>CM066164.1:40909453-41499453 GCA_033629205.1 Lithocarpus polystachyus
GCAAAATAAATACCTTTTACCAAGGATAGAGGATTTGTTTGATCAACTCCAAGGAGCACAAGTTTTCTCTAAGATTGATCTTCGTTCCGGTTACCATCAATTAAAGATCAAGACTGCTGATGTGCCTAAGACGACCTTCTATACAATATATGGCCATTATGAATTTTAGGTGATGCCTTTTGGCTTAACCAATGTACGAGCAGCCTTTATGGACTTGATGAATAGGGTGTTTAAACCTTTCTTAGATAAATTTGTTGTGGTTTTTATTGATGATATCTTGATATATTCCAAGAGTGTGGAGGAGCATGAGAATCACTTGAGGCTTGTACTACAACTATTGCAGAAGAAGAAGTTGTATGCAAAGCTTAAAAAATGTGAATTTTGGCTAGACAGTGTTGCATTCCTTGGGCATGTTGTATCTAAAGATGGGATTTCTGTTGACCCTAAGAAAGTGGAAGCAGTAGTAGAATGGAATAGACCAAACAGTGTGACAGAGGTTCGTAGCTTTTTGGGACTGGTTGGTTATTACAGGAGGTTTGTTGAAGGATTTTCTCACTTAGCCATGCCTTTGACTCGCTTGACCCAAAAGGGGGCTAAGTTTGAGTGGACCGGAAAGTGTGAAGAAAGCTTCTAGGAATTGAAGAGAAGGTTGGTATTAGCACCCATTCTGACCATACCTTCAGGTAGTGGAGGTTTCACCATTTATAATGATGCCTCTAGGAAAGGCTTGGGGTGTGTTCTTATGCAGCATGGGAAGGTAGTGGCTTACGCCTCTAGATAGTTGAAGCCTTATGAGCAAAATTATCCCACACATGACTTGGAGTTAGCTACGGTGGTTTTTGCTCTAAAAATTTGGAGGCACTATTTGTATGGAGAACAGTGTGAGATATTCATTGACCACAAGAGCCACAAGTACCTCTTTACTCAAAAAGAGTTGAATATGAGACAAAAGATGGTTGGAGCTATTAAAGGACTATTACCTGACTATTAGTTACCATCCTGGAAAAGCCAATGTAGTTGTTGATGCCTTAAGTAGGAAGTCTGCAGGAAATTTGGCAGCATTGTTGACTACACAAAAACACATCCTGGAAGGATTTGAGGAAGATGAGGATAGAAGTACGGTTTCTTGAAGCAGAGGCACATTTGGCAAACCTTAAAGTTTAGCCTACCTTGATTGAACGGATAAAGATTGCACAAAGTAATGATCCACAATTGCAGAAGATAAGAGATTTGATAAATCTAGGCTTTCAATCTGAGTTTTGCATTCATGAGGATGGATCCTTGAGGTTTGGTAATTGGCTTTGTGTACCAAATGATCCAGACCTTAAGGTAGAAATTCTAAAGGAGGCTCATAACACGAGTTACACGATACACCCAGGAGGCATTAAGATGTATCGGGATTTAAGGGAGACTTTTTGGTGGAGCAACATGAAGAGGGAGATTGGTCAATATGTTGTTCAGTGTCTAGTGTGTCAACAGGTCAAGATGGAGCATTAAAGACCAACTGGATTTTTGCAACCTCTTCCCATTCCAGAACGGAAGTGGGAGGACATTACTATGGACTTTGTGACGGGGCTGCCTAGAACCCCTACTGGTAAAGATGCAATTTGGGTGATTGTGGATCGGTTGACAAGATCGATACACTTTTTGGCCATTAGGGTGGATTTCTCGCTCGAAAGGTTAGCTAGATTGTATATCAATGAAATAGTGAGATTGCATGGCGCACCTATATCCATTGTGTCTGATAGAGACTGAAGATTTGTGTCTCAATTTTGGGAGAGCGTGCATCGGCAATGGGTACTAACTTGAAGTTTAGCACAGCCTTTCACCCTCAAACAGATGGACTTTTAGAAAGAACTATACAAACATTGGAAGATATGTTGAGAGCTTGTGTAATTGATTTCAAAGGTTCATGGGATGAACATCTACTTTTGGTGGAGTTTGCATATAATGATAGCTACCAAGCAGTATTAAAGCAGCCCCATATGAGGCTTTGTATGGTAGGAAGTGTAGGTCTCCTATATGTTGGGATGATGTTGGAGAAAGAAGACTGTTAGGTCCTGAGATTGTACAGCAAACAGTAGATAAAATTCAAGTGATTAAAGAGCGGCTCCAAACAGCTTAGAGTAGGCAGAAGAGTTATGCAGATGTTAGAAGACGAAAATTAGAGTTCCAAGTGGGTGATCATGTGTTCTTGAGGATTTCACCTACTAAAGGAGTTATGAGATTTGGTTTTTGAGGTAAGTTGAGCCCTTGTTTTGTAGGACCTTTTGAAGTCTTGGAGAGGATGGGTAAAGTTGCTTATAGGCTCGTCTTACCACCTTCTTTATCAGGGGTACATAATGTTTTCCATGTCTCAATGTTGAGGACATATATTCCAGAGCCCAGTCATGTAGTGGATTATGAGCCTCTAAAATTAAGAGATGATTTAACTTATGAAGAGCAACCAGTTAAAGTTGTGGAGAAGAAGGAGCAAGATTTGAAGCGTCGTCCCATACATTATGTCAAGGTTCAATGGAGGAACCAGTTTGTGAGAGAGGCTACATGGGAGTTAGAAGATGAAATGAAGGAGAAATACCCATATCTTTTTGAGGACTCAGGTATGTCAAGTTTAAAGGACTAAACTTCTTTTAAGGGGGGGGGGGGGGAGAATGTAATACCCGGAAAAAAAAATTAAAAGGAGGGGTATTTAAGTAAATTTATTTATGGGGTGAACTTTTATAATTAGTATTACTAAGGGTTTTTTTTAGAAAATAAGGTTGAAAACCCTAGCTTACATAGTCTAATTTTAAGTCAGCGTATATTGATAAAATGTTTTGAGAGAGGAGACTATCCAAAATACTGAAGTAGAGAAAGTTTGACTGCACAATTGAGGTAAGAGCCTAAAAATCTCTTCTTGTCATATCTAGACTTTATTTAGAATTAGAGTATTTTTTATGTGGGTATTTTGATAAGTAGTGAAACAATTAAAATTATTCTAGAGTTATAATGATGCAAATGTATAAAGGTTTAGATTTATTTTTTGGTACACTGGACGTAGTACCTGCAAATTTTTCTGCCTCAGTATTGTGATTTTTTTTCCTATGCCCACTGTTGTGTCATGCGTGTAAGTGTAGATGGAAGTTTGCACAAGGTGAGGCATGGTGAGTCTGAATCTGCATGAGTTTCTGCCTTATGAAGTTGTACCAAATTGTGGATTTGGTGAATAGGAAAAGTCATGGTGTGGACTTGAAGTCAAAGGCAAATAAATTAAAAAGAAAAAGAAAAAGAGAGAGAGAGAGAGAGAGAGAGCACGTATAGAAGATAGATCTAGGTGGTGTCCTTTTCAAATTGACTTTTGACCATATATGGCTATGTGTATAGCTAATTATATAGGCTTATTTCCTAGGGAATTATTAGCCGTAGGAAGTAAATGAAATATATAATATGAATATGTAGAATTTTGGTGTGAGATAACAGTGGACAGTTGTTGAATATTTTAGTAGTTTCTCTTCTGGCAGGGTACTTTTATAAGTTTTTCCTGAATTATTTGATTATTGAGTATAGTGCTTAAAATTTGTTCTAGGTGATATCTAAGGATATTAGAGGTAGTGATAAGGAAAAGTTCTTTTCGGAATAGTTTTTAGAGGTAAGTAACCTTATCCTAATTGGTTATATTTTGCGTATTTTAACTACTGAAAATTGTTTACAGTTGTTACAATTTTATTTCTAGTGTATTACTGATTTCAAGTAAAGAATTATCACAAATATATCTGATTATTGAATATATGATGTATTTTATTTAATTGTTTTTAGCTATATTGATTTCAAGTAAAAAATAAAGAATTTTCACAAATACATATGACCATTGAATATAAGATTTATTTTATTTAATTGTTTTTTTGGCTATATTGATTTAAAGTAAAGAATATAGAAATATCATAGATAGATTTGAATATTGAATATTTGATTATATATATGTTTTTGAATAAGATAAATTTTTGTCAGAAACTATAATTTCATATATATGATTATGGACAATCTGACTATGAATTGATTCTGATACCCAAATCAATGGGGGTTATTCATTGGTACTCTGATACCTAAACCAATGGGGGTTATTCAATGGTACTCTGATACCCATCTAATGAGGGTTATTCATTGGTATTCTGATACCCATCTAATGTGGGTTATTCATTGGTACTTTGATACCCAGCCAATGGGGGTTATTCATTAGTATTCTGATACCCAAACCAATGGGGGTTATTCATTGGTACTCTGTTGCCCAGTCGCGGGGATATAGCATGACCATAGTCATAAGATCGTTAAGAATATGAATTACGTTTGAATATTTGAACTATTTGAGTTACTAAAACTGCTTATGTGTTTTTGGAACCTATTGTAAAGTATAACTTTGATATATATGGAAAATTGATTATTTTCTAATCCATCTACGATATATTGTAAGATTTACAATATGTGATCTATATACAAATTATTATTTTACAGATCTATTTGATTGATATAACTTTTTAGGACTTTGGTTTCTTATTGAGTTCTCAACTCACCCCTCTCTTTCTCCTTTCAGATTTGATCGGGAAGAGTAGCATATGTTTGGGCGCTGGGATGTGCGCATAAGTAAAGTTTAGGAAATCAATGGAATAAGATTTTAACTTATATGTTTAAGATTACCTTTTGTGTAGACCTTTAGATTTAAAGGATTTAGTTTATTTTTACCTTTGATGTTGGAAGATTATTATTTGGAAATCTTTTGAGAATTGCATTATTGAAGATATTTTTAAATTTATTGATGAAATTTTCTTTGAGGATAATTCTTTAGTTATTAAGAGGGCCTTGCACACTTGTAGGGTGTAAACTTTATAAGTTTATGGCTATTTAATGAGATCAATGCAGATTTAGCTAGATTTGATGAATATTCGAATATTAAGGGCAATGATGTGAGGGTATTTAATGGGATGAGTAATGATGAAGTTCCCGTTTTGGCTCCCCCAATCCGTAGTAGGGGTCCAAGTAACCAAGGGAAGGTCAGTTCTGACGTGGCAGAAAATTCAAACCACTCCAAAAATTCGGCTAACCCTAATCCTAAGAGTAAAAAAAAAAAAAACAAGAAAGTGGACAAAGCTAGTACACAAACCTGCACAGGAAAAAAAGGTTACTAATGAAGAGTTTGGGCTGAGCTGCAAGAAGAGGAGGGGAGTTTATCATCTGGAGTTACCTTCGAAGCGTAGATCGGTTTCGAAAAATGATGGAGTTGTTACAATTTCAATGGTGGAGGCTGTATAACAGCCCCGCCAATCGCAATGAGTTGCTTAGTGTGGAACTGCCGTGGGCTTGGGAACCCATGTACAGAGAATGAGCTTGTAGAGATGGTGCGGGCAAAAGATCCCTCTGTCGTGTTTTTAGCCGAAACATGGGCAGATGAAGCAAGGCTAAAACAAGTGCAAAGCAAGGCTAAAACAAGTGCGGGCAAAAGATCTCACTCACGCAATTCTTGAAGGCTACACTGTCATCACTTTCACTAGGACTTCACTTCTTTTCTTCACATCTTCAAATGGCCGAATGGCCTCTCCTTTTATTTCTTGATCTTTTCCTACTTTTCTCCCTTTCACACTCTTCACATCAAGACACAATACATGCAAGCCAACTTATCTTGACTTTTCTTCAAACAATTTCTTTTCTTTAGCTCTCCCTTAGCCGAATGACCCTTGACTTTTCTTCTTTCTTTTCTTTCTTCCTTCAGCGTGTTAGAAACGCCTTGCATCCGCTTTGCATTAAACCAAGCTGATTTTGTGGGGCTTGAGAAGACGAGCTCATAGATGAACTTTGATAAGAGTGGCAAGCATGTGGTTTGCACACACTAGGTGCCACGTACCTAACAATCTCCCCTCCAACCTACTACGGAGGAGATCTTCAATCCAACTTTCTAGTTAAAATTTATGCTGGTCAAGCCAACCCAAGGCTCAACCTTTTTCATTATCTTCGCCAAGCAACATTGGTCTTAATGCACACATCATCAATTGCCACAATTTTTAAATAACTGGAGTTACCCATCTTCACAACACCAAAGTCGCTTGCTTTGTATGTGGTGAACAACTTTTTTGTAGGGAAAACATGGTGGGAAGCTGCTGAATCAACAACCCACTCAACGTCATCCTTAGCAACATGCTCACATTTTTGCTATTCAAGAGAGAGCATCAAAACATCCTCATGAAACACAATTGCTGCAGTATTCTTCTCATTCTCATTCTTTTCATCTCTCTCTTCAGTTTGTTCTTTATTCCAATGCCATCAATTTCTTTTTAAGTGACCCTTTTTCCCACAATGGAAGCATTCTCTCATCTCTTTAAACTGAGATCTAGCTTTTGACTGTGACTTGTCATTGGATTTGGCCTGATCATCAAGCCCTTTGCTTCTATTTCTGCCCCTGTTCTCCTTAACAAGAGCTTGATCTTGTGCATTGTTTGTACCAGCATCTCTTTTACAAACCTTCTCTATAGAATTGCTCAAAGCCATTATCATGGCCTCCCAACTGTTTGGCAAAGAAGCCAAAAAAATTAATGCATGGATCTCATCACCATAATCAATTCCCATAGAGGACAATTGATTTGTGATGGTATTAAACTCATTCAGATGTTGAGCCACAGGAGTACCTTCCACCATCTTTAGATTAAACTTCTTCATCAAATGCACCTTATTGTTAGCCGAAGGCTTTTCATACAAGCTAGACAAAGTCTTCATCAAATCTACTGTGGTCTTTTCCTTCACAACGTTATGTGCTACTGATCTTGTTAGAGTTAATTGTATAATTCCTAGCACCTGTCTATCAAGAAGACTCCATTCTTCTCCTTCCATACTATCTGGTTTTTTTCACAAAAGAGGAAGATGTAATTTCTTCCCATACAGGCAATCTTCGATCTGCTTCCAATAGCCAAAGTCTGTGCCGTCAAACTTCTCAATTTCTGACGTCTTTCCTTCTTCTCCGACCATTGCTCCCAATCGAACCTACACTCTGATACCACTTGTTGGGAAAAATTTTATATAACTATGAATAAATTTCAGCAGGCACAATAGAAGGACAACCATACAAGAACACAAAAATTTAGGTGGAAACCCTTTCTCCTTGAAGGGAAAAACTACAGGACAAACTCTGAATAATTTCACTATATTAAAAACAGATTACAACACTCAGAGATATAACTTGAACAAAAAAAAAACTTTTTTTTTTTGCTTTTCACTCACTGCTCTCTTTTTACTGTGTATCTCTCATAATTTTTTCTTGCTCTCTCTATTTTTTTCCTTCTCTTTTGCATTCTCTCACTCACGCAGTTGTTACATACTAGCTTCCTACCAGATTGGTTCTAGTTTTTGAATTTTCTTAGGAGTTTATCTTTATCTTAGCTATTGATTGTTATCTAATATTTCAAGTATTTGTTATTAAATGGGATAACAATTGTCTTTATCCTTATCAGATTAGTAGGCTAGATTGTAGGAATTGTTTCTATCGTTTAGGTATTGGATTTGTTTTTTACGTTCAGTTGTAAGCCTATATAAGGCCTATTATGATTAATAAAGAGGCATAAGAATATTTTAGTAAAAATCAAGCTTTGCTTGTTAAGGAGGTTTTGGTTATTCCTTGAAGTTTAATCATAAATTTCCTCTTGTTTACTGTTTTATTTCTAAAAATCCTTAGATTTAATCATAGCCGCTCAAGGAAAAAGAGGATCTGCACGCAGCCGTGAAGGGAGTCGTATCAGCAGTCCTTCAAGACTGCACTGTCCTCACTTTATGTGGAACTTCACTTCTTTTCTTCACATCTTCAAACGGCCGAGTGGCCTCTCCTTTTATTTCTTCATCTTTTCCTTTTTTTTTTCTCCCTTTCACACTCTTCACATCAAGTCACAATAAATGCAAGCCAAACTTATCTTGACTTTGCTTCAACCAATTTTCTTTTCTTCAGCTCTTCTTTAGCCGAATGACCCTACGTCAGCTTTGCATTAAACCAAAAGCTGATTTTGGGGGAGCTTGAGAAGACAAGCTCATAAATGAACTTTGACAAGAGTGGCAAGCAAGTGGGCTGGACACACTAGGTGCCACGCACCCAACATAAAACTCTTGACACCACACTAGCCCTTTATTTGCTGTAATTATCACCTAAATTAAATAAAGGTTTTCAGTTCATTAGTGGGCCCCAATTTGTAAAGGAAATAGAAAAAGAATGCAAAAGACTTGCTTAATTATTGGATCCAACTTATCACGTAATTAATTTGCCACTAAACTTCTATATATAGTAAGAGGAAGCCAAGACAGCTTCATTAATCTGTGCTTTGTAGTTTGTACCATATTTTAGCTAAGTTGTTTCTGAGAACTATCACTGCAAAAAAAAAAAAAAAAAAAAATGTCTCTGAAGGGTAAGGTGGGGACTGAAATAGAAATAAAGTCACCACCTGAGAAGTTCTACAACATCTTTAAGAGCCAAGCCTACCATGTTCCTAACGCCGCTCCTAACCATATACAAGGGGTTGACGTGCATGAAGGTGATTGGGAGACTCATGGCTCTGTTAAGATCTGGAAATATACAGCAGGTAATAAGGCAGTAAAAGCCTAGTACTATTTCCAAATTTGTGTTACACTAAATTGCTCATTCGTTTTCTTTATTTTTATTTTTTATGTTTTAAATTTTTGTGAAAATGCAATAATGGTTTTTACACTGCACAATGTAATGTATTATGACGCCGGGCTGAGGCTAATAATGGTGAGAGCCTGTTTGGATTAGGGGTGTTTTGAGTCATATGACTGGAAACTCATGACTGAGTTTGAGAATTACCTGGGACCCACATAATTTTGAGTGTTTGGCTTGATTTTCTAATGCTGTTTTCATCACTCAAACTCAGTTTGAGTTGAGTGAGAGTGATGAAAACCAGAAACACCAAATTGGTGTTTTCAGTTTCTGAGGCTGTGTTTGTTTCGCCTGAAAGTGGTTTCAGAAAATTATTTTACACCCTTGTGGGTGTTTGGTACCTATGGAAAATATAGTCAACGGAAAACACACCCCAAGTTGACCGAAAAATAAGGCCCTTTTGGGTGTAAAATCGTTTCCACTCATATTTTACCTTCAATTCATTTCCGGAAAACACACCCGAAGAGAGAGAGAGAGTGAGAGAGAGCTCAAGCACACTCCACCTGATTCCCAAGCACATCCTCGCTGGTCAGTCGTCGTCCTCGTCCCCTCCACGCGGATTCACACCCGAAGACAGAGAGAGAGCTAGAAGGGAAGCTTTCTCTCGCTTTCCCTCTCTCCCGATCCGTCCTCGTCTCCTCGTCCCCTTCATGCCTCAGCCTCACCAGACCGTCGCCGTCGCCTCCCTCTCTCACGATCACTTTCCCCTTCATGCCACAGATCACTTTCCCTCTCTCACGATCAATCTCGTCCCCGTCGCCTCCTTAAGACTTACCTACCGATCTCGTTGCTGTCAGACTCACCTGCCAATCTCGCTGCCGTCAGATCCACCCGCCCATCTCACCTTCTTTCTTTCTTCTTCATACCCACTCCACCACCACCAACAACATTTTCTTCTTCTTCTTCCTCAGATCCACTCCACCACCAACAGGGTTTTTTTTTTTTTTTTTTTTTTTTTTTTTTTTTTTTCTCCTCTTCTTCCTGGTTGTCTTTCTTTCTTTTCTTCTTTTTCTTTCTTTCTTTCTTTCTTCTTCAAACCCACTCACCATGTTCATCCACGCATAAATATATACCCAGAAACAGAAACTCACTCCTCATTTTCATGATTTTGGTATTTGATCTAAGGATTCCTGGGTTTGCATTTGGGTTTTCTGTGTTTGTGGGTTTGAGTTGGCAATTTTGGATCTCCGATCTGAAGATTTTGTGTTGGTGTGTTTGGGTTTTTGTGTTTGTAGTTGTGGTTTGAAGCTTTGGCTGTGATGGAGGTGGGCTTGTGTGGTTGGTGGTGGTATTGATGATTGGAAATTTTTTCTTTTTGTGGCTGTAGCTGATGTTTGGATTTTCTTTTGGTTGAGATTTTTTTTTTTTTGGCCGTTGGTGGTGTTATTAGTGGTGGGTTTTGAGTTTGCCATTGTATATGTGGTTTTCGGTCTGTGGGTAAGAGAAAAAAAAAATCAGAAATTTGGAATAGAGAAGAGGGAAAATATGTGCTATGAGTAAGAGAAAAAATTCATGGAGAAACGGTGCCGGAAGTGAGAGGGAACCAGTCTCTTGCTGAGTTATGTGAAATAGGTTTTGTGGTGTACAGAGGCGTGAAATTAGTTGCTGGGTTTTGTGATGGGAAGGAAGAGCAGTAAAAATGAAGAGAGAGAATGTCACACACGGGAACCACTATGACCGTTCTATGTAGTGGCAGTTGTGGGGTCCACGGTTTTGGGGAAAAGTTGTAGAGATATATAACTGAAACTGAGTCTAAACATGTGTTTTGCAATTTTTGAGTGAATGTGAGGTTTGAGAATTGAGTTATGAGTTTTGAGTTAGAGTTATGGGTTTTGAAAATTGAGATATGAAAATTGAGTTAGCTCTAAACCAAATGGGCCCTTAAGTAATTGAATAGTTAGATATGTTCACTAAAAAGAATAAAAAATTTTGAGTGATCAATTCATGTCCTACAGTAACTAACAGTGAAACTGATTAATTAATATGACTAGTTGAAGGTTTTTGGTGATGAATATATTAAATACTACAATTTATTTTAAAAATATTAACTACAGTCAACATGAATGATTATTACTCATAACTCCAAAATTCTAATCTAAATTATTGCGTGTCTCATAATAATATTTGTATAGTTACTTAAAACAAAGTGTATTTAGGTTATATTTGACATTAAGTAAGATATTTATGTTAGAATTTGGCGACTAAACAGAGAGGTTGGAAAAGTAAATAAAAATGTACTACCACATAAAATTATTATTATTATTTTTTAAAAAGAGATCGTGTATTAAAATAAAAGTCAAATGATAATTCAAGAATGCAGAAAAAAAAAAGAAAAAAAAGAAGAAGAAGAAGAAGAAGAAGCATGAGAATACTGATGTTGGAGAGAAAATTTTGATAAGAACAAACCCCATATTAAGAAAATAGAATTATTCTTGTATCGTTATTATTGTTGTTGATGTTAGGGTTAGAACTAGTAACTAGTAAAAGACCGGAGCCATATTTTTGTAAAAGAAGATTCTATTTGGCCCCCCTACAAAATTTGATTTTGCTCCATGATTCTATTTGGCCCCCCTACAAAATTTGATTTTGCTCCATGAAAATTCAAAAATTAAAATAGTTACCTAACCCATATTTATGATTGGTGGTCGCTTTTAAAGAAACTTCCATGTTTACTAGCAAAACAAAACAAATCCGTCACAAAAAAATGATAAAAAGTGTGTTTTATGAGACACTGGTTATTTTGCTTATTTGAGACCTAATTAAAAGTTTGGGACTTTGGCATTTGAGTGTTGTTGTATTGTTACCTAATGGATTTTTTTTTTTTTTTTTTTTTCGTTAGGGATATGACTTTACAATTGAGCATTCTTATGGATTATAATATTTTTATGCTGTAATAAATTCTCAATTAAAATATTAAATGATCCATTTAGTGAATATATATAAAAGGAGTAACTTATTCTTCGCTCAGATTTATCTCCAAGAGACATATACATGAGCTTTTTTAAAATTAACTATATTTTTGTTTGTTTGTAAGCTAGTTTTATCTTGAAGGATTTATAAGTCATTAAATGCTATTGTTCAAAACGGAACTTCACAATTATGAGAACATTATAGTTTAGCATCTGAACTCCAAGAAATTTTAACTATTTTGTAATTGAATTAATGGCTAGTAAGGACTGGAAAATTAGTAGTACGCCGATCGTTTATAAAGTTGTTATGCATATATTTAATCCTCCAATTTCTACTCAACTATGAAATGAGTATTCTCTACCTTGAATATTTTAAAATTAGGTTTTGTATAAAATGAAAGATGATATTTTAATGAAATCTAAGATTTTGTTTATTATTTTCAAGATTTAAAAGTATATTGAATTTCATTTCTTCTTATTAAAAATGGTTTGAGTAAAAATGTATTAAGAAGCTACTATTTTTTGTCTCTAAAATACATACTAGTTTTAATTTTTATTAATTCAATATTGATTTTAATATATTTTTTGTTCTTGAATGACCAAAATGTTTTATTCATGTTTTGGTTCCCCCTAAGATAAAATTTTAGTTCTGTCCCTAGTTGTTGTGCTACTAGATTTTTCTGTGTTTTTTCTTAAGAAAAAAAAAATTCTCATTTTTCTTTTTGTTTGAATTTTATAGTGCGGACATTTGATATGCTTATTTTCTTGTGAAACTATAGAGGGGGAATCCGAGGTTTTCAAAGAGAAGGTTGAATTAGATGATGCAAACAGGTCAGTAACTCAGGTTGGTATTGAAGGAGAGGTCATGAAGGACTACAAGACCTTTAAGCCCACCTATCAGGTTGTTCCCAAAGGTACTGGAAGCTTGGTTAAACTGAGTATTGAATATGAGAAACTCAGGGAGGATGTGCCAGCTCCAAATAAGTATGTCACTGTGATGGCTAATGTCACCAAAGATCTTGATGCACACATTATGAAGGCATAGTAGAAAGGATGTAATCCTTAGTGCTTGTGTAATATAAGCATAAGACTTGCAGTGAATTTAAGCAAGTTGTTTAAGTGTGTAACTATGTTTTGAGATCAGATCCAACACTCTAATGAAGTAGCTATGGTGTGTGATAAAATAATAAAGGGTGGTTGCCAAAGGCTTGTAGGGCAAATGGCACATCCAACTCCTTGTGTGAGGCATGTCATGGTTAAATGGAGCCTCAATCCTTTTACCTAGAAGGAAAAAAAAAAAAAAAAAAAGTTTGACGTGTTATTTTTTTTTTTTAGAAGATGATGTTTTATTACTTGTTATGATTAGAATGTATGGTTTCTCAATCATGGCTTGACTCTTTTTAGTTGTGAAAATGAAAATTCACAAAATTCAATCACTCAAATTCTTTTTTCAAAAAAAAAAAAAAAAAATCAACCAAATAGAGGTTTTATTTATTTATTAATTTAGTTAGCCTTTTAGATTAATAAAATTATGTCATTATTACGGACGTAATTTTTTGCCTGAAATTTGCTATGTTATTTAGAGAGGACTATTTCATTAAAATTACTTGAAGAATTTGTTTAATTGAGGTCGTTGATAATTTATCTCGCTTCTAAGAAAATTGTGAGGAAATTAATAGGATTATATTCTGTATGCATGATTATGTTTGATGCTGATTTGTTTATTAAAAAAAAAATGTTTGATGTTTGTTAGGTTCTAAAGATTCAGGATCAAATATTTAGAGTCCTAATTTGTTTATGATGGCAAATTGAGAACAAAAACATGTTTAAAATTGGTGTTAGACATTGATCGATGTGATTCAAGTTGAGTTTCAAGAACATTCATGCTGCAGGAAAAAGAATTGAAATTTAGTGAAGCTCGATTGGTCGAAGAATAGGCCCAATCGATCAAAAATTGTAGAAAAGTAATTTCTATAAAATTTCAAATCAAGCACAAGCTCGCAAAAACGTTTAGGGCTTCAGTCCAACATTCCTAAGTATAAAAGGAAAACCCTAACTACGATTTGAAGACTTTTGGAAGACTTGTGAGTTACTCCTGTGAAATCTAAGAGGCGATTCAAGTCAAGTCTCAAGAATATTCATGCTGTAGGAAAAAAAAATTGAAATTCAGTGAAGCTCGATCGATCGAAGAATAGGCTCGACCAATCGAAAATAACAGAAAAGAAGTTTCTATAGAATTTTAAATCGGTCTCAAGTTCGCGAAAACATTTAGGGTTTTAGTCCAACATTCCTAAGTAAAAAAGGAAAACCCTAACTGCATTTTGAAAACTCTTGGAAGACTTATGAGTTACTTCTATGAGACTTGAGAGATTTTGTACCTTTTAACTTCACAAGTATCTACCGGGACAAGGGCTACAATCAAGTGCAAGTGGAATCTAGTTGCTGCTGCAGAATCAACAAGTGGCGATCTGAAACCTTTGAGTGGGATCTCAAAGTCATAAGCATGGGAGCTTGTATGCTGCAAATCCAAGAGAGTAGAGTATGAATTCATAGCTTGCACGTGGTCGTATCAGTAAGTTACTACTAGAGATAGCAATAGATTTAGGGTTAAAAATTATTGTAAAAACTTCAATTCTTTGTTAGTGGATTTGTTTATCTTGATGATTGCTAAGTCAAATTCTCTCCAGGTTTTTACCTTGAAACGGTTCGTTTCATTAGTCTTTTTGGGTGATCATATCTTTCTGTTCTTTATTTTTCTGCTGCTATGCATGATATGATCTTTTACTATTTAATCTAGATCTCATAATTAACTTAAGTAATCACTTGGATAATATATTAGATTAAAGAATCTGTTTTAAGGGGGTCTAAATAAACAAACAAACTATTTTGTTTTAGGTTATTGAAAATTTTGAGAAAATTTCCTGCAACTTAGCTTAGGTTCAAATGGATGAGATTTTTTTTTATTCTAAGTCCTAAATGAAGAATATTTATCCATAAAATTTTGGGAAGGATTGAAGTTTTAATTTAAATGGTTTTAAATTTATGGGAAAGGTGAGTAGGATACCTAAATTTGATATCCCATAATTTGGGGATCTCGTTTGATGGGTTTAATGAGTGCTACTTGTTTCCTTTTGTTACATATTAACTTTGATCTTGACATGTGATGAGTAAGGTGATTTATGGATTGATGTGGGATTAGGCTAGGGTTTCTTAGTAAGTTTTTCTTAAATTTACTCTAGAAATACAAGTAAAAGCTAGTCACACGGTTAGGCAGACTTATGTGCTTAGCACCTTCTCAAGATTGTACTCCAACTTTGGACTTAGTTTAGGCAAATTAGTATGGTTTCAGACCCAGACCGTTCAATGAACCGTAAAAGAAAGAGGTTCAAAGTTTTTAAGGTCAGACCGAAATCGAACCGAGGTCGAACCATGATGACGTCATAATTAATTTAATAATTATTTAAATATAAATAAATATATTAAATTAGTATAAATAGAAAATTTAACTAAAATAATCCAATTAAATATAAATATCTATATTTCAAATATATATTTTCATATCATAACTTTTACAAGACAAATAGGAAATATCAAATCCTAAGCAAATTTAAATATAATATCTATTTATTTATATATTGATTGGTTAAACTTGTAATAATAATAATAATAATAATAATAATAACCGTACGGTTTCAAAACCATGCTAATTAGAACTTTATAAATGGGGTCTCAAAGTGGTTCTTGACCCATTTAAAACTCAGTAGTGACTTCTCTCTGCTTTAGTTAGCGAGGCTTATGTTGTACTATAGAGCCTTGTGCAAGATCGGCCCACACTAGACAACTCCTAAGAGAATTATTCAGTTGGTAGACATGGTGGCATTCATTTACTACTCCTTGGGCTTTTCCAGTTACCTTACCCTTCTCTCTCTCTCTCTCTCTCTCTCTCTCTCTCTCTCTCTCTCTCTCATGTTATCTATTGATTCGTCTCCATCTTGAAGTCCTTCTATCATATAGGTTTCTCCATCTCTTTCTTTATTGGATCTCACTTGCACAAGTATCATTCCTCCCCCTTTAAAGTCGGCGCTTGCCCCTAAGGAATTGCATATAACTTGCATTTCATTCATCAGCTAGAAAGCGTATCTCTTTTTTTAGTTTCTTCAAGCATCCTAACCATTGTTCCCCCCTGTCTGCCTTTAATATTATTGTCTCTAATACCGATTGATATGAGCACAACGGTTTTTTTGGTTGCTTCAAGGAACCAAAGACCTCCTCATTTGATAAATTACACTTATTTGAGAGAGTTCAAACCTTCACAAACACACAAGGGTTTAGTGAAATAATATCTGATGATACTTCATTAATAATTCTGGAATTTATATGGATAATGAAAATTATGTTCAATAAACTTAAACATTGCTCACTCTTATTATTTCTCACGCCAACCTCTTGATATTCTCGCAACCCCAAATAAAATAGGTGCCTACTATAATTGTTTATTGTGCTGAAGTTTATATATATATATATATATATATATTGTCTCAACAGTACACATCTGCAACAAACTTTAGGACTGAAAACAGATACAAGAAGAAGCAGATAACTGGAATATAATTAGTTAGCATAAACAGATAACACAGAATGATAAACAAATGGGATAAAAGGAAAAATCTTAAATCCAACGGTATAGATAGAAGAAGATCACGAAATAATAACAAACGAAGAAATAAATGAATGGGAATGAAATAGTTATCAAAAAATAAATCCAAAATAATATATGAATATCTGGGTTCAACATAAATAATTGACTGAAATTAATGATATGTTGATACTGAAAATAATGCAATAACTTTGATAACTATGGCAGTATAAACTGCCAACTTATGATTTGATAAAATGTATCTTACAACAACTATATATATATATATATATATATATATATATAATTGTCAAAATTAATTTGTTTTAGTTTCATGCACATTTTCCTATTTATGTTAAAATCAACATTTTCATAGTTACATTTATGATCTAAATTTTTCTTTGCACAAATTAAGATTTTTCTATAATTTGAATGGTAAATTCCTTTTATATATATATATATATATATATAAGAGTTCAGATCCAACACCTGACAACATTTTTCATGCAAAATAATTTTTTTTTTTTTTTTGGTTATTTAGCATGAAAAATGGCCAAATATTGGAAAAAAATATCAAGTTATTAAATGGTTAATTAGTATTTTGATAATATCTTATGAAGCCTATTAACATATATATGTGGCCGTTCTTTTACCCTAAATTTTCATTTGAATCTGTATTGAACTTACATGTTCGTGTATCTACATTTTTCTTTTCATTTTTATGCTGCATTTATAAAAGAATTCAAAAATCTTAAACATAATGAAACATATACGTATTCTGGACCATATACGTATAATGGAGCTCTGGAAGAATTCTGCACATTCTTCTTAGTTTTTTTTTTTTTTTTTGATAAAAAAAAAATTCAATTTATTATCGCTTATAATGCCTATGTTAAAGGAAAAAAGAAAGCCCCTCCCCTACTTTTTGGCTTCAAACTCATGAAGAAAATTGACGTACTCGCAATTCTTGATCCTATGTCACATTTATCGTAAATAGGATTGAATAATGTCAAAAGCTTATAAAGAAATGATACAAAACTTTCGGATATTCATGTTGATTGGAATCATTCAGGGAACTGTAGTTGAATAATAATAACATTTTCGTAATTTGGTAGGCGCAGGCCTAGGCTAGCAGTACTGGTATTTGGTAGCTAAAAAAATACGCTTCTTCTTCACTTCTTAATTCTTATTCCTTAACACTCTTTTTTTCCCTTTGATTTTCTTTTTTATCTTTTGGATTGGGGTTTTATTTTGAATCCTCCAGTTCGATAAATATTTCATTTATTTATTTCAGTTCTAGGTTGTGTTACGAACATAGCGACGATATAACTAGCACATAATACAAGAGACAGACATACAGTTCTTCTCTCCTTTTTGCTAACAGCCTAACATTAACCCAAAAAAAGAAAAAGAAAAAGAAAAAGTTCCATATTAGCGAAAGAAAAAGTTCCACGTTTCATATTGAGTTAACTCGGTAATGTCTTAACATTTGACCAGAAGTCCTCATGAAAGATGCTATCTATAAATTTGGACATAATCCTAACACAATTCAGAATCCTAACAATAACTTGGATTTGCTATCTTAACATTTGTTTCATGCTTTTTAAAATCTTCATTTATTGAGTTTTTTATCTTAGACAAGGGTGCACGATTTGGTGGTGACTTTATAAGAAAAGACAAATTGTAAGATCACTATTTTTATTTAAATTTCAAATCTTTTAGCCCTAGTTCATAAAATATAAAAGTTAATCTATGATTAGGATTTGGCAAATCCTGATGAGGTGGACTTCAAACCAATTGAGAGGTGAGGATTCCAGCAAATTTCATCAGATACTTAATTTAATCTTGAGTAGTTCAATATCTGGTGATAAATTCCATAAACAGAAACGTTAATATGGATTATAGTTTGATTCGGGGTTGGCTTTGGGTCATTGGATTATTTTATTTTTTTAGCTGAAACGATAGGAAACTTTATTTATTTATAATCACATTGTACAATAAGAATTATGGGCATTCTTCTAATCAAATAATAGTTAATAGTTGTCTCGTTCACTTTTATAGCACTAGTGACAACAAAAGCAGCACAATTATATTACAAAGGAACACTAACAAAGGATATATTGACAAAGCTTTCATAAATAAGCAAGAATTCAAACTACTTTCAAATAGTAAATCCTATCCTTTTTTTTTTTTTTTAAATCAACAAGTTCAGCAAAATTATATTCAGGAATGACGTTGAAGAAGTGGTATTTTGATTGAATTGGAGAGGATTCCAGAAAATTTCATCTGAGACTTAATTTAATCTTGAGTAGTTCAAGATCTGGTGATAACTTCCATAAACAGAAACGTTAATATGGATTATAGTTTGATTCGGGGTAGGCTTTGGGTCATTAGATTATTTTATTTTTTTAGCTGAAACGATAGGAAACTTTATTTATTTATAACCACATTATACAATAAGAATTAGGGGTATTCTTCCAATAAAATAATAGTTGTCTCATTCACTTTTATAGCACTAGTGACAGCTAGAGCAACACAATTATATTGCAAAGGAACACTAACAAAGGATATATTGACAAAGCTTTCATAAATAAGCAAAAAATCCAAACTACTTCCAAAGAGTAAATTCTATCCTTTTTTTTTTAGACAACAAGTTCAGCAAAATTATATTCAGGAATGACGTTGAAGAAGTGGTGTTGTAAGAGCACAATTTTCACTTTAGGCCTACAAGAGTGGTGGACTCTGGCCCAGCAAATGAACTATGTCCTTGCAATGAATTTGTAAGAGAGTAGGCTAAATAAACTCGATTGAAATGAACTGATTGATGGCCTAAGCTCGAAAGTGATTAACCTGACAAAGACGAAGTGTTGGAACTATACTAGGTTCTTCTCGGCTCGATCCGAGGAGTCTTTCTGGCCCTTCTCTGAGTATTCCTCTTTTTCCTTCCTTGATCCTTATTTGTTTGCTTTTTCTTTTCTCTTTCAAAATGTTCGATGCCCCCATTCTCTTGCCTTAAATTACCTTTTATATGCCAATTCTTCTCACGTGCTAGTTAGGTGGCCCTTTTTTTATACTTGTCCCATCAACCTTTCCCTAAAGTCTTTACATGGTGGCTGTAAAGTACCAAGGCTACTGTTCAAATGTCTCTTCTCCATTAATGCAGCACTGATGTTAGATGCAGGATCATAAATGCGGTGGTAGCATCCTTTTACATAATATCTCCTTGTTACCTTATGTCCCTTTTGCCTTTATAAGTTAGCAGATTCTCCGAAAATACCAAGATTGACGTTGGAGCATTTCCCCGGGTCATCTCTTTGATAATCCGAATAGGCGAGTCTCCACGGGCCAGTCTTTCTCCCCTTTTTTACGTAACCTGTATTTCAGGAGGGAGTTAGGCTGGGCTCGTTCCCATGATTTGTCGTTCTTGGACGTAAGGACTCCTCGGATAGGCCCATGGCCCATTATCTGGCATTGGGCCTATTTCCCCTACAAGTGTTTTGATTGAATTGGAGAGCCTTTCGCATCACTATAGCTGCTGTTTAGAGTGCATTGGGTTCCTTCTTTACTCTCTTACATGAATTATTGGTCGAATTGTAAGCTCAAGTAAAAATAGAATAAATTTTAAGAATATTTATAAAAAATTAAAAATATAAAAAATTGATAAATCAATTTATATAAATTTTTTCTTTAAAAAAAATTCAAAAGTATATATCATATAATGACTTACTTAATGTAATACCAGTTATTGATATCTTTTTGTTTAAGATAATACATGAAGTACTCAACAAAATTCATATATTGTTAATTAAAAAAAAAATTAAGTCAATACCTAATTTAGAGTATAAAATTGGATAAAATCAATGTTCAAATAAAAAACGAACATGATTAGTTATAATTAAAGGACAAAAGGAAAACAAGGCAAGTTATAAAAGAAATTGGATTTGGCTTGATACAAAAATAAAGCAAAAGATACAATCATAAAAGTAATATTAGGATATATCAAGAAGGTGGACGAAAAGTAAAGTAAAAAAAAAAAAACATCTAAGGCAATATATTATAGAAAAAAGACCACAACGATCAATACTGGGACTATTTGTATATCTAGGGAGTTTGCATACTATGGAGAGTGTCAGATCTACTTCGATGCATGCAGAGTAAATGAATGTTTTATAGATGTAAATCCCACGCTCACCCCAAAACTCATAAGTAACTTTTTTTTTTTTTTGAGAAAGAAACTCATAAGTAAAATACTTAGAGAAGTTTCATTTTTATTTTTTAAATATTAACAGTAACAATCTAAATATGTCATAGCCTAACATCTAGGCTAAGCCGAAAAATTAACAGTAACAATCTAAATATGTCACTAATGACGAAAGGTTAGATTAATTAGAGTATTTGAAAAGCACAGAAAATTGGGTAGCACTTTGGGTGTCGTGAAATAATTATGCATGCATGTGTTTCTTCTTGTTTCAATGCCACCAGCTCTTTATATATTGTAATTATCACCTAAATTAAATAAAAGGTTTTCTGTTCATCAGTGGCCCCCAATTTGAAAAAGAATGCAAAATATAGTATGTGCTTTATCATTAATTGGATCCAAATAAACACGTAATTTGCCATTACACCTCTATATATAATAAGGGGAAGCCAAGACATCTTCATTAATCTGTGCTTTGTAGTTTGTACCATCTTTTAGTTGATCATTAGCTAAGTTGTTTCTGAGAACTATCGCTACAGAAAAAAAAAATGTCTCTGAAGGGTAAGGTGGGGACTGAAATAGAAATAAAGTCACCTCCGGAGAAGTACTATAACATCTTTAAAGGCCAAGCCTACCATGTTCCCAACGCCGCTCCTGACCATATTCAGGGGGTTGACGTGCATGAGGGTGATTGGGAGACACATGGCTCTGTCAAGATCTGGAAATATACACTGGGTAAGGCTGTACCCTACTATTTTCATACTTGTTCTAGACTGAATTTCTTATTCTTTTTCTTTATTTTTTTTTGGTAAACTCTTTTTCTTTATTTTGCACATCACTAGCTCACAACAAGAGCCACACATCATGTATTTTAGCTTCTAAAACGTGTTGGCCTTAGCTTGGGTGATTCTCATCGTCATCCTCTCCATTTCACTTAAAATAGAAACAATACATTTCACAGTTAGAGCATCCACATCTCAAATTCTAATTCTACTCTATTTTACCATCCTAAAAAGTCACTTTATCAATTATACAATACAATTTTACAATACTCCCAACATCCTTTCATATTCTACTCATTAAAATAATATATTTACGTATTAAAATATATTTTTTCCTTTTTTGTTTTTTCCCAATTTTTTCCTTCCTCTTCTCTCAACCTCTATCGCCGCACCTCCACTGCCAATCACCACCACCGCACCTCCACCATACCTACCACGCCACCATTGCCCACTGCCCACCAAAATCCCATCGGAACAAAAACTCATATTTAAAAAAAAAAAAAAAAAAAAAAAACCCAGAACCCAAACCTCACCCACACCGACCAAAACGCAGAACCCGAACCTCGCCGACCAAGCACGACCTCATCTCCAGACCTCGCCAACCCACGCCATGAACCACAACCCACTTTAGCCATACTCACCTCTTCCTTTAAGCACCGGTCACAACCAAAAAAAAAAAAAAAAAAAAAAAAACACACAAAACATGACCTACCAAGAAAAACAAACCGATGTGTGATGTTGATGTTGGGAGGAGGATGGTGATTGGGTCTGAGGAGATGAGAAAACATATAAGAAAGAGAGACGGAAAAGAGAGAACAGAACAAAAATAATGAGGGAGAGGAGAGAGAAAGTGCGGGGAAAGTAGAATAAAATATTTATTTATTTATTTATTTTTACAATTGTAACATTTTAGAAATCCGGATGTTGGCACTTTCTTCGGTGAAAAATGAGCATTGCATGCTTAGAGATTTTATTTTTTGAATTTGATAATGTACACAGTATTCCACGTCAAATAAATGAAAACGTTCCAGATACAGACATACAATTGAACATACTATATAATAATAATAATAATAATAATAATAATAATAATATGAATATGATCCTTGCCCTAGGCTAATAATGGTTGAGTGCATGAATGACTCAAAAGTAGAAATGCTATGTCCTACATCAATTGATAATAAAAGTGAATAATTAAAATAATATTCTCAAATTTAATGATTCATGTTTTTGTGTTAAATAATTTCCAACTTTTATATTAACGTCTAAAAAATGTTCAATATATATTATAATTTCCCAAGATTAAAAAAACAAAAATATTCTTGTACTGTTGTTTTAGTACTAGATTTTTGTCTTTGTTTTACCTTAGGAAACCTCACAGAATTCTTGATAACAAAGAGGAAAAAACTTTTCTTTCTTTTTTGAATGTTATGGGGAAGACATTATACTGACCTTGCAAATTTGGGAAACTTAATTACAACTTTTCATTCTTAAAGAATGTTTGGCCAATCACTCACAATTTTCTAATATCGTACATAATATTTTGGACAATTATTGTTAGACTTTATAAGTCTGATGTCTATATATTATTGTGAAATTGATCGAATTTGATGTTCATATTTTCTTGTGAAACAATAGAGGGGAAATCCGGCTTGGTTTTCAAGGAGAAGGTTGAATATGATGATGCAAATAGGTCAGCAACTCTTATTGGTGTTGATGGAGATATCATGCAGGAATACAAGACCTTTAAGGCCACGTATCAGGTTGTTCCGAAGGGTACTGGAAGCTTGGCCAAATTGAACATTGAATATGAGAAACTTAGGGAGGATGTGCCAGCTCCAGATAAGTACATCACTCTGATGGTTAATATCACCAAAGGTATTGATGAGCACATTACAAAGGCATAATGAAAGGATGTATCGGCCACTAGTGCTTGTATAAAATAAGCATAAGGCTCGCAGTGTTTTTAATCAGGCATCTATAACTATGTTTTGGGATCAGATCTCTCTAATGAAGTACCTATGGTTTGTAATAAAATAATGAAGGGTGGTTACATACCAATGGCCTGTAGGTCAATTGGCACGTCCAACCCCTTGTGTGAGGCAAGTCAGGGCTATTAATAAAGTCATGGTTTGTTTTGATATTAAAATTGGGATGCGTAAACTCAGCATGAATTTTCTTCTCATTTCTCTCTTAATTATTTTTTGGGTGCTATTTTAATTTCATAGACAACCATCACATAGAAGAATAAAAATGACATTTTCTTCTGAAACTATAGAAGCGAATGTACTTGACACTCCAAAAGCTTTGAGGGACTTGTAGAAAATAAGTATGTCACTCTGACGGTTAATATCACCAAAGATCTTGATGCACACATTATTAAGGTACAATAGAAAGGATGTATCCTCTTGTGCTAGTGTATTATAAGCACGAGACTCCACAGTGTATTTAAGCAAATTTGTGTAACTATGATTTGGTCAGAACTATCTAATGAAGTACCTATATGGTGTGCAATAAAGTAATAAAGGGTGGTTGCCAATGGCTTGTAAGTTAATTTTGGGAAATTTTACTGTTACTGAGCGTGTCTTCTAAGAGATGTGGGAGTTATAGGATGTACCTCGAAGGTGATAGTTCCCATCAAGCAAGTATGATTGTGTGTGAGTTAAAGTAATTTTTTCATATCTTGGATCGTCATAACATGTAGACATTTATGCAATCTTGCGATGTTTTTCGCATACAACATGCAATATTCTTTGCTACTTTTGATACATGTGTAGGTACAATGTGATTTGGCCATCACTAGGAATATACATGTTTTAATGTATGCGCACTAAACTGTCTTAACTTGTTTTTGGAATATGAAATGGAAATTGTGCTGACCCTTTATACAGAAATCCTAGTTTCAAATAGGGTATGAAACACTTATGAACATTTAGACCCCTAATTTACAAATTACCAACACAAGCTTACAATCAAACAATATATGTGCGGAAAATGAAATGTAAGTTATAAGCAAATTAGTAACACACTTTAAAACATAATTAATAACCAACACAGCAGTAATTAAAAGGTAAAGAGAAAGGGAAGAAGGATGCAAACACAAAGATAACACGACGATGTGTTTTCAAAAAGGAAACCGAAGTACTCAGCAAAAAATCTCTCCACCCTCCAAGCGGTCAATAATCCACTATAGAATAAAGTTGGGATACATGAATAGCAGAAGACCCTCCAAGCCTAATCTACCCAGTGTATTTAAGCCCTCCAAGCTTCTTGCTCCAACAGGTTACGCCGAACCTTGTCTTCTCTAGCTTACCGGATCCCGTAATCTCTCATTACATTAACCAAAATGAATTGGTCCCTTCTGAACTACTTCGCAAGCACCAAAATGCCTCCTCACTAATATGGGTATGGTGAGATGAGGATTTGGCTAAATGTACTTCTCAGGGATATGTCAATGGAGAGGGTGAGAATAGAGAAATTTGGAGAATCAAGGATGAAGATTGTGGATGAGTCAATCTTGTTTTTCTCTAGGGTTTCTCTCTCAAATTTCTCTCTGGAGGCTTTCTACATTTCGTGGATATAAGGGGTATTTATAGTAAGGTGTATGAGGAATTCGAAAAGTCAGTTACAACCAAACAGGGCATTCTGGCAACTCGAGCTTGTGACTGGAACAAGTCACGAGTTTGAGTCGCGAGCTAATTGCTTGGCCTGATTGGAATTTTTGTCCTGTAGTGCAACAGCTGGCATGACCCTTCAGCTCCTCCTGCATCTTCTCATGTGTGCCAATCTAGCGACTCGCTAGTCGCGAGCCAGTCGCGAGATCTAATCGCGAGATTCTTCTTGAGTGCACACTCTTGAGTTTTTCTTACACTCTCTCACACACTGCCCTTATATGATTCTCATCTAAATATAGGGTTTCTAAATGCTGAATTACAAGTAAATTTGGCACAGAATAAAGCCAACAAACTGATTGAATAAATTCAACCTTACAATCATTTAGGTATTAAACTGTTTGGTGCTTTTCTGTTTGTCCCTTTCTCTCTCTCTTTCTTTCTTTCGTTAGCTGCTTTATGGCACCTAAATGAAAATCTACTCCATCCCGAAACTTTGTTCGTTCTGGGGCATCTTCCTTTGATTCTACCCCCTCTCATGTCAGGTTTTGTGATGAGAAGGCCTGTCCGGACTTCTTGGAGAACTTTTCACGACGCGGCATTCATTCGGAATGTCAAGTCGTTCTATTAGACTTTTCCAATACTGACCTTTCAAGTGTCATCTACAGTAGGGGTTGGGAGTCACTATATGGCATCCCAGTCAATTGTCCCTCTGTGATCATTCAGGAGTTTTACTTCAACATGCACGGATTTGACTATTCTGTACCTCTTTTTATCCCTCACGTTTGAGGTACACGCATCGTAGTCACTCCGGATATTGTATCCAAGGTGCTACATGTTCCTAAGGTAGTACATCCTGACTACCATAGCTGCGATCTTCTTAAGACTGTGTCTAAAGGTGAACCATTTTTCTCTCTTCTATGAGACAGCTTCTTCTTAGGGTGATTGTTAAAACACCCTTTGCTCGGGCTTTGCAAAAGGTCCGAGGTTTCTTAACAAGGTGATGACATTTGTTTTTCATCCTTTGTCTCACTATAACTCTATCATAAAGCCTCGTGCTTAATTTTTGTTGTCCCTCTCACTTCATACTCTCTCTTATAGATGTTTATAAGGATACGACGACCTGTGATGAGCTCATTTTTCCTTTGGCTATCATGTGAATTCTCTGCCATATTTCTTTCTCCTATCCCGAGTCTCCTTATTTTTCAGTGATGTGTGCCATAGACACTGCTACCATTAAACAGAACGAGGCCCAGCTTCGACCAAAGCAGCCACGGACCAAGACGGCGACTCCTCCGACTTCTTCCGCTCCTTCTTCTGTGGGTAGAGTGACTCTCAAGGCCATCATGGCATAGCTTTTGCGCCTGGATGCTTGCCTTGACACTCTCAGTGATGAGTTTTGTTAGGTGAACACCCGTGTCATGAGTGGTTTTAGAGGATGAGACTGATGATGGCTTTGGTAGTGATGATGATTGAAAGCTTAAATTTATGTGAAAACACAAGAGCTGTTTAGACCCCCAAATTAAAATTACGGCTCAGTTGACTTTACTCTAACTTAAACCAAGTGTGGAATAAAATAAATGCGAGCGAACAAACAATATAACTACTCTAAGCCATATTCATCAAAACACAGTAGTAAAATGAAAGCTAAAAGAGTAGGGAAGAAGAATGCAAATACAAGATAACACACAGATGTATTATCGAAGAGGAAACCACAGAACTCGGCGAAAAACCTCTCCACCACCCTCCAAGTGGTAAATCAATCCACTAGAGAATGAGTTGGAGTACACGAATAACAAAAAACCCTTAAAGCCTAGTCTACCCTATGTACTTGAGCCCTCCAAGCACCTGCTACCAACTGACTTGATGAAACCTTGTCTTCTCTAGCTCTCCAAATCACACAATTCAACCCGATTGCTTCCACCAAACAAATGGCTTCTTCCAATACTTCCTAGAAGCACCAAAACCTCACGTTACACTCAAGATGGATATGGTAAGTGTTTGGGCTTTCAACCTCTCAAGGATTTGGATATGGAGAGGTAGGAGTTGAGGAAAACCATAATGGATTGTGTAGAGGATTGTGGGTAAGACAATCTATCACTTTCAAGGGTAATGGCTAGGGTTTTCTCTCTGAAAAGTACTCCACTCATTATGTGGGTAATGTGGGTATATATAGTGTGGATAGAGACTTGGTGTATCAAATATGACAAATTGACAAAACAGAATGTTTCGCGGGTATCTTGTGGGAAGGCCTTACCCGCGAAACACTCGCGAATACCAGCTGTCACCATCTGACATGACTCTTTGCATTCGAGTCATGTGCTGAGCACATGCTTCACTTCGTGGGAAGGCTTCTCGCGAGCTACCCATGAAAACACCTTTGATCTTCAATACATCTTGAGTCTTGAGTCTTCACACTCTCTCTCACACATTCTCTCTCACACACAATCCTTACAATGAAATCCCACATAAAATATAGGGTACAAAAGATTGAAGAAAATTACAATCAAATTTGGCACAAAATTAAAGCCAACAAAAATTAGTTGTAGATCATAACTTTACAATCTCCCTTTTTGGCTATTCCGTGACAAAACCCTAAAATAGACTTTAAAGTTAAACGTGAGTTTGAGAACAGTGGTAAAACTTACTCACACCTAATCTAAAAGCTGTGAAGCACTTGCATGTATACACCTGTAACCTGAAACACTCGCACGCAAACAAAACTTTCATTAAGCTTATGACAAGTTGAATACACTGTACATATATGAGCAAGTAAAGTGCAATCAAAGTAATAAACAATATATAAACAATTAAGCATATCTTGATCAAACAAGAGCAGTCATAAAAGAATGACTACAATGAACATTTAGCTAGTAAATGATCATCCGGACATGCAATACAATTAAGAGCAATGCAAAAATCAATTGCATGTCCAACACACAACCAATGCGAATTACAAGAAGTATTTGCATTAGAGATACAAGATCCAACTAGGGCACAAGTGTGTAGTACTAAAGATAATGCAATAAAATCTAAAAGTACTTAAAAACGCTACAAAGCAAGGATACGAAAACAAAGTATTGAATATAAACTGAAAGTTTTAAACCAAAGTACTTAAAGCTTTAAAAGAAAACAAGGTAAATATACAAGAGTTATAAAAATTGTAAAGGTAAACTAACAAACTGTATACTCGACTATCCAGAAAACTAACAAGCTGTAAACTAGACTAGTCAAACAATGGTTAGACTATCCAAAAGAATGTGTCAGCTTTCTCCTTTTGAGCTTACAAAACTCCCCCTTTCAATATGCACACTTCCCTTCTTGTGATGCTCTCCCCCTTACTATATGCTATCGTCCAAACTATACAGTGAATTGCTTTCTCCCTTTTTGGCACGAATAGCTAAAGGCTCTCCTCTAGCTTGCGTTGAATCCCATCTAACTGTGTCTCAATGGTTGTTAGATGCATTTGAACCTGGTTTTTGGTGGAGTAGATAACATTAGCAAGACCTGAAATGCGCTCATGCAAACCCTTAACCAAGATAGTTAACTTGTCAGCACAAAAGCTAGATTGTCCTAGTTGAGTGCTAGCAAACTACAGCTCAGGAGTGTAAGGAGATGCAGTCTCGGTATGCCCAGGGGTAGTGTGAGCAGCTGAGCTATGACTGGAAGGAGTGGCATGTGGGAAAGATTCACTTTTTGGTATTTTGGACAGATTTTGCTTTTCCCATTTAGCAGAAGAGTGACTTTTGCTCATTTGAAAAGACACCATGGATATCGGGTGTTGATGAACTAGGATAGTTCCATCTTTTGGCGGACAAACACCTTTAAGTACCATGATTTTCATGATAAGACTGCAGAAAGGAAGACACATCTGTGCTGCTGTTCGTCCTGCTGTTTTCCCCATAGTCTGGAAAAATGTGAGCGTAAATATCAATCGGAGCTCCTGTGATGAGATCACACAAGAACTGTGATCTTCCAAGATTGATGAATCCAGTGTTGGTCAGTAGATAAAGATTGGAGAATATGATCAATGTGAGAGTTTTTAGTACAGGTCCAAACTTTTCAATTCCAATGAACGTGCCTTTGGCTAAGACCTTATGATCAACTCCAAGAATTTGAAGAATATCTGTCACTGGAGGAAGTCTGTCATCATATGGAAAGATGTCCACATTTGCCAGTCGATTGATGTGAATGATCTTTGCAAGGTAATTCGGAGTGATGATAAAATCCTTTCCTCGAACCTAATACTTCAATTCAACTCTAGTGAATCTAGCATTCGAGTAGAACTCCTTAACCAATTCATCAACCGGATCCTTGAAGTTTCCAAATAGATTTGCCCAATCTTTATTCGCAAAAATCCTAGGGATAAAAGTGGATCCCAGGGTGTCAAACCGTACAATCCGTTCCATCACAGTAGGTGCATTCTTAAAAATGTTGGAGAAAGTCTGAGAATCTAGGGGAGTCTTGAATCTCTTGTTGTCGGAGTCAACGGACGAATGCCAGGTCCTCTTTGATACAGGGGATGACGTAAGGTCAATCATATGTTCTTTACCGCGAGAGGAACTGCAAGACATTTGCAAAAACAGACACAAAGAACAAAGGAACAAGTGCAAAAACACAAAACAAGAACACAAACTTAATTAGACCCAAGTTAGTCCATAAAATAAACACAAAGTCTTAAAAGGAACATAAAAAATGTCACACAATCATGTTATAAGTGCTAAAACATGTAATATCATTGAAATGCAAAAACATGACAAGTGTGCAAGTGTGTGCATGTAGTGTGCATATGTGATGCATGTGCAAGGTAGGACTAAACACATTTAGGTCAAAGTGTGTAAAACACACACCCAATGATCAAAACATGGTAAACAAGTCCAATCATGGTAATCCCTAAAGTTTGGTACTCATTGGAGTCCAAAACAACACCAAAATGCCATTTGGGCATTTTATCAAACACTTGATGTGCACCTATAAAACTAACATGTGAGCAATGCATGAACATGAGTGAATCTTGGCTAAATACATGTTAAATTGCCATAATTGGCCAACACAGACACAAACAGATCAAATGGGATAGAGCTCAATCAAGAAATTGAAAAAAAATTTCACCAAATTTGAAGTTTCCCAACCCTTTTTGAAAATAACCCAATTCAAGTAAAACCTAGAATTTTTTACATAATCTAAGGAAATAAGGAGAAACGATTGTATAAACATACCTTAGAAACACAAACAGATCAAATGTGATAGAGCTCAATCAAGAAATTGAAAAAAATTTCACCAAATTTGAAGTTTCCTAACCCTTTTTCAAAATAACCCAATTCAAGTAAAACCTAGAATTTTCTACATAATCTAAGGAAATAAGGAGAAACGATTGTGTAAACATACCTTAGAAAATGATTTTGAAATGATTGCACTTGAAATTTGTTGGGTTTTTTAGTGAAATTAAGTTTTGCGTTGTTTGAGGCTTGAGGGAGACGAAGTGAGGGAAAATAAGTGAGTTTGAAAAACTGTCTACATCAGCCCTCTAAAATTGACGCATTTTTTGCCGATTAGCTTCTTGCGAAATTACCTGCAAAAAATGCCTCTAAAGCACAAACTTTTCGTTGGAAGACTTTACTCGCGAAACAGTAGCAAGACAGTTGTAAAAGTTTCTGTCTGAATTTTGTGTTTTCATATTTTGCCTTAACCCATTTTTGCGGGAAGAGCTTAGTTGTGAACTTCTCGTAAAAATGCCTCTGAAGGAGTTTTTGATGAAAAACATGAAAAATGCAATTTGGACAAAAACTCAAAACACAAAAGCATAAAAACACTTTCAAAAACATATAAAATACTCAAAAATCTTTTTGGGTTTGATAGACAAGCAATTGAGTATACACATCACATTTGAATATGTACAATTACACAAATGAAATAAGCATTCATTAAACAAAAGTCTTGTGTGTTGTGTGTGTGTATCAAATGTAGAATAGTCCTTAGTCCACAGTGAAACTTTAATGATCAATTCAATCAAGTCATACACAGCTGGTACTAAGTCAAGTGGTCTATCTCAAATATAGAATTGAACATATATGACCTCCCACAAGAAAATGATTACATATCTTTGAAACTTTTCATTTGGCTTCTTTATAATTCATAACATTTGATCATTTTTTATTTTACATCTCTTTTTAAGATTGATGCTTGAGATTTTTGATATTTCATTTTGTGAGTAAGCCTTTGGCTATTTGGGCACCATAAATTTCAATACAAGTCACTTTCCCTTTTTCCTAGTCAAATACTAGTATGTGTGACGGCTATTGCAGCTCATTATTGCTTTTCAAGATTTGACATTTGTTGAGCTATAATTGTTGAGCTATAAAGCAAAAACATAAAAACGATGTCGGAAGATATATAGGCACAAGTCTATGCATGTATCAAAACCATCAACACTATTGACCAATCATTCATGATAAGTTTGAAGATTAATTTACAACAGTCACACATAGATTTCAAGATTTTTCCCACAAAGATAGATGTGCATACATAACAAGTTGAGCTCGTAAATGCACTACGCCATTAGTAGAAAGGTACTAGGCCAAACTCACATGTGATATACACAACATAAGTGATTAAACTTTTTAGAGATTTTTCAATTTTTATGGGTTTTTGAATTTTTCAACACACTCAAAAATAGAACATGTAAAGCAAGATCAACAAAAACAATAAGTACAAAAAAAAAAAAAAAAATTTGAAAAGAAACAACATCTAACTAAACATGTGAGACCTATATAGCAAGTATGCATTAGTGAACAGAATAAGGTCACACAAGAGATATAATTCAAGGGATGATACCAACACCAATGGTCTTACGCAAAGACTCAAACCATGGACCATCAAGAGGTTTAGTGAATATGTCTGCCTTCTGGTTGTCGGTGTTTATAAACTCTAAATACACAATCTTCTCCTCCACCAAATCTCGAATGAAATGGTACTGGATCTCAATATGCTTCGATTTCAAGTGTTAAATTGGATTTTTTGATAGGTTTATGGCACTCGTGTTATCACAGAACACACACATAGTGCTTTGAGTGCTTACATAATCATTAAGAGCTTCTTCATCCATAATAGTTGTGCACAACAACTCCCTACTGCAATGTATTCAGCTTCAGCCATTGATAGAGAAACTGAATTTTGTTTTTTACTCATCCATGACAAAAAGTTATTTTCAAGGTAAAAACAACCATCTGAGGTGCTCTTCCTATCATTAATGTACCCGGCCCAGTCAGCATTCGAATATCCAGCTAAGCACTCATTCGAGTCTCTTGAACACCAAATTCCGCAGTCAGATGTGCCATTGATATAACGGATAATTCATTTGACTGCTGTCAAGTGGGACTCTTTGGGTGCTGCCTGAAATCGTGCACATACCCCTACACTAAAAGCGATGTCCGATCTACTCGCAATAGGGTAGAGAAGACTGCCGATCATGCTTCGATAGAGTGTTAGATCTACTTCCACACCAGCTGTATCAAGGCTTAGTTTTACCGAGGAACTCATAGGAGTGGAAGTATGTTTCTTGGAGTCTAGGCCAAATCTCTTGACAAGATTTTTGGCATATTTCTCTTGAGATATAAATATCTCATCTTTCTGTTGTTTCACTTGAAGCCCTAGGAAGTAGTTTAGCTCCCCCACCATGCTAATCTCAAACTCCCTTTTCATTTCTTCCGGAAATTCTTGAGCAAGGTGATTGATTGTGGATCCAAAGACAATGTCATCCACGTATAATTGAGCAACAATGAGAGATTTCTTATCTCTTTTAACAAAAAGGGTTCGATGGGCTTAACTTGTCTTGAAACCATGATCCAAAAGGGATGTGGTGAGATGATCATACCAAGCTCTTGGTGCTTGCTTCAACCCATATAATGCCTTCTTCAATCTTACCACACGGTCTAGCAAGTAAGGGTCTTGAAACCCTTTTGGTTGCTCAACAAACACTTCTTCATTTAAAAATCCATTCAAGAAGACACTCTTCACATCCATTTGGTATAACTTGAAGTTCATAATACACGCTATGGAGAGAAGAATTCGGATTGACTCTAGTCTTGCTACCAGAGCAAATGACTCATCAAAGTCTATGCCTTTAACTTGAGTATATCCTTGAGCCACCAATCTAAACTCGTTTCAGAAAACTTCACCATCTTCATCAGTCTTGTTCTTAAAGATCCACTTGGTGTCGATTTCATGTGTATCCTTAGGCCTTGGTACCAACTCCCATACATCATTTCTAATAAATTAATGTAACTCTTGGTGCAAGAATTCTCCCAATTCTCATCTTCAGGGCTTCTTCCACTTTCTTGGGTTCAAATTGAGCAAGATAGCAATTGTATGCATATGATTCACATTATAGCTCACTCCTCTTCTCAAACGAAGTCCCTTATCTAAATCACCAATGATGTTGCTTGTGGGATGATTGAGAGTTACTCTTGATGACAGTTTCTTGGAAGTGGAGGGTTCCCCATCACAAGAAATTAGAGGTTGAACTTTTGGAGGGGTGAGTGGGCTTGAAGATCCTTGTGTTGATTTAGTCTCCCTTCTTAATATAGGAGGTGTAGACTCATTTTTCAGTGATTCTCTCTCACTTTCATCACCTTGAGACATGTTGTCATCACCCTCATTCTTCTTAAGACTTGGTCCTTCACCATCCTTATCAACGTCTTTTTCTGAGACGGTGTCATCTATGACTACATTTATCGATTCCATCACCGTCTTAGTGCGCTTATTTTATACTTTATATGCTCGGGTATTTATGGAGTATCCTAGGAAGATCCCTTCGTCACTCTTAGCATCAAATTTTCCAAGATTCTCCCTATCATTGAGAATGTAGCATTTGCTTCCAAATAGTTGGAAGTATTTTACCTTCAGCTTCTTTTCCCTCCAAATTTCATATGTTGTCTTTTTTGTTCTTGCTCGGAAGAAAATCATATTCCCAATGTGACAAGAAGTGTTCACCGCATCATCCCAAAATTTATGTGAAAGGTTTTTGTTGAGAAGCATCACTCTCGCCATCTCTTGAATCACTCGGTTCTTTCTTTCAACCACCCCATTCTACTGTGGAGTCTTTGGAGCTAAAAATTCCTTTTTGATACCGTGCTCATTGCAAAACGCTTCAAATTTTGCATTTTCAAACTCCTTCAAATGATCACTTCTAATTTTGACTATGGGAACTCCCTTTTCATTTGGAGCCTTTTACGTAATCTTTCCATCTTGTCGCATGCCTCTGACTTCTATCTAAGAAATTTCACCCAAGAGTACCTTGAGAAATTGTCAACTACAACCATGATGTAACGTTTTCCACCCATGCTTTCCATTCTAGTTGGACCCATTAGATCCACATGAAGTAACTCCAAAGGACGAGAGGTAGAAACTACATTTACTTTAGGATGGGTCGACTTTGTTTGTTTACCCAATTGACATGGACCATAAACATTCTTCTCAATTTTTCCAAACTTTGGCAAACCATCTACTGCATCAAGCTTTGAGACTTTTGCCACTTGTTTGTAATTTGCATGCCCAAACCGCTGATGCCATAACTCCTGATGAAGTGTGGATTCGTTAGTTATCATGCATGCATCCAGGTAGAGCCGTCCTTCCACCTTTATTGCTCTGAAGATGGTAGAATATCTCTCTTTCAGTGGTCATCAGTGTGGTGCCTGCCACAAGGTCTCTGGTGCCAAAGTTAGTATTAAAGAACTTCTGAGAAAAAGCAGAATACTCCAAATGACTAGTAATGTTTTTCTTTTAAGTATCTTTTTTTTTTTTGTGTACCTTGCATTTATGGTGGGGAGGTTATATATGTGTATGTATTTCTAGCCGTTGTGGCTATTATGGTAGCTTCAATGTGTAACACCTCAAGCTTAATTATGTGAGCCTTGATTTGGCTCCCAATGGTCTGTACAGCTATCCGTGTAACTGTCCAAGGCTTTTATTTGACTGCATTGAATAGTTTCTTTACCTCCGTCGTTGGGGTGGCTCGCTTGGTCAGTGGCACATGGTAAGTTCATCATCGAGAATTGCCTCGTCTGTTTGGATGAGTTCGTTCAGGTACGTCGCATTCGTTGGTCCCATCAGCTGCCCCCAGATTCTGAGGTCGTCATAACGATCTTAGAAGGTGAGAGGTCTATGAGCTGTACATGACTCTTGGGATTTCGCTCTGTATTAAATGCTTAGTGGCGGCGCCATACGTATCGTGGCCATGTGGCCTATTTTGATTAATGCTTTAATTATATGGCCCTTGGGTTTTCCGCTGATTTTCAGTTTTTTGAGCTTTGGCTTTTAAGCTTCTTCTCACTTTACTTTTTCCAAAAAAAAAAAAAAAAATTCCAATCAACTCCAAAAGATTCACTCGAGCACTCCAACATGATATGCTTGGTTTGGGAATAACACCATAGCAATTGTCGGTGATCCTAAGTCCCTTCAATACTTGAACACCTTCTTCATTGAGAATTAGACAACCTTTCTTTGAAAATTGAACTAGGAAGTCTTCATCGCATATTTGGGTGATTATCAGTAACTTCACTTTTAATCCTTTGATGTACAGGACATCAGTCAATAAGGAAAGTCCTGGAATATCAACGGCTCCCTTTCCAAGAACTTGTGAGTGACTACCATCTCCAAATGTCACATAGCCATCTTCCTTTTCCTTAAGAGTTTTGAATATTGATTTATCTCCTGTCATATGCCTTGAGCATCAGCTATCAAGATACCACAGACATTAATTAAACACTTTCAAAGCAGTATGAACAAAAAGACAAGCATGAGATTGGCATTCTTGACCATTAAAACAAGTCTCATCTTCCTTTACTTCATTCATAGATAAGTGAAGCTTTCTTTTCAAACAATCAAGTTTATCATATAATTGTCTATTCCTTCTCTTATATTTAGCAATTAGAGAATTCAACTCACACAAGCTATTATGAATATGATGATTTCTATGTTCTAAAGATTTTAGCATGTGTACAAAAATTCTAGCATGTTTCTTTGATTTGAATAACTCTAAAAGCTCATTGCTAGAAAAATCTCCAAAAATGCTCATAGAGTCATTATCACAAACACATGAACTATGCTTCATGTTGGCCTTTGCCATAGCACTATCCATAGCAAGCCAAGGGGTCTTGGATCACACTTAGATAATGAAACCACAACAAGTATACCCACTCTGATACCAATTGAAAGCTCGAATTGGTGTGAAAACACAAGATCTGTTTAGACCCCCAAATCAAAATTACGGCTCGGTTGATTTTACTTTAACTTAAACCAAATGCAGAATAGAGTAAATGCGAGCGAATAACAATATAACTACTCTAAGCCATATTCATCAAAACACAGCAATAAAATGCAAGCTAAAAGAGTAGGGAAGAAGAATGCAAACACAAGATAACACGGCGATGTGTTATCAAAGAGGAAACCGAAGAACTTGGCGTAAAACCTCTCTGCCGCCCTCTAAGTGGCAAATCAATCCACTAGAGAATGAGTTGGAGTACACGAATAATAAAAGACCTTCCAAGCCTAGTCTACCCCATGTACTTGAGCCCTCCAAGCTCCTGCTTCCAACTGACTTGACGAAGCCTTGTATTCTCTAGCTCTCCGGATCACGTAATTCAGCCCGATTGCATCCACCAAACAAATGGCTTCTTCCAATACTTCCCAGCAACACCAAAACCTCACTTTACACTCATGATGGGTGTGGTAAGTGTTTGGGTTATCAACCTCTCAAGGATTTGGATATGGAGAGATAGGAGTTAAGAAAAACCACAATGGATTGTGTAGAGGATTGTGGGTATGACAATCTCTCACTCTTAACAGTAATGGCTAGGGTTTTCTCTCTGAAAAGCACTCCACTCAATATGTGGGTAATGTGGGTATATATAGTGTGAGTAGAGACCTGGTGTATCTAAATGACAAATTGGCAAAACAGAATGTTTTGCGGGTATCTCGCAAGAAGGCCTTACTCGCGAAACATTCTCGAAAACTAGATGTCATCATTTGTCATGATTCTTCGCATTCCAATCATGTGTTGAGCACATGCTTCACTTCCCGGGAAGGCTTATCGCAAGCTACTAGCAAAAACACCTTTGATCTTCAATTAGTCTTGAGTTTTCACACTTTGTCTCACACACAACCCTTACAATGAAATCCCACATAAAATACAGAGTACAAAAGATTGAACAAAATTACAATCAAATTTGGCATGGAATTAAATCCAACACAAATTAGTTGTAAATTACCACTTTATAATGATGCCGAGGATGAGGATGCTAGCTCTTCTAGCGACGATGAGATGACTGCTTGAGTTATTTACCCTTTATCATTTGTTACAAAAAGGAGAATTAGTTTTGGGTATGAGAATAGTCATGTACATAAGAGGAGAGTTAGCATAGGAGATTTTTGTTGAGGGGAGTATTTTCTTTTTGAGGGATGTAGTGAGGACTTATGTATTTTTTTTTTCTTTTCTTCCTTTATAGATACATTGTTCTTACTTTGTGATAGCAAACCTTGTACTTATTTTGAGTTATATATATGATGAGGTTGTTGTTACATTTCTTTTACCTATCTTTTCATGTGTTGTTTCTTTTCTCTCTTTATGCATATGCTCCTTATAGATTATATGCAATCTTTTATTTCTGTTTCACACTAAAATGCCATAATGAGTTTTGTTTAAAGTGTTTCAGAAATACAGGTTGTCAAAGTCTTTTTGCCATAAACTCTCTTCTTGCAAAATTTTTCAAGAGTTTGTGTTAGGATAGATTTTATTGTATTTAACAAGTGAGTATGAGTTGAGTGCTTTATGACATCTCTCATATGTTCATTTGTTTGTTGTGGTTTTGTCACGGATTGCCAAAGGGTGAGATTGTTAGGACATATGTGATTCATGTTAGGAACATATGTCAATGTAGAATTGGCTAATATCCTTTGACACAACGCACTTTACTTGTAATTGGGTAGATCTTGGATATGTTTAATACTTCAAGGAACAAGGTTTCAAATTCAAGTGCTAAAGCCATGCAAATCTATCCAAAAATCAAGTGAAGACGTGCTAGATTTTAAAGCTTGACAGCTATCTCGACAGCTAGTATCTATCAAGGTTTAAAAGGCTGTTTAAGCCCGATGCTTGATAACTGCTCGATAGATAAGCTATCTATTGAGATTTAAGAAAATTAGTTTTTTTTTTAGATCTGATTTCACTCCAATCTGTAGATATATGTTTGGGTTTTCTTTTCTCACAACCCTAAACATATATAAGGATTATTTTAAGAGCTGTCACAATTGATGCAAGGTAGTGCAACTTGATGCAAAGGTTTTTCACAAGCATATTGTGACTGGAGACAATTTGCCTTAGTTTATATTTTTCTTCAAGAAGCTGCTGCTATGTTTGTACGCTGTAAGGTTTTGTAACCAAGGAGTTTCGTGATCTTCATCGTGCTAATGAATTGAAGAATTTTGCAACCAACATCCTTCTCAAATTGGTGTTAGTCATGTACTTGTATCTATGCATCGAATTGGCTAGTCATATACTAGGAGTCGTGCATTAAAAGGAGAGATTGTCACTACAGAATAAGTTCAATTGGATATTGAGGTAAGGGTTCAACTGTAGGTTGGTATAAGGTACTGAGATTCCTTTACTTGTAACTGCTTGTTGAAAATCTATTTACAACAATCAAAACGTAGATTTCTAGATGTCGCTCACACTTAGAAAATGTGCATATATAACAAGCTAAGCTTGTAAATACACTACTCCATTAGTACAGAGGTACTAGGCCAAACTCACATGTGATATGTGCTCAAACATATACGATCAAACTTTTTGAATTTTTCACTTTTTATGTGGTTTTGGATTTTTACACACACAAAACAAAGACATAATAGTAAGATCAAAAACAAAAACAAAAACAATGCATATAAAGAGATGCATGATGCACAAGTGCATGATAATGAAGCATCTAATTCATGAAAAGTTCTACAAAGATTGAAAGAATTAGATAAAGGACTAAAAGAGCATAAGCTCAATCATAGGAACCCTTCCTCATCTAAATGGAACGATTATTTGGAATGAGTGTGTCATGAGAAGTGAGATGAGGGTTGGAAGAATAAGAACTGGAGATGCACATAGACAAAGAGGTAAGAACATCAAAAACTTTTTTCAACAACTTACCATTTTCTCCCAAATCCAAGTTTTCTTTTTTAGCACAACTGTCAGTTCGTTTAGACCCCTTAAACCCAACAGATTAACCTAATAAATTAGCTAAGTGATAACTTAGGTAATTTAATTAAATCTAGGTTAACACAAATAAGCAAAAACAACAAAGCAGCAGAAATTGAATAACACAAAGATCTGATGACCCAGGAAAACCAAACCGGTAAAAAACCTGGGGAGGATTTAACCTAGCTATCCTCAAGGTAAACTGAATCCACTATGAAAGAATCGAAGTTTACACAATAAGACTTAGACCACTAACATCTTATTGCTACCCAAGTGTAGGAAACTTACTACCATGACCCCATGATAGCTCCGAGATCCACGGACTCCTTCTTTCTTGAATTCTTCAGCAAATCCACAAGCGCACCTGCTTGTATATCTTTGTGTTCTTTTGATTCTGCAACTGTATTGATTTACACAACTCTTGACATGAATCTCAAGTTTGTAAACCCTAAGTGTATGTGAAGGTAAACACCTCTAGATCTCACAATGAGATTCACAAACACAGCATTCAGAACTCTAAAAACGTGGCTAGAGTTTTCCCTTATATACTTAGGGCAAAACATAAAACCCTATACATTAAATGGACTAGGGCTAAGTTGGAAAATTCTGCAGAAAAACGATCTGCCCGATTTTCAATCGATCGAGTCTAATTTTCTATCGATCGAGTCTGACAGAAAGTTAACAGTAATTCTGCACAACAACTCGATTTCAACTTTACATTAAGACCCATACTTTGAGCAAGTCTAACACAAGACTAAACATTGTTTTGATCATGGTTTGCCAACGTACAAATTGAAGTTCTAATACATTAGTTCCTAATTCTTAGAACCTAACAACAACTTCTAAAAAGCTCAAGTTTCTCTTTTCTTTTGATTCTTTTAAAAGCTTAAAACTTAGAGCAATGAGGTCTTAGATGACCAAAGGCACCACAATGGTGACAAACAATGTGTTTAGGTCTACTAGGCTTTTTGGGAAGGGATCTAGCAACATGGTTTTGTTCTCTTTTCAACTTTGGACATTGAGGTCTTATATGACTAATCACACCACAATGGTGGCAAATTGGAACAAACTTAGATCCATCTAGAACCTTAGATTGAGACCTAAACTGAGGTTTTGGCTTAAGAGCCTTTCTCTCCACCTTTTGATTTCTTTTGTGTGGAGGAATGTACACCAATTTGTCCTTTGAGGTAGAACACATAATAGGCACAAAATCGGGTACCACAACATAATTGCAACAAATATTTTCATCATTTTTTGTAATAAGTTCAGTAATCAAACACTTGGCATGCATCTTAAGAGATTCATTTTCACATTTAAGATCATCAACTAGTTTGTTAAACAAAACAAGTTTAGCATCCAAGTCCATATTCAAACATTCAAACTCCTTTAGTTTTTTAAGAGAATGTTCAGCAAGTTTCTTACACTTTTCAACCAATTTGTAGGATTCATTGAGCTTAGCAATCAAATCATCATTTTCACAAAATAACTTGCTCAAATTCTTATGAAGTTTGTTAGCCTTTTTCTTCAAGAGTTTGATGTTTGGAATATCAACAACACCCAAAGATTCATGTAACATGGCATCACAATCATAGGAATAAACTCTCATAAAGACATTTTCACAAACAAGTGGCATGCTACAATCATTAACAACCAAAGAAGCATACAAATCACTATCCATGACAACAAGCACAAAGGGTCAAGGATCACACTTAGGTATTTAAATTACAACAAGTGTACCCACTCTAATACCAATTGAAAGCTTGGATTTGTGTGTCAACACAAGAGCTTGTTTAGACCCCAATTTTAAAAGTTACGGCTTGATTGCTTTTACTCTAGCTTATCTAAGTGCAGAACAAGAGTATATAAAGCATAATAAACTGATAACTACTTTAATGCATAAACATGAAAAACAAACAATAAAAGTAAAGCACAAGAGTAAGGGAAGAAAGATGCAAACACAAGATAACACCAAGATGTGTTATTGAAAAGGAAACAGAAGAACTCGGCAAAAAAACTCTTCGCGACCCTCCAAGTCGAAACCGATCCACTAGAGAATAAAGTTGGAGTACACGAATAACAAAAGACCCTACAAGCATAATCTATTTAATGTATTTGAGCCGTCCAAGCTCTTGCTACAAACGGACTTCTCGAAGTCATGTCTTCCCTAACTTTTCGGATCCCGTAATACGCCCGATTGCATCCGCCAAGCCTCAACGGCTTCTTTTGGCAAATCCCTAAAGCTTCCCTAGCTCTAAAACACTCTCTACACTCTGAAAAGGTGTGGGTTGTATTTGGGTACAAATCTCCTCTCAAGGTATGGCAATGGGAGAGGGAAATAGAAGAGGTTACAATGATTTCACCCTAAGGATGAGTAGCTCTCTCTCTCTAAAAGATGGGTGTGGTGTGTTGTGTTGTAGAAAACCTATCTAGGTTTTTTTTTTTTTTTTTTTTCCTCTCTGAATGGTCTCTCATACTTTTTGTGGGTAATGAGGGTATATATAGTATGGGTGAAGAGTAAGAAAGTCACACTTAAAAATCCTCCAAGTAAATGTTTTGCGAGTATTTCACGGGAAGGCCTTACCTGCGAGACACACGCGAAATCGATAGTTTGGCATGACTTTTCAGCTTCCAGCATATTCTTCTCATATGGCTATTTCACGGGTAAGTTTCTAGCGGGACACTCATGAAATCCACTGATTCTTCATTTTATGCTCGATTCTTCACCAACTTAATATTAAACCCAATACAATAAAATTCCACAAAATACAAGGAACAAAATTAAAGCAATTACAACACTTTTTTTCATGAAATAAAGTCAACATAAAACATAGTTGTAAATTACAATTTTACAATCCTAACATATTAATTTCTCTATGACCTCTCCCTCTATTTCTCTTCCTCCCCAACCTATGAAAATAAACGTAGCGTATTGTTAAATATTTTTAAGCTTTAGCACCTTTAATATAGTATGAGTTTTGGTATTTTGAAGCGCTAAAAATAGTTTTTTTAGTAGTTTTACAACCACCACTATGAATTCTTTAGTAAGCTTTTTATATATTTAGTCTACTAATATAAGTGAATGTTAGTCACAAAATTGGGGGGGTTTGGATGTCTATCACCTTCTCAAGCTTGTACCCTAACTTTATACTCAATCTAAGCTAGTTGGACCTTTATAAATGAGATCTCAAAGTGGTTCTTCGTTTAAAACGGAGTAACAACTCCTTCCCTCTACTCTATTTCATAAGGTTCATTACGTATTTTAAACCATGTATGGGATGGCTCACAAACGACTCCTAAATGAGTCGCATTCATTTGGTAGACATAGTGGTGCATTCGCGGGTTACACCTTGGGTTTTTACTTCTTACAATCACCTTAATCTCTCTCTCTCTCTCTCTCTCTCTCTCTCTCTCTCTCTCTCTCTCTCTCTCTCTCTCTCTCTCTCTCTCTTATTTTTCTATTTCTTTCTCAAGCTATCATTTCCCTTTCATCTTTTCTCTATATTTAGCTCGACCCTCGAACTCTCACACCTCTCCATCAAGTAGAGGATTTCTATTGACCTTCCATCTTCGTGAGTTCCTTCTATCATATCAAGGTGTCTCTTTCTCTTTCTCTCTTTGATCTCACCCATATACGTATCATCCTTCCCTCTTTGAATTCCACCTTTGTCGTCAATGGAATAATTCATAATTTGTTGCTGAATAATGAATATGTGCCAAACTTGGGATTCGCATATCATGGACCATAACCGTGTAACCTTGGAGTTGATAAACAGTTGGACTCTGCAAAAATGTCTTCAAACCGATTTGAAAGTTGTTGCATGCTCGAGTTGTGTGAAGCGGAAATAATTTGATTTTGTAATGCTCCCAAGGCACTCCTATCTTTGGGCTCTCATTACTCATCTCCTTCCTTAGTTGCCTTATTCATAGCCACAACTAGCCGAACTCAAGGAGTTGTATATGACTAGCATTTCCATCTCTAATTAATATGTTTGACTTTAATTCCTATTGATACGAACATTTTTTTTTACAACAAATCTTAAGTGGCAGGTTATTACTGGTTGCTATTGTTGGGGTAAAAAAGTAATCTTAGTGTTAGGTTCAAATTTGAACTAATAACAACTAACTACCTATAATTTGTTGTGAAAATGTAGTAAAAATGTTATGGATGTAGCATCTCTATTTTTTTATTGCTTTGAGGGAATCAAGACCTCTCATTTGATAAATTAGACTATTTTGACAGAGTTCAAATCTCCACAAACACACAAGTGTTCATTGAAATAATATTTGATGGCATCTTAGAGTATTTATGGAATTTATATAAATAATACAACGCTCAATAATTTCAAACAATTTTGACTTCTATTATTTCTCCAACATCCTCTTATTATCCTCGCAACCCCAAACAAAATAGGCGCCTACTATAATTGCTTATTATGCCAAATTGTATTATTATTGTACAAGAAAAATTATCGAAGTCAATATTTTTTAGTTTCACATACATTTTTACTATTTATGTTAAAGTCAACATTTTCATATTTTTGTTTAGAATATTAATTTTTTTATCAATTAAAAATTTCTATAATAAGGATGAATAGATCTTAAATAAGGATTTTTTTTTTTACAATTATAATAAAATCAGAATAATATATATATATATATATATATTGTAATTTTTCCTGAAAATCGTGACCAAATATTGGGGAGGTGGGGATTGGGGGGGTGGGGGGGGGGGGGGGGAGGGGTAACACATTATACTTAATTAGTTATTGTAGGGACAGGGGCCCAAAGCCATATATTAGGCATTGACGAGCTAAAGGCCAAAAATCGTGTATTGGACCTTGTGAGGATAAAGGCCCAGAATCATGCGTTGGGCCCCAAGTTTTATCCAAGGACAAGGCAAAGTCCGAGGAGAGGTAAATGAATACGTAGAATCCCAGAACGAAATTTGTCGCATTTGAGATAAATAAGGGCAGTCCGAGGAGTGATCCTCATAACCCTAGCTGTGGAGATGTGAATCAGGATTGAAGGAATGGAAATCTCCAAAAATATCCAAGTAAAGGCTGCTACCACCGCATTAAATGTGCTGTACCTACCCTTCTGACTGCATTTATATGGAAAAGACCCTTGAACAGTGTAACCTTGGCCACTGCAACACATAGAAGGCCAAAGAAGATGCATGATGGGACGTGCACTCAAGTGAAGACTTAGATAATTGACAAGTGTGAGGTGAAGATGATTTAGAAAGAACTATATAATGTGAAGGAATCTTTCTTAGAAAGGGGAGGAAAAATTCTAAGGGTAGCTTGTATAAAAAAAAAAAAAAAAAAAAAAAAAAAAAAAAAAAAACGAACAACTGAAGTAACAAAATTAACCTTCTCGGACCCTTGTGGAGAATAATTCTTTAAACTTGAGCTTTTTATCTCTCCCTTTTGGTGTTCTTAAACAATTGTATTGATTGTCTAAATCAATCTAGCCCAGCTTTCTTTTCCCACTCTCTACAAATTCATTGTTTAAGGGCTTTTTGGACCGTCCCATCCAATCTAGGACCGATTCGCCAAATCTGTGTCCTTACAATTGGCGCCGTCTGTGGGGAGGCTGATTGCTTAGAGTTTTAAACCTTCAATCATGATAGGTTTGGGTCCACACCAGTTGGAATCTATGGGGTCTCAAGGGGAAGACCATCCTCGAGAGGGTCAGGAGGGAAATGTTCATACCACCCATAATGGTGAGAGCCATTCTAGGGGTGGTAGCCATGTCTCTCATAATGAACGTGCCAAAGCCATGCAAAAAGAGATTGACCATCTGAAGAAGAAGTTGCGCCAAGAGCGAAGAAGGCAAAGCCCCTCAGCCTCTAACCTCTCTTTTGATGGTGAGAGGGATGACGAGTATAGACATAGATCAAGAACACCTCCAAGTGAAACCTTCTCGTACGAGGAGGACTATCGTCGAGAACGCCGGAGTGGAGGTTCATCTTCAAGGGGCCTGGGAAATGATGCTATGAGTAAGGCGCTAAGTCGAATCTTTGAGTCTCCTTTTACGCACAAGATTGAGGGGGGACAACTTCCTAGATGGTTCACCCAGCCCACGTTCACTATCTATAAAGGCCGCACAGATCCTGTTGAGCATGTTAGCCATTTCAATCAGAGAATGGCGGTGTACTTTAAGAATGAGTTCTTGATGTGCAAGGTGTTCCCGCCTAGCTTGGGGCCTGTGGCGATGAGGTGGTTCGACGGGCTGAGAGCAGGTTCCATTAACTCTTTTAGAGAGTTTACCCAGGCCTTTGGGTCATGTTTTATCACGTGCAGCCGAGTCCCTCGGCCCCTGGATTCTCTGTTATCCCTATCCATGCGAGAGGGAGAGACCTTAAAAACATACTCCGACAGGTACTAGGAGATGTTCAATGAGATAGTGGAGAATTTTAATGATGTGGCCGTTAGAACCTTTAAGGTCGGCTTGCCCGCCGAGCACGGCTTGAGAAGGTCCCTAACCGGGAAACTCCTACCAGCATACGCCAACTTATGGATAGGATTGACAAATATAAAAGGGTAGAGGAAGACCAGCAGCAGGAGCGGGGCAAAAGTAAGGTTATCCCTCAGGAGAGGAGGGATTTCAGGTCAGATCGTTACAACAACAATCGGCCCCGAAAAGATTTTGGAGGACAATCCGGACCTCTACCTACATAGGCCGTTAACACATTATTCCGGGAACCAGTACATCAAATCTTGAAAAAAATCAAGGATGAGCCATACTTTAGGTGGCCGAGCAAGATGATTGGAGACCCTGCGAAGCGCATTCAGAGTCTGCATTGCCAATATCACAAGGAATAGGGCCATACGACCGAGGATTGTAGGACCTTGTGGAGTCATCTTTAGCAATTGATCGGAGATGGCAAATTAAAGCAATTTTGAACCAACCCGGTGGGCAAGAGAACCATGTAGTGTCAGGGACTCAAGGCAGCACATATTCGAGGCCCTCTTTGGGCACTATTCACATTATCCTTGCCGCACTGGGCAGAACAGGATCTTGCCCCTCTAGAGTGATGTCTATAGCTGGTCTACGCGCCTAGGTTTCTAGTCATGAGTCTAAGAGGGACAAAATAGAGGCTCATCTAACATTTAGCTTCTCGGATGAGGACAAGGTCGGAACCATACAACCTCATGATGATGCCCTGTTTGTGACCCTCGGGATTGGTGGCTACGATGTGAAGAAGGTACTGGTAGAACTAACCTCAAACTGAAAGATCTGACCAGTTATGATTCACCTCTGGTCGGCTTTGATGGAAAGGTTGTTGTTCTGTGCAGACAGATTAGACTGCCAGTCCAGGCTGGCTCAAAGGTGGTGGAAGTGGACTTTATAGTGGTGGATGCTTTCTCCCCATACATTGCTATCGTGGCATGGCCCTGGCTCCACGCCCTTGGGGCAGTCTCGTCCACCCTCTATCTCAAGGTGACATACCCTTCCGGGGATCGGGTTGTGGAGCTGGTTGGAAGTCAAATCGTGGTCAGACAGTGTTTTGTGGCTGCTATCACGCACCGACTTGAGCCAAAATCCTTGGCCCCTACTAATAAAGAATTATAGCAGTTAGAGTCCAAGGCCTCAATTTCTGGTGGCGAGGTCGAGTGGGTAGAGTGTGAGGAGTTGGAGAAAGTCATTATTGATGATGATCCAGAGAGATTCTTTCAAGTCGGCGCTCAGTTACCTCCTCAGGAAATTAATGAGTTGGTGCAATTTCTAAGGTAGAATATCAACGTATTTGCCTGGAATGCTTATGAAGCTCTGGGGATAGATCCGAGTTTCATCTGTCATCACCTGAACGTTAATCCTTCTGTTACCCCCAAAAAACAACCTCCTCGGCATTCTTTAAAGGAACATTCTGATGCCGTCAAGGAAGAAGTGGCGAAACTTAAGCAAGCCAGGGCTATTAAGGAGGTGTTTTACCCCGACTGGTTGGCAAACACTGTGGTGGTAAGGAAGAAGAATGGCAAATGGCGGGTATGCATGAATTACATAGACCTGAACAAGGCTTGCCCAAAGGACCCTTTCCCCATGCCTCAGATTGATCAGTTGGTAGATGCAACTGTGGGACATCCTCGGATGAGTTTTTTGGATGCTTTCCAAGGCTATCATCAGATACCTCTGACCTTGGAAAACCAAGAGAAAACAACTTTTGTCACTGCTGTTAGGAACTATCATTACAAGGTGATTTCGTTTGGGCTTAAAAACGCGGGGTCTACTTGCCAAAGGATGATGACACGGATTTTCGAACCACAGTTAGGGAAAAACATTGAAATCTACATTGATGATATGGTGGTTAAGAGTAAGAAGGAGGCCGAGCACATTAGTGATCTCGGAAGCATCTTTGAAGTCTTGAGAGGACACGGGTTACGACTCAATGCCTCCAAGTGTTCGTTTGGTGTGGGGTCAGGAAAGTTTCTAAAATACATGGTCACTCATCGTGGGATTGAGGTTAACCCAAACCAAGTCAAGGCCATTAATAACTTGCAGCCACCTCAGAATCCTAAGGAACTGCAGAGGCTAACAGGGATGACCGTTGCCTTGAACCGATTCATATCCCGGTCCGCAGATAGGTGCAGACCCTTCTATCGGTTATTGAATAAATGGAAGGGTTTTGAATGGACAGAGGAATGTACCCTAGCATTCCAGCAGTTAAAGGAGTACCTTTCTCGGCCGCCGACCATGTCCAGACCCGAGGCGGATGAAGTCCTGTTTGCTTATATCGTGATAACCACCCATGCAGTAAGCTTGGTGCTAGTAAGAGTCGATAATGGGGTACAGAAGCCTGTGTATTATGTGAGTAAATCCTTGCATGAGGCTGAGATCAGATATTTGCCACCAGAGAAGGCCATTCTAGCTGTAGTATATGCCACACGCAAGCTTCCTCATTATTTCCAGTCACACACTGTTGTTGTCCTGACTCAATTGCCACTCAAGGCTTTGCTTCGAAGCGCTGATTATACAGGAAGGATTGCAAAGTGGGGAATGAAGCTGGGGGCTTATGACATCAAGTATATGCCTCGTACCTCTGTAAAGGGTCAGGTCCTGGCCGACCTTCCAATACTGTTGCCATGTCCTGTGTGGCAAAGGTGCCAGACTTGAGACGTACCATGGATGAAGTTGTCAGAACGATTGAAGAAATCCGATAGTCATACTCAGAGAACCGGCCATCTTTTGAAGAGAACAAATCCAAGGACTCAAATGTGCGGACTCCATGACTGCTTAAAACCATTGTTGGCGTATGCTTTCCAAGTTTCAAGTTGTAATTGTGAAGCATCAAATGCCTCATTGGACATTTTATTTTTGTACATCACCGGATTTAAATGTGTAGCTTCACTTACAAATAAGCTTGTATGGATGATTTTCTTCTTCGCGTATTGGAAACGAGGAAATGATTTGTTTGATGCATGTCCGAAATTGTTGTATAGACGATTTAATTATGGAAGTGTTTGGAAGTAGATGGATGAGTTGTTGTGTATAGTATGGTTGTGAATAGGTCCACTTTTATGATGAATAAACAGCCCAAATTAGTATCATCTTAGGTGTGAACAGTGCTGCATCAGCTGTTACTACATGTAGGAAATCTATTCCCAAATAACTGGATCTTCAAGCTACAAAGATTTCAGCAAGAAATGCTCCCAAAACCACTACAATCTGCCCATTGTAACCATCCCACCATCCTTGTTACTGTCAAAAGAAAAATATTGCTCAAATGCTTCATTCACCTAGTTTTCACCCAAATGCTCCACTGACAATCTCATCTCAATCCCCATCACCACCAACTTTGTAAGCCAAAGGAAAATATATATAATTTTATGGAGAAGACAATTTTTTTTCCATTCCAGCTTCTAATGCTGATTCTTGAGCAAGAAGATTGTCACAAATTCAGAGGAACATAACTTGATATCAAATTCATAGGAACATAACTCGATTACCAATAAATCGAGTTATACGGAAAACCCTTCTGGACAGTTGGATTCCTCTTGGACTGCAAATGGATCAGTCCAAATATTTGGGGCTGGGCGAGGAAGCCCAGTAAAAGCAACTCAATTTTCGAATAATCGGGTAACATAAACGTAACCCGGTTTCTGTAGTATCGAGTTATGTGAATTGGTCTCGTGTGAGTTACAGTGAACGTAACTCGATTTTATAGTAATCGGGTTACGTGGAAGACCCTTCTGGTCCCTTGGATTCCTCTTAGACTGCAAATGGATCAGCCCAAATATCTGGGGCTGGGCGAGGAAGCCTAATAAAAGTAACTCGATTTTCGAATAATCGGGTAACATAAACGTAACCCGGTTTCTATAGTATCGAGTTATGTGAATTGGTCTCATGTGAGTTACAGTGAACGTAACTCGATTATAAAGTAATCTAGTTACATGGAAGACCCTTCTGGTCCCTTGGATTCCTCTTGGACTGCAAATGGACCAGTCCAAATATCTGAGGCTGGGCGAGGAAGCCTAGTAAAAGTAACTCGATTTAAGAATAATCGGGTAACATAAACGTAACTCGGTTTCTGTAGTATCAAGTTATGTGAATTCGTCTCGTGTGAGTTACGGTGAACGTAACTCGATTATAAAGTAATCGGGTTGCGTGGAAGACCCTTCTGGTCCCTTGGATTCCTCTTGGACTGTAAATGGACCAGTCCAAATATTTAGGGTTGGGCGAGGAAGCCCAGTAAAAGTAACTTGATTTCCAAATAATCGGGTAACATAAACGTAACCCGGTTTACGGAGTATCGAGTTATGTGAAACAACACTGCACGTAACTCGATTTTTAAATACTCGATTATAGTAATTTGATTTTTTTAGTATTGAGTTACGTGCAAGCCATCCGACCCAACATGGATTCCTTTCAGCTTCTCTAAAGACAACATAGATTCCTTTGAAGAGAACAAAGCACATAACTCGATATTCGAAAAATCGGGTTACGTGGAAAACATATTATTTAGTACTAAACCTATGAAGCATCAACAGTTATTTACAGTTTGCACAAAAAATCGAAGTGAAGATTTGCAAAACTATGGCTTCTCAATGGTAGAGAGACAATGAGGATGGTCCCGCTGATCTGACCACAAAGGCCCCCCACTTTTTCAAGATTATTATGCCAAAAACTCTTCAAGAAGGAAAGCTTGTAAGTAGTAGCAAGTAGATATAAATTTTGTCTCCTCAATCATATGCATTAACGTCGTCCACTTGATATTTTTTTGTTGTGATTCTTGAAAATATTTACATTTGTTGATGACCAACTTCAACAAAATTTGTGAACTTGGTTCCCATGTATTGTCACATTACATTTTGATGTGTTTTTGTGGCCTCGGGTATAGTTATAATTGGGTAAAGAACTTAGTTCAAGAGAATAGGATTCGAATAGGCAATTAAAATAGAGATGTTAACTGGGAAATTAGTGGAAATAGTAGATACAATAATTAGAAGCATAAACATAAGGGGCGGAGCCATGTTCCCCCCCCCCCCCCCCCCCACCCCCCCAAATTTTTAAATTTTCTCAACAGCATATATAGTAAAAAGCCAAAAAGATATAGGCCCCATCAACAAATTATAATCGGTCCCTCATTTGTTCAGAAGACTTAAATTTTGTCTAACAGGTAAAACTTCTCCTCGAATAAAAGAATAGTTGGGCTCCCAATTATTCAAAGACTTGTAATTAATCTACTGGACAATGACCTACTCTCTACAAAAAGAATAGATGTTAGCACATTGCAAAGCAAAGCTTTTACATTTCCTCTTCATTCTCATTCTTAAGCTACGTGCCTTTTGCTTTTTTCTCCTCAATATTGCTGCCAGCCTCATTGTTTAGTTAATATTAACCAAACAAAGCTCATCTCAACATAGTCACACAAAGTTGAAAACCCTCATAGCTAGTAAAAACAAATCTATCCCTTTTTTTTCCATCTCATTGCTGCTATAGTAGTGTAGTGAACTTGGAAGTGTGTGAGGATGTGGGTTTGTGTTGGGGGTTAATTCATTAAAATATTTTAAAAATAAATAATATGAATGATAAAGTGGATGTTGCTTAAAATAATAGTGGAATTTGTTATTCTTTAATGTGAGCAACATCTATATAATTGAGAAAAAAAATTATGGTTATTTTTAGGTTAATTCTTGAGTCATATTAAAGATATTAGTAATTTAAAATTACTCCATCAAAGAAATGAAGTAGGCAAAGGAAATATTTATTGTGTGAAATTAAAGATGTGAAGTTTTAAGCTTATATAACTCTTGTTCAAGTTCATTAAATTTGATTTTATTTAGGGTGCAAATTTCAATCCTTATTTGTACTGTATTGCAAGTCTTATATTGACTATTTGAAAGTTTAGGATATTAGCTTAATATAAGTACCCTTCTCAACAAAGGAAAAAAGAAAAAAAGAAGAAGCTTAATATAAGTACCCTCAAATTGATTAATTGTAATATATAAAGTACTTTGTTCGTACATATGCAACCACAAAGGGTTTTTGACCAAAGTAGATATAAACATTTCTTTTACTACATGTGTGAGTGACTGGTCTCCCAGCATGCTGAGACTCACACATGCTGCGTGTAAGATTCCACCTCCACTTAGAAGGAGCATTTTAAGCAAATCATAGTTCTCGAATTACTATAGGATGGTTTGAAATGAATTGAACAAATATTGTTGAAAATTATACTTTACTATCTTAAATTATACTCTAAACTACACTTTACACCTTAAACTATAATAATGCACGGTTAACACCCTAAACCATAACTCATGTTACACTTTACACCCCACTGCTAATTGAGTTGTTAACTTGGACAACGTCAGTTTGGCACCGCATGAAAAACACAATTGCCCCTCTTCCTTCAAAATGAAGGAGATAAAATGCTTTATCACCCTAAAAGAAGAACTGTGTTAATGATTACACTTTGCACCCTGAAGTTTGGTTTTCTAACCGGGAGCAAAGTGTAACACAAATTATAGTTTAGGGTTCAAACTTCAAACCATGCTGTTTGAAAATTTAGAGTGCGAAATGTAATTTAGGATGATAAAATTTAATTATTTGTGTAGTACATCAGATGACTTGATTAAAATCATATGTATTGAATTTAATTGTCCTTAGAAATAATATATAGTAATGTATTTATTTTAATGCTCATGTTAACATGTGCTTGAATTTAATGTTTGAACCTAATGTATTATACTTAGAATATTATACTTATGTTATGGAGATTTTTTTTACAGGGGATTCCAAGGAAGTTTATAAGCGAATATGGAGTTGAACTGTCAGATATGGCCTTTCTTACGATTCCAAATGGTGCAACATGGAAACTCAAGTTGACAAAACATGATGGGGAGGTTTGGTTTCAAAATGGTTGGTACGAATTTGCAAGCTGTCATGCTCTAACCCTGGGGCACTTGCTAGTTTTCATATATGAAGGAAATTCACACTTTCATGTACTCATATTTGATGCCACTGCAACAGAAATAGACTATCATTTGTATCACCAACTCCAACTTTGTAGAATGGAAGACAATGAGAGTGATGATAACTCAGTTGAAATCATGGATGGCTTTACTAGGGGAGAGGGTTCAAGTTTGAATCTTACACAATAATGACATTAACTGGTTGATTTTGTAAGCCTGTTTACTAGTAATTTCATGCGCATGACTTCATATTTTCATGTCATTTCAGGATCAAGTCATGGTGTTAGACCGGAATCTACTCGCAATAGGGATGTTGGGCCATCACATGACCAATGTCCTAAGAACGATGGTGGTGTAGCTGAAAATCTTGTGAGAGCCAATGCTTTTAAATCGAAAAATCCCCTTTTCATGGTTATCATTCATCCGTCATACATTAATGGCAAGGATCGTGCGGTAAGCTGAACGTATTGTTGGGTTTTAGAGATGCATGATATGTTTACTACTTTCATAGATCAATTAGGAAGCATGTAGCAGATAGTTGTTGGGTTCCATTTTGTTGGTAATGATTTGGTTCTTTGTGTTTTTAGGGGAATTGAAGTTTCATTTATATTTAACAGTGTCGCCTAGATATGAAATAGTATCATCTTAGGTGGTAGAAGGAAATCACATGCTTCATGTAAAGTCACTATGAATAACATGATCAAATCACTGGCATCCACATAACTGCCCTTCAACCATCAGCATAACAAATAATAGTATTGCGTCAAAATTGCTTTTCATTCAAATGGGTTCAACTATTTTTAAAATATATGTTATTATTTTTTGTACAGAGTTTACCCCGTGCCATTATCAACTACTTACCGACAAAAGACCTTACCAACGACTACACCAAAGGAAGTATACACACTGTGAAGCTCCAGGTTGTGGACCAATTATGGCCTGTGAAGTTATACGTTTATGAATGAAGCGTGGGTTCATCATTGGTGGTATCTGCTGGTTGGTCTGCATTTGCGAGGGGAAATAATTTGCAAGTAGGAGATGTTTGCGTATTGGAGCTGATTATGGGGGACAATGTTGTGTTCAAAGTCAACATTTTCAGATGTTAAGTGGTTACAAACTCTATTGCGGTTGTAAATAATGTAGATTTTAAAATCACACTTATTATTTTGTTGTCTTTTATATGCTGCCCATAGTTGTGACAAGCTAAAGTATTTCTTGCTATATGTTTATGTCTGTGTGATTTTCTCGTTAGTGAAATTTGAATTTTGTTGGCTTTTACATGACGTAGTAAGACTATGGATAGTGATTAATGAATGAGTTTAAATGTGCTTGGTGTCAGAATGATTGATGGGGGGTTTCAATGATGTCTCTAGGTTTGTGTATAATGTGTCTTACTCGATTGTAGGCATGATTCAGTTATAGTTGTTGTAAATGGTGTCGAACTAATTACGTTTCAGTCTATATAGTTGTATAATGTGTCTTAAGATGAAAGTGAATGTTGCTCAAACCAAAAAAAGTAGTCCAAGCTTTTGTTGGGCATGTACTTATAGATTAACATGCTAGAAGTATCAACTCATTCTTGAACTCATGTATTCCTTGCCTTGAATTTTTGGATAATCGCTTTACAGCTACATTTTGCCCTGTTGGCAAATTTCCCTGTTGTGATGACCAAACAATCTTAAGCCAGCATTAAATGTGATTAATTAAAATATCTCTCTTTAAAAAATTATTGGATCTTACCATATATACAAGTCCAAAGCCACCCTTACCAAGCATTTTTTCAAATGAGAAGTTATGTGTGGCGGCTGAGATGTGTGCATAACTAAATACACGTAAATCACTACATGTAAATCACGCCCTTTAAAAAGTAATTTGTGAATAATTTTGCCTTTACCCAGCAGATGCACACATCAAAAACTCAAAAAAAAAAAAAAAAAAAAAACTCTCAGTGGCTAAGAAGCCGCCGAGCTAGAGGTTAGAGTCACCCCCCTTAACTTAAAAGTCCTAGCTCCGTCTCTGTGCATTGGATACCTAGTAAAAGTGGTGAAATAATAGCGTTCAGTACACCAACAAACACTACTATTAAGTTTAAATGTAGAATAATTACTATACGTTTCTAGAGATGAAGCTGAGAGAACTCGAGATCAAACGAATTAGTGGCCACTTGTGCAATACAAATTGGATTTAGCTTGGATACATAACTCGACTCTATAGTAATCGAGTTATATAGAGAACCCCTCTGCACACTTGGATTCCTCTTGGACTGCATGTGGATCAGTCCATATAACTAGGCTGGGTGATGTAGGGCCCGGTGAACATAACTCGATTTCAAGGTAATCGAGTTCCAATAAGTCGGTTATTAGATATCGAGTTAAGTGTAGTACCCCTCTGGACACTTGGATTGCTCTTGGACTGCATATGGATCAGTCCACATATCTAGGCTGGGTGTGGTAGGGCCCGGTGAACATAACTCAATTTCAAAGTAATCGAGTTCCGGCAATAACTCGATTATTTAGAACTCGAGTTACGTGTAGTACCCCTCTAGACACTTGGATTGCTCTTGAACTGCATGTGGATCAGTCCACATATCTAGGCTGGGTGTGGAGGCCCAGTGAACATAACTCGATTTCCAGGTAATCGAGTTCCTGCAATAAGTCGATTATTTAGATCTCGAGTTACGTGTAGTACCCCTCTGGACACTTGGATTGCGCTTGGACTGCATGTGGATCAGTCTACATATCTGGGCTGGGTGTGGAGGCCAGGTGAACATAAATCGATTTCAAGGTAATCGAGTTCCTGAAATAAGTCGATTATTCAGATCTCGAGTTACGTGTAGTACCCCTCTGGACACTTGGATTGCTTTTGGTCCACATATCTGGGCTGGGTGTGAAGGCCCGGCGAACATAACTCGAATTTTTAGTAATCGAGGTACAGAATTACTCGGTTTTACAATAATCTAGTTATGTGGACAGCCCCTCTGGACAACATAGGTCCCTCTTGGACTGCATGGGGATCAGTCCAAATATCTGTGTTGCAGACTGCACATAACTCGATTTATTGATAATCGAATATTATAATAACTCAGTTACTTTGAAATCGAGATATGCGAGTACCCCCCATTATAAGCTCTCCCCCAGTTCTGCAGCATTTGCAGCTATCCGAAATTGCATCTTCGATTGCTCTCGCTGCATCCGGCTAGAATCGACCAATTTTCGCGCAATTCTTCGAAGGCTTGACATAGTAAGACTCTTTTAACCGTTATTGTCTTTAAAATTACACATTGGTGGTGTGATGTTAAGCATCAATTTTTGATTGATGCTTCAAACTTCATTGTCTATGTAGATTGTGATGAAATTGGGTGTTTGTCTAGTCAAATGCTTTGTTGTTAGTAAGGTTACTTGCTTATCTCGTAGGTTGGCTTCAACTAGTCTCCTTCCACAAAATGAGCTTGCCAATGGCTCCATGTGTGTGTGGTAGCCCTTATGCTATTTGTATGTTTGAACTATACATTGTGCAATTTAATGTTTTTTGGAGCAAAATTGGTGAAACTTACTACATGTAGCTTGGAATTTCGAAAATGTCTCTGGTCTTACGTCCACTTGTATGTTTCCTATATAATATTATTGCTGTTAGAATGCGTTCTATCGGTGCATGACATTATTGAAAATTTTGACAAAATTCAATATGTTAACAAATTGCATAGTATTTCTTTGAGTTCAGCTAAAGCTTATATACTTTCTATGGCTCTATCTTCAAATTATTGACTCGGACCAAAATGCATTACAATTATTCCACCAACTAAACAACCTGTGAATTTCTCATGAAGTTTTTTCATTATGTTGTTGTAAACTGTATATCAAGTACATTGTATGGATGATTTTCTACACATGGTAGTGCATTATTCTCCAAATTTTGTTCTCTGCTTCAAACTTCATTGTCTATGTAGATTGTGATGAGATGATCTGTTTGGATATGAAAATATCAATGGGTTAGGTAGTATGAATGTTCTGTTTATCTCAATTTCGTAATGTGGCATTTGGTTCTGTTTTTTTTTTTTTAGCTGATCGTGATTCTTCTACTGACCATCAGTTAGTTATGGCTCGAAAGAGGGCTAAGAGGGCAAAATCCAAAGCTGCATCTGAACTTGAAATGGTGTTTGATCAATTAAGGTTCCTCACGCCCGAAAATGAGCAAACCTTTGAAACCTTGATTAAGCGTAGATGTATTTAGGGAGAAAGGCAAATCAATTTACATGAACTGCATCCTTCTGTCTGTGAGAATCTACAGTGTAGGCATTGGTTGTCCCTATGTACAAACATACAACCCCCTCCAGCTGACTTGATTAGAGAATTCTATTCAAATCTCTTGGTGCATAAGGATCTTTGTGGTCACAAAGTGGCATTGTCCATACGTGGTGTGCCATTTGCAATAACTAGGGAGCGCATATCTAAAGCTCTTGATGTACCTATAGTTGATACACCTACTTATCCATACTCTAGGTCTCCTCTTATTGATGATGTTATGGATGTCCTTTATGGATGATCAGTCACTCGGGGTTCTGACCGAAGCATTAGCTCGAGTGAGTTGACTAAGCTTAATTATATATTCTTTAGGATAGCTTGTCACAACATTTTCCCTATCTCTCATATACATACAATCCCTGTAGACAGGTGTTTCTTTCTTTACGCCCTCGTCACCAATAGTTCCATTTGTTTTCCTTCCCTTTTCATTGAAACCTTTGTGGAGGTGCGTAGGAGCAAGTATAAGAGGCATAGTTTGTTTTTTCCAGTTCTCATTCATAGGGTCCTCAAATATTTAGGATTAAATAACTTTCCTTCCCAAGAGTTGGTTCACATCCAAGCCCCCATAGGAGCCACATTTCTGAAACAGCGAAGTGCCCAAATGAAACTTGTCGAACCTAGTGTTGGTTTATCCAAGAGACCACGAGTACAGTCTACTACTGGAGATGTTCCAAATGAGGACATACATGGGGATCCCACAGCTACTACTGCCGAGGATGGCAATGATGAGGTAGATGTTGACACTGCTGCTGCAGCACATACAAGCCCTCCTTCTCTCTATCTTCGTGCAATGATGGAGACCATTATGACGACTCAGGCAGCCCATGGGCAGCTTCTAGATGGTCTTCTTGCCGAGGTTGCAGCTCTGCGAGCAGACTTAGCTGACTATAGACGTCCTGTGCCACCTTCTCCACCATCTGACTCTTGATGATTGCCATTGGGCATTGTACCCAAGGGGGACAAATTTTTTGTTGTTGCTGTAGCATATTTGGAGAATTGTACGACAGTTCTATGAAGTGGCTTTCAGGCAGTTGTAGATTTTGTTATTTTAGTGGCAGTTTGAAAAACATGGTATCTGTGGAAAGTAATTTGTGAACCAAATATGATGGTTATTTTCATGCCCATTGTTACTATTATTAGTATTATTGAAATGGTTCTAACTGTAAGGACCACTGTTTCAAACCCAATGTTGCAACTACTGCTCACCTTTGATGTGACATTGGGAATATTTAAAATCCTGTTCATATAGTGTTTTTCCAGCTTGTATTGACATGACAAACCCTAATAACTTAAATTGTAATGCTTGGACCATGAAATGAGGTTATAAATGCACCACAGTAATGACATTCTTTCGACCTCGCTAACTTCGTAGATTGATTAATCTATGAGTCGCAACGCCTCAACATCAAATCGTACAATGTGAAACAAGTTTATATCTACTTCAACAAATGAATCATCACAAGTTCCAACATATCAACAACTACATACATACATAGACCACTATGGAGGGAAATGGGCTGGGAAGAAGAGAGATTTCGTTAATATGCCAATATACACATACGAGAGTCTTGGAAGCATCGGGCACATCATGGTCGGTAAACCTACAAAACTAAGTATAGATACCACCGCAATAGAGTTCACTGTAGCAGAACCATCATGGTCAACCCTATACGAGAAGCGGTGTGAGTTAGAGGTGTATTGTCGATGGCACGGGTTACGAGTTCCTAAGGCACGCTCAGCCGAGTTACCTAGAGATCAACCTGCCAACATACTTGCTCGTCTTGAACAAGAGAACAATCAAATGCAAAGGCGACTAGACCGTTTTCACTCAATCCAAAAAGCTAGGAAGCATCTAAAGGGGAAGGCGCAAGAGCGAGCCATCAAGTCTATTAATGAAATTACTGCGTTAGATGATGAAAGAGATATTTCGGATTTCTCAGATTCAAGCAATGATGATTTCCAAAAATTTCTACCTACGAACATTAGACGTTGTTGTTAATGTCTACACATTTTGTGCAATACAAAACGTTGTTGTTAATGTCTAGCAAATTTCTGATTATGTACGTTCAACTTTTGTAGCTCTAAAGATTAACTGTTCATTAGTTTTCACTAAGTTTATATGACATCAGTTTCTCATTTTTTCTCTACTGTTCTTTGTTGCTACATACGATTCTTGTGCTTTGGTTGGACAATGTCCTTTGCTTTGTAATGTAGGAAAAACCTTAGGAAGTGAAATGCCTCTAACTTAGATTTATTGCACATTACTTGTAGGAAATTTTAATAGATTCAATACATACAGACTCATCCAAACCAAACAGACCAACCACACATATAATTCAATAATACGAATAATTCATTTATATGAGTTGTTTTAGTCGCGGAATCATATACACGTATCCATGTATCTTAGTTCTGATCGTGTACAACTTTATATAAATACATTACATAAAGACTCATCCAAACCAGACTAACCACTTACTCATCTAGTAATCCATATGGCTCACACAGCACACTGTCACAATGATATTTGGTTTGCTTAGAAATAGGGTAAATGCCTAAAAGCCTGATCAGTCTTTAAAATGTTTCATTCAAGTTATTGGTTTGTTGTGGCATTGATCCAAAACTCCCTAACGTTGCGATTGTGATGATCGAAAGCCATTGATGTAAACCTTGGAAGCATAGTTCTCTTCATGTAATTTTACATTGATGTTGGAAGCATAGTTCTCATCATGTATAAATTCCAAAGTCAACACCCAAATTGTCGTATATATGATAACCATGGTTGTTAAAATCTCGGTTTAGATCTTACTATTTTACGAGCTCACCTGTCCAAAACAATTCAGATCTTTTAAGGATCTTTGCGATCATTCAGGATCGGTTAGATCGTACGATTCTGACAATCCCAAACAACATTTGTTTTTTATAATCTTTTTTAACTTGACAGAAGGTTTATTTTACATTGATGTTGAGAAATATGTAACTACAGCGCATATCCACAAAGACTCCCTGAAAAGTTTGTAAGAGAATATTTATGTAAACCCAGTGTTACTACACTCATTGCTCGTAATAGTAGCATTTGGCAAGTGAGGTTGGAGAAGGCTGACACAGCTCGGCACTGTTCAGCCAAGTCATGTTCACAGTTCTGCATGTGCTGCTCAACAGCTCGGCACTGTTGAACCTTGTTCAGTCACATCATCCATGCTCACGTGAATACACAGATATGCAACCTTTTGCAATGCAGTGTTTTCAAGGATGCAGAGGATCCCTCAAAAGTGTAAGCAAAATTTTGGGGGTGAGCAGTTCCACCATTGCTACACTGATGTTCGCAGTTTTGCATGTGATGCTCAACAACTTTGCATTGTTGAACCCTGTCTAGTCATATCACCTACACACACGTCAATACACAGATATGCATCCTTTTGCAATGCACCGTTTTCAAAGATCCAGAGCATCCCTAAAAAGTTTATGATACATTTAACACAGCTTGACACTGTCTCATCAAGTCATGTCAGATGAAGCACAGAAATACTGAATAGTCTTCAACAAGACATACCAAACTGGTCAAAGGAAAGTCTTAAAACCACATCCATCAAATATAAACCATACCAGTCATCAAAGTCCCTAATTAAATATAAGCATAAACATCACTAGTTTAAAATTTAAATAGGTTATCCTAGTCTAAACTCTGATGGTCAACCACGTGAAATATTGAGACACTAAGCACAACAGGCTTCCTCTTGATCACCTCAAAGACATAGACATCTCCTTCTTCTAAATTATTGTCTTTCGAAAATGCAACCAATCCCTTCCTGAATCTCATTGCTGAACATAACCCGGTTTTAATGGGCGGTAATAGCACAAGACATTGAAGTGTGATAAATTGCTTCCCAATGATATACTTGGTAGAAAATTCAGCAGGTACATACTGCACAAGAAGGAGAAACAACTAAAGCAAAGCATATATGTTTCAAGTGGATACTTAAAAGAACATCATGATTACATTATGTATAAAGGCTTACCATATTACGCGGCCGCGAGATACCCATGAAAGAAGGATTTTTAGGCTTGAACTTTTCGGCTGCTTGGATTGCTCTCTCTCTTTACTCAAACATTATATGCTATTCCATTTTTTCGTAACAAACTTTTCTCTGACTTCATACTTTGTGGGTTTGTACATTGAGGGAGATATGTGTGTATCATCTTCATCTAAGTCTATTATTCCTACCTGATGATCTTCCAATTTATAGTTCTTGCTGGGTGGATATTGAATCTCAGTGCTAGTCTTATCAAATATATGAGCATGGAAGCTTGAATTTCCTTCATATCTGAAGACTACAAAATAACCATAATAGATAGAATGGTATTCAACGAAATTCTGCAGACAATTACAAAACCAAATGTTGTTATTAGCTTTCTTCAATCCCACTTGCCAAATACCACCATAGGGAGCAATAAGTGTAGCTACAGTGGATAGCTCAGCACTGTTGAACCCTGACCACAAGTACCCATCCACACTCACGTGAATACACAAAGCATCCTTGAAAAATTTATGCATCAATTTTAGGGGTGAGCTGTCCACCATTGCTACACTGATGTTCGTAGTGCTGCATGTGCTGCTCAACAGCTTCGCATTGTTGAACCATGTCCAATCATATCATCCACATGCACGTCAATACACAGATATGCATCCTTTTGCAATGCACCGTTTTCAAGGATGTAGAGCATCCCTAAAAAGTTTATGATACATTTAATACAGCTCGGCATGTCTCGTCAAGTCATGTAAGATAAAGCACATGAATGCTGAATAGTCTTCACGGGAATAAATACATAACCTTTTTTGTAGTACACATCACCAGCCCGTTGCTATAGCACAAGCTATAGCCATATCAAACAACTATCTCAGCAAACCACATGCACCAACAGACGCCACTATACAACAAAGTCATGTTCTCCTTAACACCTCGCCATTGAACAATACACTATTGAGTCATATCATCTTTATTCACGTGAATATTTACCCTTACATATAGTCACATCCATGTGAATACTTGCCCTTGCAAAACCCCTATATAAAGTCCCACTTACATCTACACTTGCAAAACATCTATATAAAGTCTCACTTACATCTACACTTGCAAAATATCTACACATACTTAAGTCCCATTTACATCTACCCTTGGAAAACATCTACACATACCAATCCAAAGTCACATTTTCCAATGTCAATAATTGGATGCTACCTCATTTTCTAGATAACTATAGAAGGGAAAGAGATTCCGACGAGAGGGAATACTATGCCAGACTGCGGCGAGAGTGGGACTTTCACGTGAATGAATCAAATGCTCTGCACGATGATCTCGTACGACTTGGAGCGCCACTTGTCAACTGTAGCTCGCTCACACTACCACGGTGAAACATGCACCAGTATGAGCGTGCAGTGACTAAAATACAAAAAGAGAACAATCTTATGATACTCCGTAGGTCCAGGTATCACATGCTACAACTGGCGGAGGAGCTGGCCGCCGCAACGAACAGGCAACTCACTCCAGCAGAACGTAACAATGTCCTCAACTACGAGGACTACCTATCAGAATGAATGCCTATAAGGTGTGTATCTTATGTCTACGGGTTAAGTTAATAATGTTAGTATCGTTAGTGTTGTAACAATATGCCTATATGGTGTGTATCGATATGCAATGCATGCATATTGGTGGCATCGTGTAAGAATATTTAAGTTTTATGTGTTATGTCGTAGGTGCAGCTGCCACAGCCAATAGGCAACTCACTCCGATGGAACCTAACAATGTCCTCAACTACGAGGATTACCTGTTTGAGTGAATGCCTATGTGGTGTGTGTGTTATGTCTAGGATTAAGTTAATAATGTTAGTAGCGTTAGTGTTTAATATGTAATGCATGCATATTTGTGGCATCGTGTAAGTTATTTTAAGTTTTTTGTGTTATGTCATATGTGCTTATTGAAAAACAACATGTGTGGGAATATTTAACTCTTATGCGTTATGTGAGAATAATCTATATTACAAATAACGTGCATGCTCCTCACAATCAATAATAAGGTTTACGTAGTATAAATGCAACAACAATGACACACATACATATAAAACATAGTTATACAAAATAGTTCTCCAACAAAGTCTAATTACACCACGGCATAATTACTCTTCATCTGACATCTCCACGTCTGACTGATAAATGGGATCAGCCAGAAGTGATTGCATGAACTGAGCGTGCTCGTACCACCCTCCCTCCACTGACTCTTGAATTTTGACTTAGGTCAGATATCGATTAAGACGTATCTTCATTCGATTATTTTCTTCTCTTATGCGATTTAATGCTTTACGAAGTTCGTCGATCGTGTCTCTCGGCATCTGTGATGCGAGTTGCCGAGGCTCTGGCAACTTAAATCCAACCAACTCATCATAAAACATTTGCTGTTCACGAAATAACCAAGCCTACTCCTGTCTCATGGTATTGTGAACGTAAGCACTATTTCGCAGATTCGGATTGATTGGATAGCTGAACTTATCTTCCAATACCCAACAACGACCCATAGCAGTGAACACATCATGAGGCCTATAGAGTTGTGGGTAGCCAGAACCAGACATTGACGCTAAATACAATAACATCAAATAATCAAGTTAACAGTGTGCATCAACTGTTGGTAAATAATGTAATTCTGCATAACATGGTACACGACAAAGACATCCATAAATTTGTGTACTATTACATGCTAAAAATGAAATACTAACACTAACATTTTACTATAAACATTAGACGTTGTTGTCAATGTCTACACATTGTGTGTAATACAAAATGTTGTTGTTAATGTTTGACCAATGAATAATGATAATTATGTACATGCCCCTATATGATTATGACTAATGCTGATTATGTGCAATACAAAATGTTGCTATAGTAAAGATTTCGTTCTCTTGTGACCAGCGTTTACTACAACAAACAACCAAAACAACACCAATGTACTTACTTCATACTCATTCAACCAAAAAAATAAACAAATAAATAAATAAAATATCAAATGAACATACCATTGCCCTAAAATTCTTGTACCAACGTTCACTACAACATACAACCAAAACCACACCAATGTACTTACTTTACACTCATTCAACCAAAAAAAAAAAAAAATCAGCATAATATCAAATGAACATACCATTGTCCTAAAATTTTGGTGTGAGTTTTTTACCTGAGGAGATACAAATTTCAGTTGAGTCCGGAAGCAGCTATGGATTTGTGGAGCAGATTGGAAATCAGTTCAGACGGAAAGCAAGACACTCTGAAAGGGCGGATATGTTAAGTTGTTATACAACAATAACTCGATTTTTTGAAATTCGATTATGGTCCATAACTCGATTTTCATATATTCGAGTTATATTAAGAGAAAGAGCCGTACGCCTGACAGCAAGACAGTGTCTAACAAGAGCATAACTCGACTTCACTATACTCGGTTACATAACTCGATTTTCAAATAATCGAGTTATTTAGGGATTCAAAAAAGATAATGCCACGCTGGAGGTCCAGCGTGGAACAAAGCTTAGATTAACTCGATTATTATCATATCGAGTTATTTATATAACTCGATTCTACTATTATCGAGTTATAAAAGAGGGGCATTTTCCTGATTAGTTTGGAAAATGGGGCAAAACGCTGCTTAGTTTCTGCGAAAAGGAAATTTGCCCATTTTGCCCTTCAAAGTATTGAAAATCAATACACCTAGAGAAATTATAAAATCAAATGCTTTGTATATAACATTCAAGCCTGAAACTTTAATTATATAAGATTGAAACTATATTAATGAAAGTTTCTTACTATTGTGCTGATCTATTAGAACCCGTGTACAACCTTAACAATATAATTCAAATAGATTCATGAGGTAGAGACACGTTAGGATATTAATTTCTATCCCGCGTGTACAATTTTATGGCATGAGGTTATATATGGTGCCGTTGGACAATTTCATATGAAACACAGAAATAACAATTTTAAAATAACCATTAACCTCACATTAACAATTGACACTCAACAATAGCAAATTAGACCAAACACAAATCAGCTCTAGTAATTTCGTAATAATTCATAATCAAACAAAAGAGGAAAAGAGCTCAAAAACAAGAAATCAAAAATAATAGAAACGTATGTACCTAGTACCTCTGAGTGATTGGCTCTCTAAAATTATGAAGCTTTTCAAAAACCGTGAAAGACCCACACAAACTTGCTAAATCACGCACAAAAAAAAAAAAAAAAAATCTAAAATTAGAAAAGGAAAGGGAAACAAGGACAAGAAAAAGAATAGTAGAATCCAATAAAGAACAAAAAACGACCATGAAGGAGAATCCAGTGAAAATCAAGCACAACTTATGCAATACACAACCAAAATCTGCTGAAAAGTGGAAGTGTGGGAAAGGGAATGAAAGATATATTAGATAGAAAAATATATTTTTATTCATGTGGCTCAAACCAATGCCTTGGTTCATTAAACTAGTGTGTAAGGTCTTGTCTATTTTGTGTTTTCTAAAGCCTTTGAAAAATGAAAAATAAAAACAACTGAGGACTTATTTTTAATTTCCTTCATAATATAAAAATTGGAAATAGTTTTTGATTTTTACCTAAAATAAATTACTAAACAAGTTTTTTGCTTAAGGAAACAAAAAATTGTCATTGAAAACAAAAAATTGAGGGAAAATAACGGTTACCAAACATAGCGTAAGTTTCTAAAGTAACTAAATTAAATTAACTGTCTACTTGATTAAGTCAAATTGCATTATCACAGTATCGAATAAGTCGAAGTAAATCATTTCGATTGAAATTAAACTAAGGAAGATTGTCTTGATTAAAGTCATATCATAGATGCTCAGTTGATTAAATCCTAATAACACTAAATTGCATTGAAGGAACATTCAAACGAATCAGATTATCACAAACATGTACATATCACATCAAACATTCAGATTTTCACAAATACAAGTACTGGCACATAAACTTACAAGCGAATGAAGAGATCTCCTTACCAGCCTAAAGGATTAAGAGACTAAATCGTAAGAACCTAATCTAATGATCTCTGGAAACAAAAGGACCAAATCAATATGTGATCACCTGAAGGAACAGTGGCGCCCATAAAGAATTTTGGATATCCACCTTAGCTAAATAGTAAATATACATATACAAAATATAAAAAATAAATTCATTATGGTCTTGTAATGTCTACATTAAGGTAATTATTAAGCCCATCTCCTACCTTTTGATTTCGCTGGTGTGCTATTATAGGGCAACAACTTTTACCACAGTTTTTTTTTACACAATTATCTTATGTAGTAATCAGTAATTAATTATATCCATTAAAAAAATTCTTATTTTTAAACATTTAGATTCCAATTACAGTTCTAGGTTGCGTAACTTAACATAGCGGACTATTTAACTGGCACATAACAAAGGAGATAGATATATAATTTTTTTAAAAATCAGTTTTCCTCTCCTTTTTGTTACATTAACCAAAAAAAATCCACATGCAATATCCAAAAAAATTATAATAATAATAATAATTAATAACGTCCACTTTCATTCACTTGGTTAATGATTGATTTAACTCGATCGGTAATGTCTTAACTTTTGAAGGCCCTCATTCTCATCAACATTTATTTTCATGCTTTTTAAAATCTTCTTTCAATTTATTGAATATTTTCATATTAGACATGGGTGGACGATTCGGTGAAGACTTTCAAAGAAAAGACAAATGCTAAGATCACTATATTTTTATTAAATATTATCTTTTTTATTATTTAAATTTCAAATAATTTAGCCCTAGTTCAAAAAATATTAAAATTAAACTATGATTAGGATTTGGCAAATCCTGATGAGGTGGACTTCAAACCAATTAAGAGGTGAGGATTCCAGCCAATTTCAGCAGAGAGTTACTTTAATTTTAAGCATGCCAAGATTTGGTGATAACTTCCATAAACAGTAATGTTAATCCAGTCTAGAATTTGATTTGGTGTAGGCTTTGGGTCATTAGATCCTTCCTATAACTAAAAAATCATTGGTGAAACTCTAAGCGCATGCATGTGTGTGTGTGTGTGTATATATATATATATATATATATATATATATATGGGTTGGGTTCAAGTTACACCTGGTGTAATTCTAAGCCATGTTACACCACCCAATAACTTGTTATAAAATTCATATTTTGAAAATCCTACCGTTGGATTATGTTAGGTTCTAAGAATTAGGAACTAATGTATTAGAACTTCAATTTGTAATGTTGGCAAACCATGATCAAAACATTCTTTAAGTTGTGTATTAGACTTGCTCAAAGTATGGCTTTTTATGTAAAGTTGGAATCGAGTTGACTGCAGAATTCACTGTTCACTTTCTGCCTGACTCGATCAATCGAAAATTAGACTCGACCGATCGAAAATTGAGCAGAACTTTTTTCTGCAGAAAATTCCCAACTCAGCCCAAGCCCATTTAATGTATAGGGTTTTATGTTTGCCCTAAGTATATAAGGGAAAACCCTAGCCACGTTTTTAGAGTCCTGAATGCTGTGTTTGTAAATCTCAGTGTGAGATCTAGAGGTGTTTACCTTCACATACACTTAGGGTTTCCAAACTCTAGATTCATGTCAAGAGGTTGGTAAATCATACAGTTGCTGAATCAAGAGAACTTAAGGATATACAAGCAGGTGTGCTTGTGGATTGCTGAAGAATTCAAGGAAAGAAGGAGTCCGTGGATCTCGGAGCTGTCACGTGGTCGTGGTAGTAAGTTTCCTACACTGGGTAGCAATAGGATGTTAGTGGTCTAAGTCTTATTGTGTAAACTTCGATTCTTTCATAGTGAATTCGGTTTTACCTTGAGGATAGCTAGGTTAAATCCTCCCCAGGTTTTTTTACCGGTTTGGTTTTCCTGGGTCATCATATCTTTGTGTTCTTTATTTTTCCGCTGCTTTATTGTTTTTGATATATTTGTGTTAACCTAGTTTTGTTTAAATTACCTAAGTAAATCACTTGGCTAATTCTCTAGGTTAATCTGTTGGGTTTAAGGGGTCTAAACGAACTCACAGATTACATGTTCTATATGTTCTTAACATTCATGTCCATTTTCATGCTAATTAGATTTTATTTACTATTTAATCCATATTTCATCTTTTATGCATTATTGCATAAACTACAAAAACTTGAATTTATACAATTGATTGATAACATGACTATTGATTTTTGATCACCTTGAAATTTTGCAAATATGGAGAATATATAAAGATAATGTAATCCAATGGTCGATTTGTTAAAATTTGCATTCAATTAAAAAATATTGAGTGATGTAACTCTAAGCAATGTTACACCACCCAATAACCTATTATAAAATTTATATTTTGAAAATTCTACCGTTGGATTACATGTTCTATATGTTCTTAACATTCATGTCAATTGGATGTTATTTTTAATTTAATCCATAACTCATCTTTTATGCATTATTGTAAACTAAAAAAACTTAAATTTATACAATTGATTGATGACATGACTATTGCTATTTGATTACCATGACTATTAATTGATGACATGACTATTGATTTTTACAGTATTTATAAAAAAAATTTAAAATATTAACAACTGATAAATCAATTTAAAAAAATAAAACAATTTCATGTACGATAGTCAATATAAAATATAGACATAGTATATCTAATACCAATTATTGAGCTCTTTTTGTTCAAGATTAAAAATAAAAAATAAAAAATAAAAAATAAAAATAGAGAAAGTCCATGTATGAATAAATGTTCAAATAAAAAAAAATACATAATTAGTTATAAAGGACAAAAAAAGTTATAAAGGAAATTGGATTTAGCTTAATAAAAAAATAAAGCAAAAGTTGCAACCATAAAAGATATATTAAGATATTTCAAGAAAGTACATGAAAGATGAAATCAAAAGAATTCATTTGAGATTATATTTAATGAGAAAAGTTCACAATGATCAACACTAGGATTATTTATATATCTCAAAAGTTTGCATACTATATAGCCTGCCTAGTTTAATGCATGGAAAACATATGCTACCTATAGCATTAATATACTTAAGCTGTTTATAAATCATCCTTTCAGTATTTGCACTCAACTTTTAGTTCAGATCTTAAGGTTTGTTTGATTGCTTATTTACTTTGAGATGTTCAAATCTCTTAAGTACTTTCTCAATATAATGAGATTGACATAGTGTAAAACTCTCACTATGTTTTTTTACTTTGTTTTTCCAAATACCATCTGCTTCATTTAGATCTTTCATCTTAAACACAATAGTAAAATATCATCAACATAGTGACAAGTTATGATACCATATATTTATTTGTAAACTTAGAATGTATACCTTTGTGAGCTCCATTTATGTGTAAAAATATCAAATAAGATAATATAATCAAATTTTTCATGTCATTGTTTTGATGCTTGTTTCAAGCTATACAAAGATTTGATAAGATTGAAAACTTTTTTTTTTTCATTTTTTATTTACAAGAAGTACAAAACCCTCGGATTGTTCCATATGTAAACTTTCCCATCAAGATCACCATTTAAGAAAATTGTCCTTACATCCATTTGATGTATACAATCAATCTGTACATGGATGCAAATGTTAGGATTAATGACCTAAAATCAAATTGTATGACTTTATCTTATTATCAAAAGTGTATTAATTTTAGAGATTGTATAGGTAAGAGTCATATTTTTATGTATTGGCATATTCGAGATCAAAACACACTTTATCTATAATTGAATTTTATTTTCTAGTGTGTTCAATAAGACTTTGGTTGAATAAACAAATAAAATTATCAATCAAGAAACAGCTCAAAAAAAGCTGAAACTGTAGGTCTCGATACTACACCTCTCGATCAATTGAGCTTCGGAAAAATTGAATATTAATTTTTTGTTTTAGCCCACGATGACTTGGTCTCTCTAAGGATTCTTGTACTAGGGCTCCAGAGGATATAAAAGAGATATTTTATAGTCTTCATCATAAACACAAAGAGACACATGCATAACAGGAGTTGCTTCGATATTTGTGTGCCTAGGGTTTTGTTCCAAATTGATACTTGTTCATTGAAGCATAGTTTGAAGAACTTTGTATTCTACAATGATCAAAGAGGTTGTTGTACTGTTAGTCACAAATAGGAGATTTGTGCAAAGGAGAAGTATGTTACAAGAAGTAGTGAAATTGCGATTGGTGTTAGGATATATGTGAATCGTGTTAGGACATATGTGAATCATGTTAGGAACATATGTCAATATTTTATGTAATTGGATAATCCTTTGACAAAATGCACTTTACTTGTATTTGGGTAGATCTAGGATATGTTTAGTATTTTAAAGAATAAGAGTTCAAGTCTAGTATTGAAGTGACGCAAATCTGTCCAAGAAACAAGTGAAGAAGTGCTGATCATTAAAGCTTAACAGATAGCTATCTATCGAGATCTCGATAGATACTATCTATTGAGATATCTATCAAGAATTACGAAAATCAGCTTTTCAAATCTGATTTTTGGCTCATGCTTATGTATTTGTGTAGGGTTTCTTTTTTCACAACCTTAGACATGTATAAGGCTTATTTTAAAGGCCGTCATATAAGAGAATACAAGAAGAACATATGCAAAAGGTGACTAATGCCTTATTCTCTCTGAAAGAAGTTATTGCATCTTTGCGCCTTAAGATTTTGTAACCAAGTGCTTCTTGATCTATGTATTTGTGTAGGGTTTCTTTTTTCACAACCTTAAACATGTATAAGGCTTATTTTAAAGGCCGTCATATAAGAGAATATAAGAAGAACATATGCAAAAGGTGACTAATGCCTTATTCTCTCTGAAAGAAGTTATTGCATCTTTGCGCCTTAAGATTTTGTAACCAAGTGCTTCTTGATCTTCATTGTTAATGAAGTGAAGAACTTTGCAGCCAACATCTTCTTCAAGTTATTATGTTAGTCATGTACTGGGAGCCGTACATCTTTTGGTTAGTTACATACTGGGATCCGTGCAAAAGGATGGCGTTCATATATTAAAGAGTTTAGAGGTTCTGAAGTGGTAGAAGGTTTCCACTTTAAGTTCATCTACGAGGATTGTAGAATCTAGGGACAAAGGTTTTGTACTAGATCTAAAACTTCTCTTTACTCTAGTGAATTGCTTTTCAGGAAGGTTTCCCTCCAGGTTTTTTACTATGAAACTAGTTTGTTTCATTGGTTTTTCTGGGTCATCATATCTTGTCTTCTTTACTTTTCTGTTGCGCATGATAATTGACTTGATATTGATGTTTGTTTATTTTAAAAATTTTTATTCATAATAAATTTAATTAACAACTTGGGTTTAAAACTTGTTAATTCTATCAACCGGGGTCTAAAATTTCCTAACAATTGGAACTGAGCTTACTTATAGATTAGTAAGTTCTACCATAGGTAGGTATTTTGGGATAGGTAAAATTTCTTGTACTTGTAATCTCTATTATTGTTAGTGGATTCTTCAAGAGTGGTGACCTGAAATCTATTTGGGTGGTTTTTGTCTATGAGAGTTTTCCCATGGTGATCAAATTGCTTTGTCAAACTTATTTTTCATGGCACTTATTTTAGTTTGGTGCTTAGATTGTTCCTTAATTTGATTTTCATGTAATTTAGACTAATTAATCAACTTGAGTAATTAGTTAATTAATTGGGATCAATCTATAATCCCATAGTATGAATATGAACATTGGACACTCTGTTTTTGCAATAGCTAGAGCTATCAAAACTTGAATGGAAGTGATCCTAACCACAGCTACATAAGTATCAAAACAATCCATCCATTCCCTTTGCTTAAAGACTTTTTGACAGAACCATAAATTTTTGTTTTGGGGATGCAAAGTTGTGATACTAACATTTTAGTCATGATAATTTTGACGTTTCCAAAAAGTAGCAAATTAAACCTCAAATACAATGGAATGAAGCTTAATATGTTACCTTTTGAAATCCCAAGTTACTTTTTGAAATCTTGGGATTTAATTTGTTACTTTTGAAACTACAGGGTATACTTTGTTTCTTTTTGAAATGCTAATGTTTAATTTATTAGTTATGAAATTACATGGTTCAATTTGTTACACATCTTAACTTATAGGGTGTAAAACATATTTTTTTTAAGAACGCAATAACTCCAATATTAGGGGGGCCAACTCCAATTTTTATAAGGTAACTCGTCAAAATTCTAATATTTTTACATACTCTAAAATGATTTTTCATATTTTTGGAACACTTGGGAGTGGTTCCGCTCCTAACCAATAAGTACGGTACATTATTTAGTTCTTCTTCTTGTTCTTCTTCTTCTTTTATATATATAAGAACCATATGGTACATTCTCCTATTATTGATCTACTAGCTTGTAATCTCATGCATATACATGAATATATTTAAAAGATATACATTAAAATGTATAGTATAATTTCTATATATATAATTTAAATACTATTGATATATAGTCGTTTTTATATATTTTTTTTAACTCTTTAGAAAATCAAGTAAGAATATTATTAGGTAGATAATGTAAATTGTCCATAATTTTTTTTAATGAATTTTTGATACTGTGAAGCACTTTTTTTTTTCTTATTTTTTTATAGTTCATTAATTTTAATAACTTTAGTTTTTATACTTAATAACTCACTTGAATAAATATTTATGATATGGTCCCACAATTGGCTCCAAAATTAAGAAATAAAACTCTCTAAAAATAAATAATTTAGGACACACAGTGCAAAATTGGACTTCAATTGTAAAATCTAATTGAAATTTTTCTAAGCTTTACCTATTAATATATATATATATATATATTTATATTTATATGCGGGGCTGATACTTTAGCTATTGTGAAAATATTATGACAACTTGTTATGTCCCTATGTCAACTCTAAAAATTAGCCCAAATAATAGTAAAAATAGTTTAATTGCCAAATAACAAAATATTCAACAAAAAGCCTATTCATAAACAAAAAATAAAAAACCCAAATTATTCAAATTCTTAACTAATTCAACTCATACTATAAAAATAATCCCTAATTTAATTTTTGCAAAAAGACTATGCCTAAAGAGATACTATGGATGTAAGTAGCGGCGGTGTTGTCAACTCTGCTCTCCTAGCAATTATCATCCACCTCTCTTTCGCTCCATTTTTTTTTTCTCTATCATCATTTCAAAGTTTCTTTGACTTTATTACTCATTATCTTAGTATTCTTAGTTCTTACTTTATTTCTCTCATCAGTTTGTTTTGCTTTTTCATTTTGTTCGTAGCTAGAAGAAAATTTATGTGTTCTTTTTTTTTTTTTTTGGATGAAATCAATATATTCAAGTTCTATTTTTATTAAATTTTTTATGATTTAAGTTTTTTAATGACTTCCATATTAAAAATTCTTATCTAACCTCACCATTGATTACTACGAAAGCATAAATTTGTTAGACTAGTTGAATAGCAAGAGGAAAATTGGTTTCCTTACTTTGTGTGTCATGAAGTTATAAATAAATAAATATATATATATATATATATATATATATATATTAAGCATAAATGCATGTCAGCATGTGTTTTCGTGGGTTCCCCACCACCAGACTAGCCTCTGTAAGTTTTGGTTATCACCTAAATTAAATAAAAGAATTTCTGTTCATCAGTGGCCCCCAATTTGAAAAAGGAAAGCAAATTACGTGTTTAATAATTAGGTAATTTGCCCCTACACTTGTATATATAATAAGGGGAAGCCAAGACATCTTCATCAATCTATGCTTTCTATTACAGTTTTTAGTTGAGTAGCTACTTTGTTTCTGGATACTAATACTTATCATCACTACAAAAAAAACATGGCTCTAAAGTATAAATTGGGGACTGAAGTAGAAATAAAGTCACCTCCAGAGAAGTACTACAACATCTTTAAGGGCCAAGCCTTCCATGTTCCCAACGCCGTTCCTGACCATATACAAGGAGTTGACGTTCGTGAAGGTGATTGGGAGACACATGGCTCTGTCAAGATCTGGAAATATACGATGGGTAAGGCAGTACTCTACTATTTTCGAACTTATTCTAGGCTCAATTCCTTATTCTTTTACTTTATGTTACACTTCACTAGCTCACAAGCTAGTATTTATGACTTAAAACATGTTGGCCTGGGTATGGGAGATTCAACATCATCATCCTTTCCATTTCAGGGTTGATGTTTTACTTTTTGAATTTGAGAATTTGATAATGTATAATTTAAAATTTAAAAACGTGACATTAAATATTTCTTTAAATTTGTAATATTTATTCTAAAGCATGAAGTTTATCTATTTCAAATATTTAAGGTGACCGTCAGCTAAGGCTAATAATTGTTGAGTGACTAAAAAATTGAGTGGCTATGTCCTACATTAATTGATAATTGAAGTGAATAATTAATATAATATTATAAAATATATTGACTTGTTTTCACGGGTTAAGAAATTTTCCATCATGTTATATAAAGGTTAAAAAATAAAAACTCTATACTATAATTTCCAAATTCCAATACCCAACCCAAGATTAAAAAGGCAGTACTTATTTCTCGTACTGTTGTGCTACAAGATTTTGTAAGAATTTAGACCCCTGTAAAACTAGATTATTTAACCTAATTAATTAACTAAGTGAATACTTAGGTTTATTATTCAGATCTAGGTTAAAACAATAACAATCATATCATGCAAAGCAGCGGAAATATAAAGAACACAATGATGTGATGACCCAGGAAAACCAAACCGGTAAAAAACCTGGGGAGGATTTAACCTAGCTATCCTGAAGGTAAAACAGCAAATCCACTAGAAAGAATTGAAGTTTACACAATAGAGACCTAGACCACTAACATCCTATTGCTACCTACCTGTAGGAAACTTACTACCACGACCACGTGACAGCTCCGAGTCTTCGGACTCCTTCTTTCCTTAATCTTTGCAAAACACAAACACCCATGCTTGTGACTTTGAGATCCCACTCAAAGGTTTAGCAACACAAACTCTCCTGTTTGTGACTCCAAGACCACCCTTGAAGGTTTAGATCATCAGCACCTTTGATGACTAGAGAAGGCGGCAACTTCAACAATACCGGATCTTGAGATTCTTCAAAGAACAACACTGGTAGAAGTTATAAGAGAGGTTTTAGGAACAAAACCCTAAAATACAAAAAAGGCATACTCTTTTCTCTCTAAAAAGCCCTTGTAAAAACGTGCTTAGGGTTTCCTTTATATAGTGGGAGAAGTAGATCTAAAACCCTAATCCTTAATGGGCTTGAGATGCTGTTTGGGCCAACTTAAAATTCTGCAGATATGACTTTCGATCTATCAAGCTTGTTTTTCGATTGGTTGAATCAGGCAAATTCTGAAATCTTCTTTCTGCAGCTTGTATGTTCTTGTGTGCTCACGATTTGCCAATTGTTCTAAGCTCTTAGAACCTAACAATCTCTCCCTTTGTCAATTCGTGACAAAACTTTCATACAAAATGAAATGTTAAAATACAAGAACAACCCAATACAATAAAATACCCAATTGCATCACAAATCCCAATCTAAGACTTATAACCTAGAAGTTGTCAAGAAGAGGTAGAAGGTCTTGAATAGAATGCACCTGTCTTTCCTGAAACACTCAACAAACACATCACTGCATGTGTGGAAAGAAAGACATATAAACAATAATATGAAACAGAATATAAAAACAAAAAGTAAATTCTAACTCTCCCCCTAAGTTAGATACAACAAAAATTTTTTATATTCTCCCCCTTTTTAAAACAATTTTATCTCCCTCTAAACAAGACAAACAGGAATCCCACATTTCCTTTATTTCTCCCCCTTTTTGTCACGTATTGACAAAGACAACTCAAACAAAGAGTAAACATGAAAGAAAAAGGAAAACCAAGGGAACATAAAACAGTTTAGCTCTATAGAAAAAAGAGATAACTCCCCCTATGAAGAGTAACAACTCCCCCTATAAAAAACAATGGTTAAAAAAAAAAACTTTTCTCCCCCTATAAAAATAGGAAAAACAAAACAAGTTTTGGGAAAAATTTAGGAGGTGGGGATAAATAAAAAACACACAAACCGAAAAAAATTAAGTTGAGGATACACATGAAGAAAAATATTCTCTCTTTCAATAAATGCAAACTTGACACTATGTGACCCATAAAAGTTGCATGAGTAGAGAAAATATTTGCACATTGATTATCTATCATATCTCTTAAGAAAAATATTTTCTGCAATTCACACATAAGAAAAATAGCATATACTAAAATGTACAAAGGACTCAAAAATTAATTAATCAATTTTTTAATTCAAGTTGAGTACCCAATTTAGCAAAGTGTATGCATGTTATGTGTGAAAACAATGAGAGATATGACTGCAAAACTACAAGATGGATACAAAAAACAATGCAACTCATGTGAATCCTAACTATAAATGATGCATGAAAAAATGTGGTCAAAAACTCTAAAAACTGAAAATTTTTCAGTTTCGATCGATCGAGCATTGATCGAATACCAATCGAGTCAGACAGAATCAAACCAAAAATTTTAATCGCAATTTCGATCGGTCGAAAAACACCCTCGATCGATCGAAAATCTGGAAAACTTAAATTTTTGAAAAACAGAGCAATTTTATGCAGAAACTCCTCAAAGCACAATATTTCATGAATGAAATGTATGAGTATGAGACTAAAAGTTTTTCGAAAACACATGAATACAGCCCAGATCTTCCAAAATTAAGATTTTCAATCAATTTGTCCTTAAAACTCAAATTTTGCATCAAAATTAAGGAACATATAATCTTGGATGGCCACAACAAAATCACACACAATAACATGTACAAAGTTTAACAAAGAATAACTTGTGTAGTGTGTGCAACTAGCAAAAACTTGAGAGACATGTGAGGTGATATGTGAATAGTAATCAATCACAAAGTCTACAAAATTCATCACATAAATTTGAAAAAGACTATCACCTAAAGAGTTACATCATATAACTCTCACATCTCCTAGAGTAAAAGCTTGCAATCATGTAAGTTTCTTGATTTGCCTCATAATATACACACCAATTTTATTTAATTTGAATTTATTATAGCTCAATAATGTACACACCAATTTTAGTATTTAGTCCGAGGCTACACCTTATGATCTTTTTGTGCATGTGCTACACTTTCTCGAGCACAAAATCTTACGATATGCACAAAGGTGTTCATGATTGGCTAGTAAACAGTGGTGAGATGGTTATTTATGCCTTTCTCAATAAGTCCAAGTCCGACAATCAAAGGCATGTGACTTCAAGATCAAGATCATGTGATTAAAAACTATAAACATCTTCCCACACAACATGCACTACAAAGCTCACACTAGTAACGTGCAATAAAGAAGCTCATCCAAGGTAAAACAAAGTACATAAACATGTTATGTAAAGATAAATATAGTCAACCTTGATTATAAATCCAAGATCTATAATACAAAACACAAAAATCTTTTTGGTTAAAAAAAATTTATGACCAAAACTAAAAGCACACATTATGCTAAATGATTAAAAATTCAAATGCAATGCATGACAGTGCTTAACTAAGCTATAGAGGGTACACAAATAAGAAATATCAATTTCTTAATTAACCCATGAGTACATGTACAAACTAGTACATACTCACACAAAATCAAAAAATAGCTTAGCACTTATATAACACATGCTATTCAAGTTTCTCCACAACGTCAAGCATGTTCTAAATCAAGAGAGAGATATCATAATTCATGTAATCCTCAAAACAAATAAAACAAGACACAAAATAAAATATTTTTGTCTTTTTGAAATTTTTCAATTTTTTTTAATTTTTTTTAAACAAAAAAACTAAAAAAAAAAACAACCAAAAACAGAAACAAAACATGTCCACAAATAATTGAAAGAATTAAATTAGGGACAAGTCAGCAACACTCACCTTAGAGAATCTTTTCTCACCCATATAGCACAAGTCTTCGGCTTTGTAGGTGAAAATCCATAAGACGCAGAGTGTATTTAAGGGATTACACCAATCTTCTAAGAAAGACTAAAATCCTGCAAATTCCTTTCACAAGCCAACAAGCTTAAATTTTTCAAAAGCATATGAAACAATTTATTTGGACTCATGGCAAGAGAAATATCATCACATGTCCTAGACTGAAATACAAAATTTTTAAATTTTAATTTATGACAATTAGGACGAATGTGACTAGAGACACCACAAAAGTGACAAACAAGAACAAATTTAGGAACATCAGTATTCCTAACAGCAAATCTAGTCTCAGATTTTGGTTTTTGCCTCAACAAAGAACAATTTGGTTTAATATGACCAACAACATCACAAAGGTGACAGGTAGGCACAAAAACAGATATATTATGCTCTCTAACAGTAGGTTTAGACTTAGGTGTAGAAACTTCAGCATCTACATTAGAACTTTTACCTTTTTCTAACCTAGCAAAATAAGCCTTTTCTTTATTATTCCTCTTGAAAGGAGGGATATAAACTTTTTCAGCTTTAGGCTTAAGAGAAACAGAAACACTTCTTTTATCTACAGCAGGCTTGGTACTAGTCAAATTTTCAATTTTAGCTTTAGATTCAGCTAACTCTTGTTCCAAGCTTTTCATTTTCTCATCTTGAGAGGAAATTTGATTTCTCAAAAATTAATTCTTTTTATTAGATTCATCTAATCTGTTAGGTTCTAAGAATTAGGAACTAATGTATTAGAACTTCAATTTGTAATGTTGGCAAACCATGATCAAAACATTCTTTAAGTCTTGTGTTAGACTTGCTCAAAGTATGGCTTTTTATGTAAAATTGGAATCGAGTTGATTGTAGAATTCACTGTTCACTTTTTGCCTGACTCGATCGATCGAGAATTATACTCGACCGATCGAAAATCGTGCAGAACATTTTTCTGTAGAAAATTTCCAACTCAGCCCAAGCCCATTTAATATATAGGGTTTTATATTTTGCCCTAAGTATATAAGGGTAAACCCTAGCCACGTTTTTAGAGTTCTGAATGCTGTATTTGTGAATCTATTTGTTAGATCTAGAGGTGTTTACCTTCACATACACTTAGGGTTTCCAAACTTTAGATTCATGTCAAGAGGTTGGTAAATCATACAGTTGCAGAATCAAAAGAGCTTCAAGATATACAAGCAGGTGCGCTTGTGGATTGCTGAAGAATTCAAAGAAAGAAGGAGTCCGTGGATCTCGGAGCTGTCACGTGGTCATGGTAGTAAATTTCCTACAGGCAGGTAGCAATAGGATGTTAGTGGTCTAAGTCTTATTGTGTAAACTTCGATTCTTTCATAGTGAATTCGGTTTACCTTGAGGATAACTAAGTTAAATCCTCCCCAGGTTTTTTACCGGTTTGGTTTTCCTGGGTCATCAGATCTTTGTGTTCTTTATTTTCCGCTGCTTTATTGTTTTTGATATATTTGTGTTAACCTAGATTTGTTTAAATTATCTAAGTTAATCACTTGGCTAATTCTCTAAGTTAATCTGTTGGGTTTAAGGGGTCTAAACGAACTTACAAGTGGTATCAGAGCAGGTAGCTTTTGTTTTAGATCCTTTGATCTTTGAACTGATCCTTCACCTCTGTTGTCATGGAACACGGACACTCTCTTGTTGTTCCACCTCACTTTGATGGAAACGATTATGCTTATTGGAAAGTAAGGATGAAAGCATTCCTAAAATCCATTGATGAGAGAGTTTGGAACTCCGTTGAGTACGGATGGGAGAAGCCCACTACTCCTGTGAGTGAGTGTCAAACTTCTTAAAAGGAGGCAGCTGCTTTCAATAGCAAAGCTATGAATGCTATTTTCAATGCTGTCTCAATGGAGGAATTTAAAAGAATCTCTAATGTTGAGGTTGCTCATACTGCTTAGAAAATCCTCCAGACTGTGCATGAAGACACAAAGGCAGTTAAAATAAATAAATTGCAACAATTAACTACTAGATTTGAAAGCATTAGAATGAATGATGATGAATCTTTTGATGAGTTCTATGCTAAACTGAATGATATTGTTAATTCTGCATATAATTTGGGTGAAATATATGATCAACCTAAAATTGTTAAGAAGATTCTTAGATCTTTGACTAAGGACTTTAGACCCAAAGTGACTGCCATCACTGAAAGTAAGGATGTGGATTCCATCCCTGTTGATGAACTTGTAGGATCTCTTCAGTCATATGAGTTGGACCTACCCAAGACAAACAAATCCAAATCAATGGCTCTTAAGTTTGTTGATGATGTTGAGGATGATGGATTTGATGATGAACTCTCTGCTACAGAGATTGCCTATCTTGCCAAGAACTTTAGAAACTTTCTTAGGAACAATAACAGAAGGCCAAGAGGCAAGAACACTGCTGAACCTAGAAATTTTAGGAGGAATGATCCCACTTAGGTTAATAACACTGAAAAACCTAAAGAGAAAATAGGTCAACCTTCTAATAATTCTTTGGGACAACAATGTTATGGATGTCAAGGGTATGGTCATGTGAAATCTGAATGTCCTACATACTTGAAATCTAAGGGTAAGGCTATGGCTGTAAGCCTTAGTGATGATGAAGTTTCTGACAATGAATCCGCTAGTGATGAGGAAGGAAACTTCATTACTTTCACTGCTATTACTGTAGTTAATGAAAGCGTGTTTGTTGAAGAGAACCCTTCTGATGGGGAACTCTCTGAAGATGCAGATTTACAGGAAGCCTATAATAAACTTTGCAAAGTTGCTGCAAAGGATGCCATGAATGTTGATTTAGGCTTAAAGAAACTTGCATCTCTTGAACTTGATAAGAAAAACTTACTTGTGAAATTGATTGATGCAAATGAGCTTTTGAATAATGTGAAAACTGAGAACATGCTTTTACTTGATAAAGTCAAATGTTTGGAACTTGAATTATCTGTTGCTAGAGAACAAACTAATAGGTCTGCAAGCTCCAAACTTGATCACATGCTGAGTGTTCAAAAGTCTCCCTCTGACAAAACTGGCTCAGGTTTTGTGGATAGCATCTCCGTGCTTGAATTTTCTTCCACTAAATTTGTTCCTTCTTTTGAACCTCTTAAGAGTGAGATTGTCAAACCCTTGGTGAGTAAACCTGTCAAATCTGTAGATGTTACTCCACCTAGGAAGATTAGGGTTGATCTTCAAGCTTCTCATTCTAGAGCTTCTACTTCTTCTAAGGGCAAGTTGCATGATAAGCCTGCATGGGTTTGTCATTTTTGTGGAAAGTCTGGACACATTCGTCCAAATTGTTTTAAGTTGCAAGCTGCAAAGTGAGCAAATAAATCTAAAGTACCTGTGCCCCAAGCACATGATCCTATGGTACTTATTGGTGAATTGGTAAGGGCTTTAAACCTTTATTCCAATCTTGGAGTTGCTCCGAATTCTAATGTGTATCATAACTCCAATGCAAGAGTTGCATCTAAAAGGTTTTGCATGCAAAAGGCTCAACCTAATTGAGTCCATCTGACATGGTCCTTGTGCTTCATTGCTCTATCTTTTGTGACCTCTGTTTCTAGGATTTGCATTGCATAACATTCATGCCTTTCATTCTAGGATGTTCGTTTCTTTTATTTATAAAAAAGAAAAAATTTTCTGCAAATTGTGTTTTTGCAATTTTTTCCTTGAACTTTAAGACAAGGTTGGTCAATTGAATTTTGCATAACATGCTTATGTACCTTGTTTAGCCTTGATGCACTTATTTCTATTGCACTTTACTAGCTGAAGTTTTGTTGTGCATGTCGTGTAGGAAGATGCTATATTTGTTGATCACATGATCTTGATCTTGAAGTCTTATGTCTTTGATTGTCGGACTTGGTCTTATTGAGAAAGGCATAAATAACCATCTCACCACTGTTTACTAGCCAATCATGAACACCTTAGTGCATATCGTAAGATTTTGTGCTCGAGAAAGTGTAGCACATGCACAAAAAGAACATAAGGTGTAGCCTCTAAATAAAATTAGTGTGTACATTATTGGGCTATAATAATTTCACAATTCAAATAAAATTGGTGTGTACATTATCCCGGCTATTATTAAGTTTCTAATCAATTAAATTGAATATTAATTTTGAGGCAAATCAAGAAACTTACATGATTGCAAGCTTTTATTCTAGGAGATGTGAGAGTTATATGATGTAACTCTTTAAGTAATAGTCTCTTTCAAATTCATGTGATGGATTTTGTAGAAATTGTGATTAACTATTATGTGCATATTACCTCACATGTTTCTCAAACGTATGCTAGTTGCACACACTACACAAGTTATTCTTTGCTAAGCTGTGTACATGTTATTGTGTATGTTTTTGGTTTGACCAACCAAGTTTGAATATTTCTGAAAATTGATGCAGAACATGTTTGCTTATTTAAATGGTTGAGGGATATTAAGAGAAAATCTTGCTTTGAGAGATCTGGGTTAAAAACAAGGGTTTTTGGAAAGCATTTCATCTCATACTCATGCATTCTTTTCATAAAATCTAATGCTTTGAGGAGTTTTTGAGCAAATAGGTTTCGTTTTTCAAAAATTCAAATTTTTCCAGAATTTCGATCGATCGAGTCTGTTTTTTGATTGGTCGAAATTGTTTTTAAAATCTCAATAAAGTCTCTGTGTGTTTCGATCGGTTCTCGATTGGTAGTGGATCAGTCGAAGGATTTTCGACCGATTGAATCTGTTTTTCGATCGATCAAAAATCGGGCTGAGTGTTTTTAAAAATGATCTTTTCTCACGTGTTCTTCACTTTTTCAAAATCTTTTCAACACTTTTTGTCTCCCTACCAACCGGTCAACCTATTTTTTTGCTGATTTTGTCGTTTTCCTCCGATCTTTTTGCATCAATCCTCTCTCCTAAGGCGGTAAGACATTTTTGCCCCTCCATTTGTTTTTATTTTCATGTTTCATGCATTATTTTCATGCATTTTGGGTTATTTTCGGCATTTTAGTGTTTTGGTATTTTTGGCAATGATTTTGGGTGCTTTTCTTCCAAATCAATCATGGGTTTTTGTGGGGACACCTTATCCAAGCACTATATGTGGTTTAATTTGATTAATTTGGTGCTTTGTGAGAAATTTGAAAATCTAGGGCTTGAAATTGATAAATTTGGGGATTTTGTTCAATTTCATTTAAATTGATGAAATTGGCTTGTTAGATTGATTAATTTGATCATTATATTGTGTTATTTAACTGTTGTGATGATCAATTTCTCAATTTGTTGTGTTTTAAAAATTGGGTTTTTCCTAAATTGGGTATTTTTTATTTAAATTCTATGCTCAAGCCAATAATGTTGATTTGGATCATTATTGACCTCTGTCACTGCAATAGTTCATGCATCATGTGCATATTTTGTTCATGCATCATATAGATTGTTTTTTCTATATTTTATGCTGTGCTAACTTGCAGTCTGCCCTTGGATTATGTTTTTGCTCTTCTCTTTCTGTGTCTTTCTTTTCTTTCCTTAGCACCATGCCTAGGAAAACTAGAGCCCATAGGACTTCTGACCCTTCACCTTCATTTGATAGTGATCGGTTTCCTAGTGAGAAGAACCAAAAGACCTATGAGACCCTTAATCTTAGGCGTCATATTTGGGCTGAGCGTAGGGTTATTCTAGATGAGGTAGATCCTGAGGTGAGACGTAACTTTGAGCGTCGGGGTTGGTTATCTTTGCTCGATTTTGAGCATCCTCGTTCTCCTGCCACCTTGATTAGAGAGTTCTATTCGAATCTCTCTATCCACATCTATGATACCAACACCTTGGTTAAGGTTTGGTTACGAGGTGTAGAGTATCGCATTACCCCTTCGGTAGTGTCTGATGCTCTTGGGGTGCCCATTGTTGATCATCCCGTCTTTCCTTACGAGGAGTCTCCACTTCTAGATGATGTTATGTCATACATCACTGGGTCTTCTATCCAGTGGGGTTCTGATCCTCGGATCACGTCTGCTGAGCTCTCTGAGCTTCATTACCTTTTCTTTAGGATTGCTTGTCATTCCTTGTGGCCCATTTCTCATCTCCACACCATCCCTCTTGAGCGATGTGTGTTTTTGTATGCCCTTATTACTGATGCTCCTATCAGTTTTCCTCATTTGTTCTTTCGTTCTTTGAACGATGTACATTGGTCTAGTTCTACGGCTCATGCTTTATTCTTTCCTATTTTTATTCATAGGATTCTCCTTCATCTCGGTTTAGGTGATTTTCCTGCTTCTAAGCCCGTACATGTTATTGCTCCTATAGGTGCTACCTTTTTGAGGCAAAGGGCGGCTCAACTTCGAGCTAGCTCTAAGCGTCCTCGGGTAAAGCCTTCCGGTGTCACTCCACCCCCTTCTTCTTCTACAGATGCTCCTGCAGCTGAGACATCTGCTGTTCCTACTACTGCTGCTGATGATGCTCCTCCACCTTCTCCTTCAGATGTTTCTGATATTCGTCAGACTCTGGACACTGTCATGACCGTTCAGGCGGCTCATGGTCAGCTTCTGGTGGATGTCCTTGCTGAGCTTCGAGCTTTGAGAGCGGATTTGGCGAGTCTTCGTCGTTCTCCTCTGCCACCTCCTTTTGATGATGAGTGAGTGCCCTTTGGCAATTCGTCACAAAAAGGGGGAGTGCATTCTATTGAGGAGAGTCCATGTCTTGTAGAGGAGATTTTTGTCTTAGGGGGAGTTATGTATGCTTCACTTTGATGTATATGTTTCTTGTTTCACTATGCTACTTTGCTTATTGATTTATATTTATGATGTTATTCATGATATATCTCTTTATTTTGTGTCATGTGAAATCAAGAAGTTTTTTTATATTCCTTTTATTTTCCACACATGCGTTTATGTGTTTGTTAAGTGTTACAGGAATATACAGGTTGATTCAGTCGTGCTGCTGTCTACTTTGCAACTGTTAGATAGTAGTTAGGTTGAATTGTTTAGTGGCTTTTTAATTTTGTAATGGGCTGTTTCAATTTGTAAACTTTGAGCTTTTTGTTTAGTCTGTGTTTTGTCACGGATTGCCAAAGGGGGAGTTTGTTAGGTTCTAAGAATTAGGAACTAATGTATTAGAACTTCAATTTGTAATGTTGGCAAACCATGATCAAAACATTCTTTAAGTCTTGTGTTAGACTTGCCCAAAGTATGGTTTTTTATGTAAAGTTGGAATCGAGTTGATTGCAGAATTCACTGTTCACTTTCTGCCTGACTCGATCGATCGAGAATTAGACTCGACCGATCGAAAATCGTGCAGAACGTTTTCTACAAAAAATTTCTAACTCAGCCCAAGCCCATTTAATGTATAGGGTTTTATGTTTTGTCCTAAGTATATAAGGGTAAACCCTAGCCACGTTTTTAGAGTTCTGAATGCTGTGTTTATGAATCTATTTGTTAGATCTAGAGGTGTTTACCTTCACATACACTTAGGTTTTCCAAACTCTAGATTCATGTCAAGAGGCTGGTAAATCATACAGTTGCAGAATCAAAAGAGCTTCAAGATATACAAGCAGGTGCACTTGTGGATTGCTGAAGAATTCAAAGAAAGAAGGAGTCCGTGGATCTCGGAGCTGTCACGTGGTCGTGGTAGTAAGTTTCCTACAGGCAGGTAGCAATAGGATGTTAGTGGTCTAAGTCTTATTGTGTAAATTTCAATTCTTTCATAGTGAATTCGGTTTACCTTGAGGATAGGTAGGTTAAATCCTCCCTAGGTTTTTTACCGGTTTGGTTTTCCTAGGTCATCAGATCTTTGTGTTCTTTATTTTCCGCTGCTTTATTGTTTTTGATATATTTGTGTTAACCTAGATTTGTTTAAATTATCTAAGTTAATCACTTGACTAATTCTCTAGGTTAATCTGTTGGGTTTAAGGGGTCTAAACGAACTTACATAATCTAACAATCAATTCCTCTTTTTCAAGATTAGCCAATTTTAACTCTTCCTTGAATTTCTTAGCAATTTTCATAGATTTCAATAATTCTTTACGAAGAGTTTCACAGGCATCAATAAAATCAACAGAAACAACAGTGTCCTTTTTATTCAAATCATCACAATCAAAAATAGTAAGACACTTAAAATTATCCATGATAACAGGGATCAAGGATCAGCTCTTAGATCAAAAGATCTAACACAAAAGAGCTACCCGCTCTGATACCACTTATAAGAATTTAGACCCCTATAAAACTAGATTGTTTAACCTAATTAATTAACCAAGTGAATACTTAGGTTTATTATTCAGATCTAGGTTAAAACAATAACAATCATATCATGCAAAGCAGCGGAAATATAAAGAACACAATGATATGATGACGCAGGAAAACCAAACCGGTAAAAGACCTGGGGAGGATTTAACCTAGCTATCCTGAAGGTAAAACAGCAAATCCACTAGAAAGAATTGAAGTTTACACAATAGCGACTTAAACCACTAACATCCTATTGCTACCTGCCTGTGGGAAACTTACTACCACGACCATGTGACAGCTCCGAGACCACGGACTCCTTCTTTCCTTAATCTTTGCAAAACACAAACACCCACGCTTGTGACTTTGAGATCCCACTCAAAGGTTTATCAACACAAACTCTCCTGTTTGTGACTCCAAGACCACCCTTGAAGGTTTAGATCATCAGCACCTTTGATGACTAGAGAAGGCAACAACTTCAACAATACCGGATCTTGAGATTCTTCAAGGAACAACACTGGTAGAAGTTATAAGAGAGGTTTTAGGAACAAAACCCTAAAATACAAAAGAGGCATACTCTTTTCTCTCTAAAAAGCCCTTGTAAAAACGTGCTTAGGGTTTCCTTTATATAGTGGGAGAAGTAGATCTGAAACCCTAATCCTTAATGGGCTTGAGCTGCTGTTTGGACCAACTTAAAATTTTGTAGATACGACTTTCGATCGATCGAACCTGTTTTTCGATTGGTCGAATCAAGCAAATTCTGAAATCTTTTTTCTGTAGCTTGTATGCTCTTGTGTGCTCACGATTTGCCAATTGTTCTAAGCTCTTAGAACCTAACAGATTTTTTATCTTTATTTTATCTAAGGTGCCTCAAAGAATTCTGTATAATACTGGAAGAGCTTTTGTTTCTTTCTTGTTCCATGCAAGGACTTAACTAATCTGCACACTAAAGGAGCTGTTGATGTTTGTCTTCAACATTTCTATTTTGAATGTTATGGGGTGCATATTTTTCTGAACTTACAAATCTGTGAAACTTTATCAATACACTCTTTCTTTCTTATTGAATGTTTGGCCAATCACTAACAATTTTGTAATATCGGAGATGATATTTTTGACAATTATTTTCAGGCATTATAAGCATATCTGATCATATATTATTGTGAAACTGAATTTGGTATTCATATTTTCTTGTGAACAATAGAGGGAAAATCCGACCTAGTTTTTGAAGAGAAGGTTGAATATGATGACGATCGAAAATAGGTCAGCAACCCTTATTTGTATTGAAGGAGATGTGATGCAGGAATACAAGTCCTTTAAGGGCACCTATCAGGTTGTTCCCAAGGGTACTGGCAGCTTGGCCAAATTGACTATTGAATATGAGAAACTCAGTGACGATGTGCCCGCTCCAGATAAGTACATCACTCTAATGGTTAATGTCACCAAAGGTATTGATGAGCTCATTGCTAAGGCAAAATAGGAGGGATGCATCTTCTAATAATATAAGCATGTGTGTAACCATGTTTTGGGTTCAGATCTCATCTCTTTAATGGAGTACCTATGGTGTGTACTAAAATAATGACGGTTGGTTGTGAATGACCTGTAGGTCAATTGGCATGTCTATTGTCTAACCTCTTATGTGAGGCATGCCAAGGCTATTTAATAAAGTTATGGTTTGTGTTTGTATTAAATTGGAACATGGAAATTCAGCACGATTTTTCTTCTCTTTTCTCTCTTAATTTTTTAGTTCTATTTTTAGTTTCTTGGACAGACATCACATAGAAGAATAAGAAATTAACAATGACATGTCCTTCTGAAAATATGGAAGCGAATGTAGCGAGATCTTCATGGTTGAAGTGAAGATAACTTTCGTAGCTTATTAATTAATTGGTCCGTCCTGGTTCATGAAGGTTACTCCAAAGAGAGAGATTGTTGTGATGTTGTTTAAGATATTGATGGACAGGATACCATGTCTGAGCTCAGCCAACCACCAAACAAATTAACATACAAAGAAATTTACTAACAGTTTGCATGAATCTAAGCATGCAGAAAACAAACAAAATTTACTGAAAAAACTCCCGAACATTTTAGTTCACTGAAATAGAATTAACTAACCTTGATTGGATGTTTTAAAATAAAGAAATGGAAATGAATGAAAATAAATGAAATGTAAGTAATCTTGTTTGAGAGCAACATGGAGGGAATGGAATGGACACTACTAAAAAAACGGCCTATTGCAGCGGGCCTATTGCGGCGGGCCATTGACCTGCCGCAATAGGTCTAGTATTTTGCAGCATATTATAGCGGCGGGCCAATGACCCACCACAATAGACCTATTTTAACGGCGTGAAGTTTAGATATTGCGGCGGGCCACACTGACCTACCGCAATAGACCCTCAAATTGCCCGCACTACGTCACCCTAAATTTTCCCTTTGTTTTTTTTTTTTTTTCCCTTTTGATTTTTTGCACCTTTTCGTTTAGTCTTCCACGCACACACTCTCTCTCTCACACACACACACTCTCTCTCAGACACTTCGAAAATCCCTTATTCTCTTCTTTCTTCCTTTCCTCATTCTCTTCTTTCATCCTTTTCTCATTCTCATCAAACTCTTTCTTCCTTTTCTCCTTATCGTCGAGACCCATCTCGCCCAGTCCTCCACGTCGCCGACCCATCTCGCCCAGTCCTCTATCTCACCGCTCACCCAACGCCGATCCAAGCTCCATCGTAGATCCAAGCTCATCGAGGCATCTTCTTCACCGTCCGATCGATTTTCCAAGGTTGTTTTTCAATATTACTTCTGTAAGAAGTTTAGACCCCTTAAACCTAAATAGATTAACCTAGATATTTAGCCAAGTGATTAAATTAGGTAAATTAAGCAATTCTAGGTTAACACAAATATATCATATCATGCAAAGTATGGAAAATAAAGAACATATGATATGATAACCCAAGAAAACCAAACCGATAAAATACCTGGGGAGGATTTAACTTAGATATCCTCAAGGTAAAACAAAATTCACTATGAAAGAATTGAAGTTTACACAATAGCGACTTAGACCACTAACATCCTATTGCTACCTCGAGTAGGAAACTTACTACCACGATCACGTGACAGCTCCGAGTCCAAAGACTACTTCTTTCTTGAATTCACAGCAAAGCACAAACACTCCTGCTTGTATATCTTGAAGTTCTTAAATCTACAACTGAATGATCACCAAGCTCTTAACATCAATCTTGAGTTTTGAAACTCTAAGTGTATGTGAAGGCAAACACCTCTAGATCTCACAATAAGATTCATACAAACAACATTCAGAACACTAAAAACGTAGCTAGGGTTTTCCCTTTTATACTTAGGGCAAAACATAAAACCCTACACGTCAAACGGGCTTGGGCTGAGTTGGCAATTCTGCAGAAAAAATAATTTGTACGACTTTCGATCAATCGAGTCTAATTCTCGATCGATCGAGCCTAGCAGATTTGCACAGTAACTTCTGCAGTAACTCGATTCCAACTTTACATAAACAACACATACTTTGAGCAAGTCTAAACAAGACTAAAAGTGTTTTTGATCATGGTTTGCCAACATTACAAAATGAAATTCTAATACATTAGTTCCTAATTCCTTAAAACCTAACAAACTCCTCCTTTGGCAATCCGTGACAAAACACAAACTTAACACAATGCTCAAAGTTTACAAAATAAACAGTCCATTACAAAACAATAGCCCAATTAAACAAATTCAACCTAACTACTATCTTTCAGTTGCAAGAGTAGACAGCAGCATGACTGAATCAACTTGTATATTCCTGTAACACTTAACAAACACATAAATGCATGTGTGGAAAATACAAGTAACATAGAAAATAACTTCTTGATTTCACATAACACAAAATAAAGATATATACCATGAATAACATCATAAATATAAATTATTAAATAATGTAGCACAGTGAAACAAGAAAAATATACAAAAGAAATATCTCATATAACTCCCCCTATCATGAGCCCAAAAAAATATACACAATGAAGCACATAGATACAATCTAAAAGCTTCACAGCTCACAGTATCACAAAAATAAACAAAATCTCCCCCCAAGACAAAAACTCCTCTACTACAAAGAACAGTCTCCACTATATAATGTACTCCCCCTTTTTGTGACAAATTGCCAAAGGGCACTCACTTATCATCAAAAGGAGGTGGCGGAGAAGAACTTCGAAAACTCTCCAAATCTGCCTGCAACGCTCGAATCTCATCAAGCACATCCACCAAAAGCTGACCATGAACCGCCTGGACGGTCATGACAGTGTCCAACATCCGACGAATGTCCGAATCATCTGAAAGAGAAGGTGGAGGAACAGCAGCAGCAGTAGCAGCAGTCAGATCAGTAGACGACTTTGCTGTAGGAGCACCTGTAGAAGAGGAAGGAGGAGGAGTGACACCGGAAGGCTCTACCCTCGAACACTTAGAGCTAGCTTGAAGCTGAGCAACCCTTTGCCTAAGAAAGGTGGCACCTATGGGAGCAATGATATGAACGGGCTCAGAAGCAGGGAAATCACCTAAACCTAAATGAAGAAGAATCTTATAAATAAAAACGGGAAAGAACAAAGCATGAGCAGTAGAACTACTCCTATGCACTTCGTTCAAAGAACGAAGAAAAAGATGAGGAAAACTAATAGGAGCATCAGTGACAAGAGCATAGAGAAACACACATCGCTCAATAGGGATAGTGTGTAGATGAGAGATAGGCCACAAGGAATAACATGCAATCCTAAAAAAAAGATAGTGTAACTAAGAAAGCTCAACAGACATGATCCGAGGATCAGAACCCCACTGGATAGAAGACCCAGTGATGTATGACATCACGTCATCAAGTGGAAGAGACTCATCATAGGGATAGATAGGATGAGAAACCATAGGTACCCCAAGAGCATCAGACACTACCGAAAGTGTAATGCGATACTCAACACCTCGTATCCAACTCTTTACTAAAGTGTTGGAATCATAGATGTGGATAGAGAGGTTCGAATAGAACTCTCTAATCAGGGTAGCTAGAGGCAGATGATCTATGTCTACCAAGGGTAACCAACCCCAACGCTCAAAGTTACGCCTCACCTCATCATCGACCTCGTCCAGAATGACCTTACGCTCACCCCAAATGTTTCGTCTAAGGTTAAGAGTCTCGTATGTCTCCTGATGTTTCTCACTCAAGAATCTATCACTATCGAAAGATGGTGAAGAAGAAGAAGTTCTATGAGCTCTAGTTTTCCTAGGCATGATTCTAGACCAGATTGAGAGACACAGAAAGAAAAGAGACAAAAGAAAAAACCAAGGGCAGATTGCAAGATTAGCACCAAAACAACAATACATAAAAAATTCTATATGATGCATGAGCAGAAAAATTAAATGATGCATGGTCTAATGCAATGAAAAACAGTTCAAATATGATCCAAATTCACAAAATTGGCTTGAGTAAGAATTTTCTATCAAAAATCCCCAAATTTGAAAAACTCATTTTCACAAAACCCAACAAATTGAGAAATTGATCATTACACAAGTTAGAAAGCACAATATAATGAACAAAGAAGTCAATCTAATAAGCCAATTTCATCAATTTACATCCAATTGAACAAAAGCCCCAAATTCGACAATTTCAAGCCCTAGAATTTTCAATTTTTCACAAATTATCAAATTAATCAAATTAAACGACATAGATCACTTGTATATGGTGTCCCAACAAAACCCAATGATTTATTAGAAAGAAAACAACCAAAAACATCAAAAATTCCAAATATATAAATGCCGAAAATAACCAACAAATGCATGAATTAATGCATGAAAAAATGGAAATAAAAGCAAAAGGAAGGGTAAAAAGGTCTTACCGGCTTTGGGAGAGAAAAACCTTGCAAAAGATTTGGAGGAAAACGACAAAACTCCTTGTTGGAGCCTTGACCGGTTGGCAAGAGAGAAAGAGAGTTTGAAAAGTTTTTGAAAAGTAAAGAACACGTGCAGAAAAAATCCTTTTAAAAAACTCTCAGCTTGATTTTCGATCGATCGAAAATTAGATTCGATCGGTCAAAAATCCTTCGATTGATCCACTACCAATCGAGTACCGATCGAAACAAAAAGAAGCTCACAAAGGGATTTAAGTGCAATTTTGATCGGTCGAAAAACAGGTTCGATCGATCGAAATTCTGGAAAAAAACAGGTTTTTGAAAAAAACAAAGCAATTTCAGCTCAAAGCATTAGATTTTATGAATAAAATACATGAGTATGAGATGAAATGTTTTTCAAAAACACATATATTGATCACAGTTTTCCAAAATTAAGATTTTCACTTAATTCTCCCCAAATTCTCAAATAGGAAACATGTTTTGCATCAATTTTCAAGAAATTATCAAACTTGGTTGGTCAGACCAAAAACACACACAATAACACAATAACATGTACAAAGTTTAGTAAAGAGTAACTTGTGTAGTGTGTGCAACTAGCAAAAGCTTGAGAAAAATGTGAGGTGATATGTGAACAGAAATCAATCACAATTTCCACAAAATTCATCACATAAATTTCAGAGAGACTATCACCTAAAGAGTTACATCATATAACTCTCACTTCTCCTAGAATAAGAGCTTGCAATCATGTAAGTTTCTTGATTTGCCTCATAATATACACACCAATTTCAATTGATCAGAAACTAATTAAAATAGCCGGGATAATGTACACACCAGTTTATTTGAATTGTGAAATTATTATCGCCCAATAATGTACACACCAATTTTAACAATTTAACCGAAGCTACACCTTATTTTCTTTTTGTGCATGTGCTACACTTTCTCGAGCACAAAATCTTACGATATGCACTAAGGTGTTTATGATTGGCTAATAAACAGTGGTGAGATGGTTATTTATGCCTTTCTCAATAAGCTCAAGTCCAACAATTAAAGGCATGTGACTTTAAGATTAAGATCATGTGATTAACAACTATAAACATCTTGCCACACAACATGGACTACAAAGCTCAAACTAGTAAAGTGCAATAAATAAGCTCATCCAAGCTAAACAAGGTACATAAACATGTTATGTAAAAATAGATTGACCAACCTTGCTTTCAAAAAAAAATAAAAAATAAAAAATACTGCAAAACACAATCTTGTTACCCTTTTTTTTAATATTTTTTAAAAAATCCTAGAATGAGATGCATGAACGTTATGCAATGCAAATCCTAAAGAAAATGGTCACAATAGATAAAACAATGAAGAACAAGGACCATGTTAGTCAAGGATGACTAGGGACAAAGAATCACACCAATAACTTGACGAAGAGTCTCAAACTTACTTCTATCAAGTGGTTTGGTGAAAATATCAGCATTCTGACATTCAGTAGGGATATACTCAAGAGCAACAATTTTCCTTTCAACTAAATCCCTAATGAAGTGATATCTAATCTCAATGTGCTTAGTCTTAGAATGGTGAATAGGATTCTTAGAGATATCGATAGTACTAGAATTATCACAATAAACAACCATGGTGTCTTGTGATATTCCATAATCACTCAAAAGCTTTTTCATCCAAAGAAGTTGTGAACAATAACTTCCAGTGGCAATATATTCTGCCTCTGCAGTAGACAAAGAAACATAATTTTGCTTTTTACTCATCCAAGCAACAAGATTGGCTCCTACATAAAAACACTCACTAGTGGTGCTTTTTCTATCATCAGCATTACAGCCCAATCAGAATCAGAAAATCAAGCAAGAGAGAGATTTGACTCTTTCCTATAAAACAATCCATAATCATAAGTTCCACCAACATATTTTATAATCCTTTTAATAGCATCTAAATGTGAAACCCTAGGATTAGATTGAAATCTAGAGGAAACACCCACATTAAAAGCAATATCAGGCTGACTAGCAGTTAAATACAAAAGACAACCAATCATGCTTCTGTATAATGTAACAACAACAGACTCACCTGATGGATCATTTGTTAGATTTACATTAGCAGCCATTGGCGTCCTAGCATGTGTAGCCTTGTCGAGTCCAAATCACTTAACCAGGTTTCGTGCATATTTAGCTTGGTTGATGTAAATTCCAAACTCTGTTTGTTTCACCTGCAACCCCAAGAAATAAGTTAGTTCACCAACCATACTCATTTCGAACATGCCCTTCATTTCATCTGCAAAAGATCGAGCAAGAGAATCATTAGTAGCACCAAAAACAATGTCATCAACATAAATTTGAGCAACTACAAAAAAGTCTTTATTCCTTCGTATGAAGAGAGTGGTGTCAGCAAATCTTCTTTTAAAACCATGGTCTGTAAGATATGCAGTTAACTTATCATACCAAACCCGTGGAGCTTGTTTCAAACCATAGAGAGCTCTCTTCAACTTGTAAACATCATTCGGCCTGTGAGGATCAACAAAACCCTTTGGCTGTTCAACATATACCTTTTCTTGCAACATGCCATTCAAGAAGGCACTCTTAACATCCATTTGATACAGCTTGAAATTTATATGGCTTGCTATGGCCAAGAGTATCCTAATGGATTCCAATCTTGCTACTGGTGCAAAGGTCTCATCAAAATCAATCCCTTCTACTTGTATGTACCCTTGAGAAACAAGTCTCGATTTATTTTTAATAACAGTTCCATGTTCATTTGACTTGTTCTTGAATATCCACTTAGTTCCGATAACATTGACTCCCTTTGGTCTAGGAATTAATTCCCACACATCATTCTGAACAAACTAATGAAGTTCTTCATGCATAGAATTTACCCAATCAGCATCTTGAAGAGCTTCATCCACATTTTTCGGTTCAAATTGGGATAAATAGCATGAGTGAGTAATCACATTCAAAGCTCTGGATCTTAATCTCATGTTATCATTCAGACTCCCCAATATATTTATGGTAGGATGATTTAATTTAACTCTAGAGGACGGACCTTTAACCAATGATGTAGAGGTACCTTTTTGTTCTGATGAACTGTGAAACTCTCTTTGTTCTTGTTAAGCTTCATGAACTGGTGTAGATGGTTCTAAACTTAATGGTACAGAAGCTGTATCATTCAACAACATCAATTCTTCCTCTGTATGCTTTCCCACATAATTTTCAGGTAGTGAATCATCAACTTCCATAATTTTTTCTTGAATTGGAGATGCGTTTTCTGAATGACCTTCTGAGTTTAATTCATCATTGATCACAACATTGGAAGACTCCATGACTATTTTAGTTCTCAGATTATACACTCTATATGCTATGCTAGTGGAAGAGTATCCCGGAAAATAGCCCTTGTCACTCTTAGCATCAAACTTCTCCAGGTTCTCTCTATCACATAGAATGTAACAGTCACTACCAAATATCCTGAAGTATTTGACAATAGGCTTCTTTCCTCTCCAGAGTTTATAAGGAGTTTGCTTGGAGTCAGGTCTGAAATACACCCGATTGAGTGTATGACATGCAGTATTAACTGCTTCTCCCCAGAAGGATTTAGGCATCTTCTTGTTATGGAGCATGACCCAAGCCATCTCTTGTACAACCCTATTCTTCCGTTCTATTATTCCATTCTGCTGAGGTGTTTTGGGTGAAGAGAATTCTTGATGTGTGTCGTGATTATTGCAAAAAGTAGCCAGTTTTGTGTTCTCATACTCTCTTCCATGGTCACTTCTAATTCTGGCTATCATAGTTCCTTTTTCAACTTGCAGCTTTTTGTACAAATGTATCATTTTTTCAGGAGTTTCAGCTTTATCTTTCAAAAGTACAACCCATGTATACCTAGTAAAATCATCCACAACAACTAGAATATACTTCTTTCCACCTAAACTCTGAACTCTGGCAAGACCCATGAGATCAATGTGTAACAACTCCAGAGGTCTTGTAGTTTGAACATCAGTCACAGATGGATGTTTGGACTTCACTTATTTACCCATCTGACATGGTCCACAGATGCATTTTTCTATCTTTTCAAACTTGGGCAACCCAATAACTGCGTCACACTTAGAAATCTTCTCTAATTGCTTGAGACTAGCATATACTAACCTTTGATACCATAAGTCAACTTGATTGATCTTTGCACTGAAGCATTTGTTACTTATACTTGGAGTGATACCATAACAGTTGTCAGCTGTCCTCACACCAATACAAATATAGTCACCTCCTCCATCAAGTATCTCACATTCATGCTTAGTGAAGAGAACATTTAGTCCATTGTCACAAATCTGACTTATGCTGAGTAAGTTAGCCTTCAACCCATCAACATACCAAACATCTTCAAAGACCGGTAATCCTGGAATATCCACAGTGCCATAGCCTCTGATCACAGATTTGCTTCCATCTCCAAAGTGACTATCCTAATCTTTCCTTCAAAGAGTGTCTTGAACAAAGCTTTATTTCCTGTCATGTGCCTGGAACAACCACTATCCAAATACCAAAGACAAGAATCACGTGCCTTTAAGGCAGTTAAAGCAGTATAGCACAAATAATTGTCAGCATATGTAATTATACTAAGACACTCAAGAAAAGATTTAACAAAAATGGCAATGGACAAACACATCAAGAAGAAAATGTGGCATACTAATGAGAAGATTTTAAGAAAATCCATGACAACAAGAGTCAAGGATCAGCTTTTAGATCAAAAGATCTACACAAAAAAAGTTACCCGCTCTAATACCATTTGTAAGAAACCCCTTAAACCCAAATAGATTAAGCTAGATATTTAGCCAAGTGATTAACTTAGGTAAATTAAGCAATTCTAGGTTAACACAAATATATCATATCATGCAAAGTGCAGAAAATAAAGAACACACGATATGATAACCCAGGAAAACCAAACCGGTAAAAAACTTGGGGAGGATTTAACCTAGCTATCCTCAAGGTAAAACAAAATTCACTATGAAAGAATTGAAGTTTACACAATAGCGACTTAGACCATTAACATCCTATTGCTACCTCAAGTAGGAAACTTACTACCACGACCACGTGATAGCTCCGAGTCTATGGACTACTTCTTTTTTGAATTCACAACAAAGCACAAGCACTCCTGCTTGTATATCTTGAAGTTCTTGAATCTGCAACTGAACGATCACCAAGCTCTTGACATCAATATTGAGTTTGGAAACCCTAAGTGTATGTGAAGGCAAACACCTCTAGATCTCACAATAAGATTCACACTCATAGCATTCGGAACAATAAAAACGTGGCTAAGGTTTTTTCTTTTATACTTAGAGCAAAACATAAAACCCTACACTTCAAACGGGCTTGAGCTGAGTTAGAAATTCTGCAGAAAAAACAATCTGCACGACTTTTGATCGGTTGAGTCTAATTCTCGATCGATCGAGCCTGGCAGATTTGCACAGTAACTTCTACAATAACTTGATTCCAACTTTACATAAACAGCACATACTTTGAGCAAGTCTAAACAAGACTAAAAAGTGTTTTGATCATGGTTTGCCAACATTACAAAATGAAGTTCTAATACATTAGTTCCTAATTCCTTAGAACCTAACAACTTCACTGCATCACCTTTTTTGTTTTTGTTTTTTAATTTTTTTGAGGTTGAGGTGTGGGTCACGGTGGTAGCTGGCTGTGGAATCGATGAATCAATGGTTGGGTTTTGGAAATCGGTGACTGGGTTGTGAGAATCGGTGGTTGGGTTGTGGAGTCGGTGACTGGGTTTTCGGTATTGGTGACTAGGTTGTGGAATCAGTGACTGGGTTGTGGGAAACGGTGAGTGGAGTTGTGTGGGTTTGGGTTTTGGTGGGTCATTAGGTGGTGGAGTCCGGTCTGTTTGGTGGTGGAAATCTTATAGTTTTCTAATTTTTCTAATATGCTTGTTTACTCTTGTGCTATGTGATGGTGGACTAAATAAGTTTATCCACAATTGAATTTTGTAGGACCTGAATTTGGTAATAACAGATCTAAGATATTTCTTTATTGTCCTACAAAGAAGCTTGAATTAATGTTATTTTGAGCTTGCTATTGCGTAGGGCTGGCCCTTCCTTTAGGCAAGTTAGGAAATTGCTTAGAGCACCAAATTTTAAGCAGTTAGGATTGTGGCATGTGCTCCTAGGCTCTGATTATTTGTTTTCTATATGTGAGAGTTTTAGAGTGTAGAGCTCATAAAGTAAAACTATTTCTGTTTTGTTTTACAAAATCTCATTTTTTTTTAACACATTGCTGAAAGTTTTTTTAAGCACAACAAAGTGATTTTTTTAAAGCTTTCTTTACACTGTTGCGCTTTGGAATGTACTTCTTTGCACTATTGTTGTTTGCCTCAATTGTATTTCTTAAATACCTAGAGCTATGCATTGTACATATTGTAGTCTGCCTTGTGTACATATTAATGCTTTGAAAGTCATCCAATAGGAAGCCTTCTGTCTGTGCTGGTTGAGATAAAATAGTAAATTTAAGAACCTCTATTTTTGTTTTATTTATAAAATACTAATACTGCTGTCTGTATATAGTGATGCCACGTTGACTACATTAATAATATGATAAATAGCTTATGAAGCTATGTGGGTATGAGAGCATTTTGAGTGTCAGTGTTGAATTCGTTGTTTGATTGGGTGCTTTCTAGGTGTTGATGTTACTCCATTATGTGGAATTCCATTCAAGTGAGTTAACCATAAAACCCTGACAAAGTGGTGATTTAAAACTGAAACTTGAATGGTTTAATGTCGTGTGCCTTTGTCGTCAGATCTGGGTTGAAACATAAGTCTTTTCAATATTCTTTACTGACCTGAAAATGGTTAAGGTTTATGAAACTTGCTTTGCTATGTTGCTCTATGTTGCTGGTGGTGGTGGATTTGCAGTATTTAGAGGGGTGAATGCGGTATTACTTTGTTTGGGTTTTAATTTCTATGCCTAAGTGTTTGCCAATGAGCTCTAGCTTAAATTATATATCCTTTCCTTGTAAAAACAAGGTAGAGGGTAGGGTGACAGCAATAATGCCTATTGGATGCGTTTGTAATTACCAAGTAACAAAAAAATCTTCAAATACTAGTACTGTTTGTACTGATTGTTCAATTCTAGATCTTACTGGTAGTTGCACATGCTCGCACCGAAAGATCACAAGAGATATTTTTAGTTTGCCTTGGAATAAATTTTAATTAAATTATAGAGTATTTTTATTAGTTAGTGTTGGTAACTTTTTGGGATGTAAAATCTATTAGGATATTTATTTAGTGTTGGTAAATTTTTATGTATTTAATTTGTTTGGGGTTTTACTTGTACCAAGTTTTGGGTAATGAATGCTACAACTGAATTGATTAAACCATTGAGATGATAATCAAATCACACAAAACACAAAGATCATTGTTCATGTTATGGGTTTTGCTATGAGATTGATTTTTGGATTGATTGTGATTATGATTTTTGGATTGGTTGTGATTGTGATTGTGATTTTTGGATTGATTGTGATTGTGATTGTGATTGTGATTGTGATTGTGGCTTCTGTTCAGGTATTGCTCAAGTTTTAGAGTTTTGAGCAATTGGGATTTGTTCAATGGGTGAGTTTGAATGGGAAATTGGTGGCTTTACAGTGCTTTGTCTCATTGTTGGAATTAATTGCAGCTAAATTTGATGCAAATATTTTCATTTGCATCTGGGTTTCATTTGTTAGGTGTGTTTGAATATTAATTAGGCAGCTTCATAGTGTTGTTGTTATTATTATTATTATTATTATTATTATTATTATTTTTAATCATATTGGCATGACTGGTCTCTTAAACATAGAAAATTCATAAGTGATTGGGAGACTATATTCAATTATGGTATGATTTCTATCAGTAGGTTGTGCTTCTATTTTGGTATATGGTAGTTGTTTGGCTGGTTTTTTCTTGTTTATTAGTTGGCTTGGATTTATCATATCTTTTTTTCCTGATTCATGCAAATCTTTTGGAACATGACATATGTTTTAATTCATTAAATGTACTTGGAAGGGAACTTAGTTTTTGACCGAGATCTCTCTAATCTAGGTTCGAGCTCTCTCTCTCTCTCCCTCTAGACCTTGATCTCCCTCTCACGAAGAGACATTGCTTCTCTCTCATTCTCATTCATCGCTCTCTCTCCTTTCCTCTCTCCAATCGCTTTTGCATCTGCATTCTCCATTGGCATTTGTACGCACAACTCTTTTGCATTCATCGATTCCTATTTCTTTTTTCTGGTTATTGCCTTTCTCATCCTCTTTAACCTCTCCACCTTTGCCTTCTCTTCCTTCTGCCTTCACAAAACAACATTGCTAGGTTTTGTATTTTCTATAATTTGTTTGTGTGTGGGTTTATTGAATTTGTGATTCTGAAGACAGTTGAAATTTTCATGGGTATTTTGTTTTGTTTTGTTTGGATTTGGCCAAGTGGGTCTATATCTATTGGTAAGGCTAGGAGTGTCAATAACGAGGTTTGGTGCTTGGGTTGGTTTAGTTGTTAAGGAATGGTTGGAGATTTTATGTTTTTCAGAGTTAAAAGGTTTGTCTAACTAAAATGCAACCAATTAATTGTTCGATGAAATGCCTCTGTGAGCTGTGTATTTTGATGCATGAATTTTTTTACTAAGATTTTGAGCAATTGTACACAGATTTTGAGTTCTGGTGCCATAGTGACAAGTTAGTATAGGTTAGTAAAGTTTGTTGGTTGTCTTCAATGGTAATCCAAGTAGTGGGCTTTTAAGTTTGAACCTAAGTATTATACTATGTGTGTGAGTGTGATGGTCACCTGACCCCCACGCCCAACCTGCTTTAAATCTAAAGAAACTGATTTCAATTGGATTGGTACGTATCTTTATGGTGATTTTCTATTACATGTGTTGTCAATCATGTATGTCCATGGAACTTGCTTAAATATTAAAAAAAAAGAAAAAAAAAAAAAAAAAAAAACCAGATTAAGCTAACTAGTACGACCTTTGCGCTCCTTACCCATCACTTTGGCAAACACATCGTTCAATGTCCAAGCAATACTACCACTTATGTCAGATGATTACAATTGATTCGAAGGTTTAGCCAACAACTCCTTCATTTTATCCTGATATATGAATTCAATGAGCAATTTTTTAATAGCATGTAATGAGCAATCATTTATGAATAGTACAAATAAGATTTGAAATTATGGCATAGCACTACCAACAAGATTTGAAACATCTAAGTACCAACAAGAAACATCTAATTGAAGTAGAAGTTCCTCAACAAACAAAAAATTAAAACAACTATGGAAAGTATTTCAAAACAACTAGCATCACAACTAGCATTTCAAAGTATTTCAAAACAACTAGCATTTCAAAGTATTTCAATAAAGCTATCCTCTTTAACATGGAAACATAAAGCAATGTTGTATCACACAATTAATAGTTATATCACACAATTTAAATATATGTTCATCTGTTCTTTAGTGTCTGTTTGCATGCAGCTGAACCATAAATTGCAGAACCATTTAGATCATGATTTTTAGGTCAAACATAAGAGCTAACATCAAACCACAAGAACATCAAACAAAGTTAAGAAGTTGAACCAAATTTACAGAATAAACTAGTAAAATATAAATCCTAATAATTTTTTCATCAATTTCATTAAGACAATCAAGAAGTGACCTCAATTGCAATTGCGATATCATCCAATTTATGTAATTTATTCAAGGCTTAAGTGATAAAACCATTACAAATTTTGATTATTTCATCAACTAGAGGCCAATTTTCACATCCTAATCTTCCTCAATTCTGTGTCAGTCCTATATTTGCAGGAAAATCATGAGAAGATGTCCTAATATTCAAGAGATCCCTCTTATAAGATCTACCAAGTGATATTACAAAGTCATCTTGTAGATCATGATCTGTGGCATGTGAGGTGATGGACAATCATATGCTACCAATATTTTATGAAAGATGGATCTTAACAGAAACCTATTCTTTTAGACTCAAGGGATGGAAATTAAGCTTGATTATCACTAGTGGTATTTTCTCGTTTGGCCTTACTAGTAGCTGTGCAGAGAATGACATCAAATAACTAAATCAGATGAACCAAATTCAATGCTATATATTGATAAGTAATGTGATTTCATTAAAACTCAATATATATATATATATATATATATTGGAAACATATATGCAAAGGAAACAAAGCAACAAAAAAGAACAAAAGAATCACTTAACAAATAAAATTCATATGAATCAAATAATGGAGGCCATTGCCTCCATATTATTGTTTTGTTAACCTTCATTTCATTAATATAAATCTATACATCACCACAAGCTCCCAAATACAAACTCAAAAGTAGGCACGTAATAGAATTTAATGTAATAAAATGGATTACTCACCATTTTTGCTTGCACTACAGGATTAACTACAGATCCATCTTTACAAGTATGCAGTATTAAATATAATGTAGCACGCTCTATAGGATATCCATCCGCTTTTGCCTGCAATATGAACAACATATTTATGTAGTGATTCATATTGGTTCCACATAAACTTAAGATAAGTCAAATCATTTAAAAATTAGTCATAATACTTATTATCTTCTTTGCAGCGTGCACAGCAAAGCTGCATGAACCAGCAATATATAAGTCCTCCTGTTTAGAACGACGATCCCTATTCTTCTCTGACTCTATCTACAAAATTATGGAGTCAGAGAATACAAAAACAAACAAACAAACTTACATTTTTACACACAACCATAAGTGTTCTACTAATTTAACTTTTGTGTTATAAAAGATTGTGTTGTTTCACGCTTTCACTAAGTTCTTATTATATATTTTTTTTAAAAAGTAAAACAAAACATTAATACTATAGAAACATTAGATTGGAAGCAAAGTAAAAGTTCTAAGATTTTTTTTTTTTTTTTGGTTATCATGAAGACACATATTTCACTTCTCACCAACCAAATCACAATGTTTTATTCTCAAAAAAATAAATAAATAAATAATCACAATGTCTTAACCATTCGAAATGGATTGAGTTAAATTTATGATCAAAATTACTATTTTTAATGAAACATGAAACATAATACATAGTTCCAATCCAATGTCAAAGGAAAATAAATATCTATTAAAAGTGAAAAAAAAAAGTTAGGTCACCATTGATCCATTGTGTGTGTCATGTCATTATCCAATATTTTAGTAGGGCCCAAGAAGCCACATGGCAAGATCTGGTTGGAGCACGGAACAGACAGTGTTGTAGAGGAATCAACCTTTGCACAACAACGAGATAGAATAAAGCGAACGATTAAGTAGTATGTAAAGTACTAAAACCCAAAGAATCAAACATGATTCTTTAACAAAGAAATTGAACATGTGTATTGCAGTGTTTCTATGGTGAGCTCACCCTCTATTCCCACTCATTATTTTGCTTAACAGGGATGAATATCACAGCAAGTGAACCCAAATCTCTATCTGGGTCTTCGTTTTTTTTTTTTTTTTTTTTTTTTTTTTTTGGATTAGTTTGGCTGTCTGATATGGTTTTCGAGGTTGACAATTTTGAAGGTCTACAAGGCAATTGGAATGGTGGGATGGTGGTGAAATATTGGGAGGGAGACATGAGCTTGTAGGTGGGACATGGTTGGCTTGCAGCAGGGATAGAAGGGTTGCTTTTCTCACAAATGATAGGGAAGTTAAGTGTCTTCCTGATGCCAAGAGTAGAGGGGATCTCCCATCTCGATTCTAATGTTAATCAAACCCACAAGTCATAACCACTATTTTAATACCATTCTCAATTGTCCCAAAGTTGTAGCTCGGTGAATTTTGAGAAATAACCATTACATTTACGACATGGCAGTAATGAAAATTGTAAAGTTGTTATTTACAACTATTTTTTGTTGGCTTTAATTTCATGCTAAATTTGATTGTAATTATGTTCAATCTTATGTACCCTGTATTTTATGTAGGATTTCATTGTATGGGTTGTGTGTGATAGAGAGTGTGAAGACTCAAGGCAACATTGAAGATCAAAGGAGTTTTCGTGGGTAGCTTGCGAGAAATCTTCCCGCGAAGTGAAGCCATGTGCTTAGCATATGACTGGAATGCGAAGAATGATGATAGATGGTGACAGCTGGTTTTAGCGAGTATTTCGCGGGTAAGGCCTTGCCGCGAGATACCCGCGAAACATTATGTTTTGCTATTTTGTCATATTTGACACATCATGTCCTCACCCACACTATGTATACCATCATTACCCACATATTGAAAGGAGTGCTTTTCAGAGAAAAAACCCTAGCCACAACTCTTGAGAGTTAGAGATTGTCATACCCACAATCCTCTACACAATCCATTGTGGTTTTCCTTAACTCCTACCTCTCCATATCCAAATCCTTGAGAGGTTGATATCCCAAACACTTATCACACCCATCCTAAGTGTAAAGTGAGGTTTTGGTGCTGTTGGGAAGCATTGGAAGAAGCCATTTGTTTGGTGGATGCAATTAGGATGAATTGCGTGATTCTGAGAGCTAGGGAAGACAAGGCTTTGTCAAGTCAGTTGGTAGCAGGAGCTTAGAGGGCTCGAGTTCATGGGGTAGACTAAGCTTGGAGGGTCTTTTGTTATTCGTGTACTCCAAATTATTTTCTAGTGGATCAATTTACCGCTTGGAGGGCGGCGGATAGGTATTTCACTGAGTTCTTTAGTTTCCTCTTCGATCACACATCGTAGTGTTATCCTGTGCTTGCATCCTTCTTCCCTATTCTTTTAGCTTTCATTTTATTGCTGTAATTTGATGAATATGGATTAGAATAGTTTTATTATATGTTCGCTCGCATTTACTCTATTCCGCACTTAATTTAAGTTAGAGTAAAATCAATTGTGCCATAAGCTTTAATTTGAGGGTCTAAATAGCTCTTGTGTTTTCACACATATGCGAGCATTCAAAAGCCAAAACATAGATTAAGCACATCTTAAAAAAAAAAAAAAAAAAAAAAAAAAAAAAAAAAAAACTAAAAAGAACATACCACTACATCCTTAGTATACCAATGGTCAACAAGAACATCCCAATCTTCTGATATGCATCCCTTGGGTTGGTTGCTCTTCACCCGTGCTTTGTTTCTTGGATGTAGTATGTAATGAGCCATTTTCAGCCTACACTTGTGATCCCTCCAAGCCTTCCTAATTTTTTGTAAGGTAAATGTCTTCAAACCCGCATATGTAGTAAGATTAGTAGGGACGACGTATTTTCGCTACAATCAAATAGTTGAGTTAGAATTAAAATTACAACAACCATACTAAAATGTCATAATTACAAGTATTATAAGTTCCTGGTTTACCACTACAAGATGCCAACACTCTTCTTTAAGTACTTCTGGCATGTCCTTCCAACTTAGATATCTAATCGGGCACATGTGGGGTTTCCGTGCAATCATCCCCAAGAAACCAGTGAAAGCCCTCGCCCTGTCATGAACTGGCTGATGTATACTATTTAGCGGCAACTTAATTACTTGGTTGTCGGGAAGATCCCAAGCATCCAAGTACTTGCTTAGCCCACGAGTGGCACGTATAGGTGGCTGCACATCTAAAATTTAAAGGAGACAATTTCGTTTAAGTAAGTATATATATATATATATATATGAAATTATATATATAAAGCTTATTTATAGTTCACATCAGATCGGTCACTTTGTAACAAAATTTGAATGAAATGTGGTTTTGGATGAAGATAAGCACGTGTTGGACTATGTTGCTTTAAGTTTAGTTCTCATACATTCCAGAATCTTCAAAAAGTGTGAGAGATCACTTTTTGGAGTCGAAGATATTGTTTCTACAATCATTATCTAAGTGAAAGTCTGCCAACATAAAGCTTTCTTTCACTAACTTACTCAAGCTCATAGATCTTTGTAATTTTAAATGACATTTGTAGGTGTAACACTTCCCATGTATTTAGGTTGCACCCCTTTTGCATCTATTAATGAAATTGTCTGCTTATCTTAATTGCTTATATAAAAAAAAAATATAACACTTTTTTGTCGTCCTATAAATCATGCATTACTAGAAAAAATCGGCACAGAATTTAACACTGACACTAATCAAATGTTAAAATTTTAGCTGTTATCACTTCCTAAACAACAAAAACAAGCAAAATGTTTACACTTTTTTTCCAGTTCAATTAGTTCCTCGTAATCACTTTACGGATAAGATAAGACCACAAACAAAGAAAAAAGTAACCATTTTCTTAATTTATAATGAGTGTTTCACACACAAAAAGCTAATGCTACTAACTACAGACAAATACCTATCTAAACAATCAGGAACCAACAAAGATCAAAATAAAACAAAACAAAAGTAAAAAGCAGAAAAAAAAAAAAAACTAAAAAAATACCAGCTTTGCCAATTAAGACTCTTATACCATAGTCATTACATAAGTATGACATATTGACAGAATTTTACATACAAATAGCCAATTTCACTAGCTATAGATAATACTTATCTATCTAAAAATCAGAACCCAACAAAATTAATAAAAAGCAGACCAACCCAGAAAGCCAAACAAAAGAAAAACTAAAAACCATAATCGTACCACTGCACACCCTTGGTGCGATGGTCACTCCACAAGTATAAGTGCTTGTGGGGTGTGGGGGGCAAGGGCCGGGGTTCAAGTCTCCAGGAGGGAGCTTCATACACATATACACTTAGATTAAGTGAGAGTATAATTCTATCTTGTATCAAAAAAAAAAAAAAAAAAAACCATAACCGCTTTCTTAATTATGACTCTCATGTTTATAAGTATCAAATATACAGAGTATTGGTGACAAAAATGGTTAAATTCACTAAAAACACACAAATATAAAGATAAACAATGAAAACCCAATAAAAATAAAGGGCACCCAAATAAGCATTATCATAATTTTTTATAGGTGAAATTTCTTGGAAATGATACAATGAGAATTTCACATACAATACAAACTAGCTGCTGATAAATATATCTCTAAACAATCAAAACCCAACAAAAATTAAGTAAAAGCAAACCAACCCAGAAAGATTCTCATATTTGCTATATACAGAGGATTTCTCATTAAAGATGGCTAATTTATCTAAAAACACACAAATGCAATGATAAACAATAAGAACCCAACAAAAATTAAAAAAAAAAAAATTGTAACAAAAGTCTTTACCTTCTCTATCTTCTTGTTTACTAGTTAGTAGATGGTGAAGGATAATATTAGAAAATTCAACTTAAGAAATTAGCATTAGTTTAAATAAAGTGGAATCGAATTTTTAGTTTAAATTCAACTTAATAATTTTAAATAAAATTCAACTATCTAGGTGGATTAGAGAGAAGGCATGGATATGTATTTTGCTTATTAAATTTGCAACTATGATTGATACTATTATTGTTTGAATAACATACATGAGCATGATTGTATTGATTAGCAATTAAATGATTAACATGAACCTAACTATAGAACTTGAGAGTTTCAACATGCATACAGGCATAACAAATAAAACTGTCACATTTTAAAAAAATATAAAAATAGACAACAACCATCATGGGACATATAGGGCAGGGGCTGAGACATAAAGGCTGCTCCTTTATTTATTTATTTTTTAATAGAATTTTTAAGCAAACTAATAGCAAATTTGACATCAAGTTGTAAGGCCATACCTTGCATAGAAGCTTCGTGCATTTCTTGGTTTGTTTCTTCATCCTTCCACAGTTATGCTCTTGGAATGCGTGTGCAAATTTGATTTTCTCCTTGCCATTTCAACTATCAAAGTGTAAAATAAAAACAAGTATATAAGCACAACGGCATGTAAAAAACAAGTTGATATGAATGAAATATAATGCTGGACACATTACATAACATAACAAAAACAAAAACAAAAACAAAAGCTGAAAAATGTAATATGAATGAAATATAGTGCTACATGTAACTAATTATTATTAAAAACAACAATACTTGTAAAAAAAAAAGAACAACAACAAAAATAGCCCTCCACTAATAATTCATTCATCTGATAGAGTTTTAATAAAGAAAATAGCAATTTTGGTTTTAGAAGAAGAGTTTATGGAGCAATCAACTTTATAATCTTTATTCTAAGACATGTAAATAAATTATAAAAAACCACCATTGAACCACTATTTTCACAAAGTTTTTAAGTAATGGGCTGATTAGTATAATATCCCTTCAACCAAGCTAATCAAATTCAAAACCCAAATCTCATTTTAGTCCTTTGAGATAAAACCAAAAGAATTTAATATATATATAGTGAAACAAACAGTTCAAGGACTATAAGGAATTGGCCGCCTAGTTGAAGCTAAAGAAAGTGAAGAAAAGGAAATGCAAAGAAATGAGGGTGAAAATTAGACTTTTGAACTGAGCTAATTTCCCTCTAATTTTCCTTTCCTTTCTACTATTTTCTCGACAACCAAACACAAACCAAGACCCAAAAAAAAAAAAAATTCAATTTCAAGCTCTCCATTTTCCTTTATTTTCCACTACATTGTCAGCAATGAAACACAAACCGAGATAATAATAATGCATTTGGACACATCTAACAACTCAAACCAAAAATAAAAAAATATTCATTAACAGTCAAACAAGAGTAGTAAAATACCCTAATCACAGGGATACCCATAATCTTATGTAAAATTTTCATTAACAAACCAACACACATTTGAAAAACACAAACCAACGCACAGATAAAAATAAATAAAAAAACAGAAAGAGTATTTGAGACAACTTACAGAGAGAGCATTTGGTTTTTGGGAGTGAAATAAGGTGGCAGCGACGAGGTGGATTGGGGTTGCTAGGTGGTGGCCACCGAGTTGACGTGGTTTGGTGGTGGTGGTAGGGTTGTTATGAAGGCGGCAGCGGTGGTGGGATTTTGGGTCTATGATTTAGAGATCAAGAGGGAGAGTGAGAGAAAGAGAGAGAGAGAGAGCTAGAGTTTAAAATATAAATAGTGTTTAAGTTGGGTGTTTGGGTGGGGTTTTGGGTCTTTGAAGAGTTAGAGAGATAAAGTGAAATGAGATAGAGAGATCCATTGTGTTTTAGCAAAAATGAAAAGGCACTAAAAATGAAAAGGCAAAAAAAAAAAAAAAAGATGGAGATTTGGGGAGAGGCAGGGAGTTAGAAGGTCTATAGCTACGGTCCAACCCACCGCTATAACTAAGAAAACGCGCTCCAAAAAGGAGTCCTTATTGCGACGGTCATACAAATGCCGCTACAGACCGCATATTGCGGCGTTTTTCTCTACTGCCGCTATAGTATCTGCCCAAAATGATATATTTATTGCAGTGGGTTTTTGGAGCGTCGCTATATCAAATTTACAGCCGCTAAAACATATATATTGCAGCGGTTTTATGTCCCGTCGTTGTAGGACGTTGCAAAAGACTAGACCTATAGCGGCGATCTCAAAAAACGCCGCAATAGACCCTATGTACAATAGCGGTCCCAAAAAATGCTGCCATATGAGACATATAGCTACAGTTTTTGCACCCACCGCAAAAAAACCGTTGCAATAGTACAGATTCCTTGTAGTGATACTAGTATATCATAAATAAATAAATATATTTATTAGCTCAAATTGTTCAACCGTAATTTTTGTATTTAAAGTTAATCAATTCACCTAATCACTTTTTAAAGTTAATCAGTAATTAATTCCTTAAACAAAATATAAAAAGTCAACATTGAAACCCTATACTCACTTCAGCCATATACTACACTTTGTATTTAGCCTTCACCTTCAACTGTTTCCTCTCCCTCAATGTTTCTTCTTGTTTTTTCTTTTTATACCTTAACCTTTTTGAAAAGCCGAAGATCATTTAGTTTCTAATAATAAAGTTAGTTATACTGTTGTGCACATGTAATACTCTTAGTGGTTCTTACAGTTTGTAATACGATTAGTTTAGGCACCAAAGTTGGTTATCCTTGTATGCAAGTATATATACACTATAGTTTATCAAAAGTATATGTATACTCTATATTTAGTAACTAATTGTAGTTTGTGATAATTGTTTTTAAGAACATGCATACCATTTTGAAGTTTATTTGTTTTGTTGGTATGTTATTATTTTGAATCATTGATGTGACTTTGAGAATGTTAAGACTTCGGGTTTGTTAATTTAATTTTTTTCAGTTGTAACGCAGCAGCTTTTTCTTTTTTCTTTTTTCTTTTTTCTTCTTGTGGAGACAAGGCCTGTTAGAGATGGTATATCTATTGACCCTTTGTTTGCATTGGAATTGAGATTATTCAAATAAATCTACCTCTAATTTTTTGTAAGCATTAGTTATATTTTGAGATTATTCAACAACAAATTGTAGCTTGTGATAATTTTTTTAAAAGAACCTTGTTAATGCCAACCTGCCCAACCCGCCTAACCCACCTAGTTGAAACCGCCAAAATTTGTAACCAATCCGCCGGGTTTAGACTTTGGTGGGTTGGTAGCGGATTGGATAGATATATTGGCCTTTACCCGCCTAGTCTGACTCACGCACACTCCTAGTTCTACAAGGCCAAAATCATGGGGCCCTTTATGTAATTTAGACATATACATTTTTTTTTAGAATACTAAGTATTTTAACACACACACGGGGAGACAAGAAGTTCTTAAAGAAACTAACAGTGGCCTACACTGATACAAATGCCCCGAATTTCGTTCACGTGGTTCTGCGAGGCCGAAGACATGCATCAAACAATCTGATGTAATTTAGATTAATTATATATTCATAAATAGTCTAGACTGATGCGAAAGCCCCGAATTTTGTACACTTGGTTTTGCAAGGATGTGGATTTTTCCATTTCAAAGTGAGATAGAAAGTGTTCGTTTAAGTTATAATTCAATTTTAGATTTGAAATGCAATAGAAATTGTCCGTTTAATGGTCATGATTCAGTTTTTTAATAAATCTAGGACCTAAATTTGTTAACTCATTTAAAATCGCAGATTTACATCACTTTAAATCCGTTCTGCATGCAAGGTCAAAATCACCATACACTTGATGTATATTCGACTTATATATATATATATATATATATATATATAAATATAAGCCATTGGTATATTTTTATTAGTTACATTACTTGATCCAATATATCTAATTTTGTGAATTAGATACATTGGATCAAGTAATGTAAACAATCTAACAATGAATTTGTTGATCTGGTATGGTAAGTATGTGGGGAATGACTTTTTAGTTTTTAGAGATGCTACTTATGATTGCTTGGAGTATGTGGCATAATTGAAATGCAGCTCAACATGGGAGCCCACGACAATTTGCAAATCTGATAGTGCAGAGAGCTCAGGTGTTGCTGGATGAATTTCAAACAGCAAACCACACTATTTCCCAGCCGAAGGAAGACGTGTAGGAATTCTAGGTAGCTTCGATTGCACCTAGCTACAAGGTGAATGTGGATGGGGTGGTTTTTAGTCAATCTTGCCAAGCTGGGGAGGGTGTTGTGATTAGAGACTATGAAGGAGAGGTAATAGCTGCTTTAAGCAAACAAATTCACCAGTCGTTGGGACCTTGGGAAATCGAAGCAAAAGCTATGGAGGTTAGGGTTTCGTTTGCTTGGGATGTGGGTATAAGGGAAGTGATCTTTGAATGTGACTCTAAGATTATATCTGATGCTCTTTTAGGGTTATGTACACCACCTATGATTATCTCAAATATCTTGGCAAGGGTATCTCTTAAGTTTCAGGATTTTCGATTAGCTCAAGTATCTCATGTTAGGCGTCAAGGCAATAGGCTAGCACATATATTGACAAAGCGTGCCAAAGATATAGTCAATAGTGATAGTTTTGTAACATGGATAAAAGAAAATCCATCGTTGATTGAGTCAGCTATTGCTCATGATGTATTGAATTTATCTTCATCTTAATAAAGTTACAAGTTTCTTATCAAAAAAAAAAAAAAAAAAAAAAAAAATTGTATCTAATTTGTCCATGATTAGATATTATTTGAGGTGACGTGAACAATCTTTTTGGCATAACACGATTAAGTGGGTTGTTACTCCACTTTGATTTTTATTTCAGCTGATTATTAAACATTACTTTTTGCTCTTTGATATTATGAAAGGTTGTCCTTTCATTCAATTTTTAAACAAACTTATCATAGTCTACTCTAATGTGATAAAGATAATAAAAAATAGGTGCAAATACTATTTTGGTCTCTACATTTTAGAGTCACACTTAATGCGAGAAGGTGAAGTTTGAAAGGGTAGTAGATAAACTTTTTGTTAGGTTCTAAGGAATTAGGAATTAATGTATTAGAACTTCATTTTGTAAGGTTGGCAAACCATGATCAAAACGGTTTTAGTCTTGTTTAGATTTGCTCAAAGTATGTGGCTTTTATGTAAAATTGGAATCGAGTTACTGCAGAAGTTACTGTACAAATCTGTCAGGCTCGATCGATCGAGAATTAGACTCGACCGATCGAAAGTTGTGTAAATTGTTTTTTCGGCAGAATTTCCAACTCAGCTCAAACCCGTTTGACGTGTAGGGTTTTATGTTTTGTCCTAAGTATAAAAGGGAAAACCCTAGCCACGTTTTTAGTGTTCTGAATTCTATGTGTTTGAATCTTATTGTGAGATCTAGAGGTGTTTGCCTTCACATACACTTAGGGTTTCCAAACTCTAGATTGATGTCAAGAGCTTGGTGATCATTCAGTTGCAGATTCAAGAACTTAAAGATATACAAGTAGGAGCGCTTGTGCTTGCTGTGAATTCAAGAAAGAAGTAGTCTGTGGACTCGGAGCCGTCACGTGGTCATGGTAGTATGTTTCTTACTCGAGGTAGCAATAGGATGTTAGTGGTCTAAGTCGCTATTGTGTAAACTTCAATTCTTTCATAGTGAATTCTGTTTTACCTTAAGGATAGCTAGGTTAAATCCTCTCTAGGTTTTTTACCGGTTTGGTTTTCCTGGGTTATCATATCGTGTGTTCTTTATTTTCCGCACTTTGCATGATATGATATATTTATGTTAACCTAGATCTGCTTAATTTACCTATATTAATCACTTGACTAAATATCTAAGTTAATCTGTTTCAGTTTAAGGGGTTTAAATTTCTAACACTTTTGTTTTTCCATTCAAGGCATCAAAAACATTGTGAATCTCAATCTCAATGATTTTGGGGTCACAACGTGTTTTGGGTCACACTGCGTAAAATATTTTATTATTGAATAAGAGATTTGGAATTTAAATCTTGTATATACGAAAAATCAACTGGTGTCTTAGTCTGACAATAAAATTAAACATCGTGAAATGGACACCTTCAATTTAAATTTTACTATATTTATCACCGACAACAAAAATAAGAAAACCACTTTGCCAACAAAAAAGAAAAAGAAACAATAAAAGAAATGGTTAATAGATTTATATTGATTGGTTTTCTATTTTCTTTAATTGCCTCAATTATACAATTGGGAAAATGACGTAACCTGTAGGGTCTGAGTACGAGCACAGGAAAATAATAATATTTTGAAACTGATTATAGACCTGCCTGGGAGACTAAGCAAATCATCAAATCTTTTTAACTTATTTATTTATTTATTTATAATTTGATAACTACAGCCGAAAAAATGTGTAATTTGAATCTTGAATGTCTTGGACACACAAAAGATGTCAACAATTGAGTTACAACAATAATAAAAAAAAAAATTTGTATTTTTATTGATTAAACATATAAGGATACAATTCACATTGTCAGAATCATATTTTTATGTAATTAGTATATCCTGTAATTGGATAGTTTCTAAGTGGATTTAAGAACATCATGAAGTACTTCGAAGAAATATAATAAGTGCTATTATTGAAGATATAAAATATACTCAAGAAACTGCTTAAGAAAAGCTGAATCTACAGGTCTTAATACGTCCTCGCTACCTATCAATCTATTGAGAATTAATGAATCTCAATACCTCAAGTTTTCTAATATAACCTGCAACATTTTAATCTAAGTGCCTATTTATTTGTGGGTTTTTGTAATCTAATAGGAGAGATCCTTTAAAAGACCCATTAAACTCATATTTAAAGTAGGAGGTAGAGATTAAAAAAAAAAAAAAAAAAAAAAAAAAAAAAAACCTAGACAGCTTCCTAGAACTTCATAAGGATTTCATATTGAAACCCTAGCCTCTAACTTTTGAACTTGTGAGTTTAGAAAACAAAAGAAATAGATCTTGTTACAACTCTTGTGCACCTTTGGGTTCTATACCAAGTAGAGTTTCTAACATCAACAATTGAAAATCTTATTAGTGTTTTTATGTGAAGCTACTACAAATCAACTACAACAATCAAAAAGGTTGTTGTGAAGTTAATCACGTACAGGGATTCATGTAAATGAGTTAGTCATGTACTGAGATTCATACAAATGAGAAGGCTTTTACAAGATTAAGTTCAATTGGGAATTGGAACAAAAGTTATACTATAGGTATTTACATTGGTATAGACGAGGAGTTTGTAATTGTAACTGTTTGTTCTTTATTAGTGGATTCTTAAGAAATGGTGACCTGAAATTCACCCAGCGGGATTTTTCTTGCAAAGGTTTTCCTCGTTCTTCAACAAATTATTGTGTCAATTTAATTTTTGCTGCATTCTAGTTTAGATGGGTGATTTGTTTGTACTCCACAATATTGCATGTAATCTCGATAATTAATCAATTTAAATAATTGAATTAATTAACTGTGATCAATTTGTAATCCAACACATTGCCCAATAAAATAATTTTGTGAGAGCATGTATCGCAAACAAGAAGTGGTGATGGGATAGGATCCTTATATGGGCCTAAAAAATCTTCTATACGTGGATGATGGTAAGTCATTTTGCAAAATCAACAGATTTATATTCTGTCTTACTTATTTCTAAGTTTTGGAAAATCAAAATTGGGGTGAAATATAGATTATAGACAAATACAAAACATACATTTCAAAATTTAATGTGGTTCCACAACTTTTTATGTGTTTCACCACCGCGCATTCTTGTTGCGGTGATCACTCTATAAGTATAAGTGTTTGTAGAGTATGAGGGGTAAGGACTAAGGTTCAAGTCTCCAAGAGAAAACTTCATACACATATATACTTAGATTAGACTATAGCAGAATTTCTATCTTGTATAAAAAAATAAAAAAATAAAAAAATAAAAAATCTTTATGTGGTTCCACACTTGCAAATTAAATTCTAACTCTCTACCGCGCTAAAAGAGACAGATCACTAATCGATTTAAAGGGATTATTACAATTTACAACTCCTTACTTCTTTCATATCAATGACAGAGGAAAACACTTTATATAAATTAGCCTCCTCATGGATGTTCAGTGCATATTCGGAGGCTTGTTATTTCGATTTCATTTTAATACTAACCTTTCGAGTTTAAATATAAATATTAAAAATTTTGTAAACTAAATTATAATTGGACAAAACTACATAAAGTAAATTATAAAATTCCTCAATTTCTCATCAAAAAGAAAAAATCGATTTATGGTCATCGTTACTCTATTCTAATTTAACGTTGGAATTATGGTCATCGTTACCGACAAAGATGTGGTCGATCCTGATTAAAAACATTAATAATAATATCAAGAAAGCTACTGACGTAGCATGTTTGAACTGCAGAACATTTTATAGGTGAATAATAAGCTAATTGGCTGATGATACCTTTTTTTTTTTTTTTTTAGAATCAATTAGCAGATGATACCCAAAACAGTAAAAGCCAATAAAAAGTTAAAAACCATATGGTCCAGGCCAAACTGGCAGTATCAGGTTTTATTTTTGATCTAAATAGAAAATTAAGAAGGACACGACAATCATGTGGCATGAACGGCAAGAAAAAGAAAAGTACACATCACTCGATTTGGAAAAAATTAAATGTTATAATAATAAACAGCTATGTGAAGTGTGAACATACAAATTAATGAGTAATATACTAAGAATACTACTAATTTTATTATATTAGCCTTGTGCAATGTTACCAATCACATTAAAGTAATTTAGATATATATATATATATATATATATGTATATTTTCAAATGAATAGAGCTACAACCACATTATTTTCACAACAATTTAAAAAAAATAATAAATAAATAAATAACTTACTTGATAAGTTTTTACTAATTCTTATTTAATTTGAGCATACCCCTAACATTACTTAAGTTTTTACTTACCATTAATAGTTTTTAAGCTATGATTTGTTGTGAAAATATTGTTTTCGTAGTTTTGTTCTCTTGAAATCATCAATTATATTTATTGTCACATTTGGCGAAATTAATAAATTATACAATACTCTTTGTCAGTATACAAATACATTTATCTTTTACCAAGCAACTTCTATGAAATCGTGGATGAGATTTGGTTTGAAGAAAATCTTTTAAATCTTTAAGGGATTCATTGTGATTTTGACTAGGGTCTATTTGGATAAGCTGTTTCAAAATGTGCATTTTAAAAACTAACGTTTTTAAAACGTGCATTTTGAAAACTTCATTTTAAAAATCACAAATAAGTGTTTGGTAAAAATGTGAAAATATGCGTTTTCTATTTTTAAAATCATATTAAAGGTTTGGATAAGCTGTTTTAAAAATAATTGTATTGAGTGTAAATTCCAAAAAATGACTTAACTATTTTTTGAAGGTTATATTGTCATTTTTCTGTGATCAGTGTTTTTTTATTATTGAAAATATGTAATTAAGCTTAACAATTACATTAATAATAACAACAATAATGATGTTTTCATTGTTGAAATTCATGGAGAGAAGATTATCAAATTTAAAATATTAAAAATAACTTATCAAGAAAAAGATATTAAAATGATTAGGAAAATAATTGTATTAAAATGTTAATTGCCAACAATATCAATACTAGACAATCCATTATAATAATAAAAAAGTTCTTATCTGAAAAATTAAAAACCAAAACACCAAAACAGAAATAATAATATTTGCCCAACCCTTTTTACTAAAGTGGGTATTAGGTCGATTGCCCTTAAATACCTCATCCACACATGCTTCACAAAAGATAGTCATTACTCTTGATGGCCATTGCACTCTAACATTTGAGCTATTTTGGGATTGTTTGGTGTTGGGATTTGAAGTCTCCTTGTTCTTAACCATCTAAACAAAATATAGGTTTATTAATAACAATTTTCAACCAAATATGTAAAAATTCCAATGCTCTTACAAACAATACTTTGTTATAGGTAAAACAATTTCACACATAATAAACTAGCAACACATTTTAGTTAAAAATTAGTAAACGGAAGAACTAGCAATAGAATAAGTCAGTGGTTGGAGCCTTCTATTAAATTAATAAATTTTTTGGATCAGAAATAAGATGATCTGAAGCATCATGACTCATGACTGATCAGTGCTGCATGTGTTTGAGAACCATCTTGTTGTTTCTCATTGTTTTTGTAGATGGGCATGCATGAACCAATCTTTGTATTTTATTCTTTTTTTGGCTGAATCGTGAAATTGAAAAGAAACAACAACACAATAAACCAGCTGCCCAAAGCAAAAGGCAAAAACAAAAGACATAAGAACAAACAAAATCACTTAAGGCCTCTTTGAGCGCACTAAGCTAGAAACACAATGAGGAGGATTCCATAGACAATATTAAAAATAATAATAATAATAATAATAATAATAATAATAATAATAATAATAATAATAATAATAATAAAATTGAGAATTTACCCCACTTAGCAAGCGTGTGAACAGCCACATTCCCCTGCCTATTCATCATAGAAAGCTAAATTCTGATCTCGCTACATTCTAAGTTCAGCTTAAGTGTAGGTTCAATTTAAAAGGCAGCAAGAACAAATTGGATGAAACAAATGACTAAATTTTTTAATGAATCATAAATTTAAATGATGATAATTAAAAAAAAAAAAAAACACATGCAAAAAGTACATATTCTAATAGATAGCCTTCAAAACAACATTATAATAGAAAAACAAACAACATCAAGCATCTTCAAATGTTTTGAGTAATACACTCTGATGAGAATGCAAATTGGCATATATTTCTCTCTTAATGCTTAGTCTTTTACACTTACTTGGTGCCTAAATATACTCATTATTCTTATATTTTGATTTAGGGTGCAAATGGAGGCATTAAGTGCAAAACGTAGCTGATTGGGCGATTCTGGACAGCTTTGACATCTCTTCGTAATCTCAGCATAACTCTCTCATCTGAGCTCCGATTGAGATGATTCAAGATGCTATGGAACGTTAAGACAAAGATCTACAACTTTCATGTTTTGAGTTTTGAGAGATACGGGCCGCATCAAGGTAGAAATTGGGCTTGAAGTTGCTGCACCTGCACTGTTGACGTTCTGGAATGTTCCTTTGCCTACAATTATAATTTGTAATCTGATGTGATTTATTTATGGAAGCTTCCAGATCTGATGCACGAAAATTCCAACTGCAAAACACCACTTTCCTAGTTATATTAGGGTTTTGTTTTATTTTTAATATTTTTCCTTACTTAGTCAGATTTAAATATTATTATTTAGAATATTTTTAGGAGATTTTGTAGGCTTGGGAAAGGGGGAATTAACGTGTAAAAAAGGGAGGAGAAATCAGAATTAGACACACACACGCCTCTCTCTCTCCCCTCTTCCCTAATCTTTTTTTCTCTTTCGAGTTTTCTGTCATGGCCCTGCGTGGCTAAACTTTTATACTTGGTTGAAGGAAACTGAAGCACCAGAATCAATAAAACTGTGAGATCTAATTTGTTTTTATTGTTCAATCTATGCTTTGAATATTGGATGTTCTTCTATGCCTATTTTCATGATTGTCTTGTTTAATTACTAGGAGACCTACTAGTTTATTATTTGTTGCAATCTACTGCTAGGTTAGATATCAAATCCGTAATTGTTTGATCTCTCTAATTTGTGAAGCAACCAAGATTTAATGATTTACTGCGTCAGAAATTATTAGATCTTAGGAAGAACGCACGACTAAATTAAATACAACCGCTTGTGCTAATGTTGTTTAGTTTCACCGATCTCTCTAATTCTTAAGGCTGCTACTAGATTAAACCTTTAGCGCTTGTCTTGGATTGTTCAGTAGTTAGGGTTAATTAGATCGCTTGTTTTCTAATTAACTGCGACTAAGGAGAGATAGGAAAATAATTCCAACGGTGAATATTCAAAGTGTGAATTGATATATATTTGCATCGATGATCAGTTGTAAAATTTTGGTGGTGGATGTTGACTTAGACCAAGGTTTGTTCTTTTGATTGATTTCGATATTTTAATTTGAATTATTCCCTAGATTTTTTTCTTAAAATTGTTTTCATTATACTCAAACCCCCCCCCCTCCTTGTTCACGTGGCATAAAACTAGGCTAGATACTCTCCGTGGAAACAATCCTTACTCACACTACTACATATATTTTTAGGAGTATAGGTTTTATTTTTGGTTGCCTGCGACAGCACACCACACTCCTAACTGCAAAAACACTCTTAACTGCAAAAGTAAAAGCACTGCAAAACACTCTTAAACTGCAAAAGCACATCAGAACAACAACCTGAAATTTTCCATCAACCCCATCTATCTGAAATTTTCTTTTAAACTTCACAACCAGTAAATAAACAAAAGCAGCAACAACAACCTAAAATATTCTTCAAACCCATATACATTTCAATATTAAAAACCGAAACCTCTAAAACTCCTACAATTTTCCACATCATCATTTTAATTTATAATTTTTTAATTTTTAAAACTAAATAGTGAGAGAGTCCTAACAAGAGTCTTTCTCCCTCTTTTTTTCTCATCATTTTAATTTATAAAAAATTTTAATTTGTTAAACTAAATAGTGAGAGAATCCTAATAGGAGTCTCTCTCTTTTTTCCTTAATCCTAATAGGAGTCTCTTTTTTTTTTTTCACATGAGTTTTTTTTTTTTTTTAACCTAAAGTGAGCCCTTAAAAAAAAAAAAAACTAACGTGAGGTCTAATTAAAAAAAAATTTTATTTTTTAATCCTAATTCTAATGTAAGTCTTTCAAAAAGTTAAAATTTTATATTATAACAATAATGTGGCAAGCTCTAAGAATATGAGAGTGCAATTTGTAGATCTACTATTAAGATAACATAGATTAAATTGGTAGTGGATAGTAGATATAATTGCAGTTGAATATTATGTAAAGTTATCACCATAGAATAGCTCACGTCGAAATGTATTATGCGAAACCAATGATATGAAAAAAAAAAAAGAATTTTTCTAAATCATTATATTGAAGAAATTAGTTATTTTCATTCATTTTCAAATTATACATTTTTAAAATTTAAGTAATATACCTTTAAGTAAAATAAGTACTTTTAATTTTTATTTAACTATCCCGTGCATCGCACGGATTAGCGACTAGTTTTCATTATACTCAAATCCCCCCCCTCCTTGTTCACGTGGCATAAAACTAGGCCAGATACTCTCCGTGGGAACGATCCTTACTCACACTACTACATATATTTTTAGGAGTATAGATTTTATTTTTGGTTGCCTGCGACAGCACACCACACTCCTAACTGCAAAAACACTCTTAACTGCAAAAGTAAAAGCACTGCTAAACACTCTTAAACTGCAAAAGCACATCAGAACAACAACCTGAAATTTTCCATCAACCCCATCTATCTGAAATTTTCTTTTAAACTTCACAACCAGTAAATAAACAAAAGCAGCAACAACAACCTAAAATATTCTTCAAACCCATATACATTTCAACAAGAAAAAACGAATCCCATCCAATCCAAATGGTTTTGATCAACCTCATCTGTTTGAAATTGTTTTAAAAACTTCATAACCAGTAAAGAAACAACAGCAGCAACAACAAATCCCTTAGTCATGTAAGGTCTAATATTTTGAGTTTATTCAGTCATCTAAACTAACATGCAAAAGCCCAAATCAATATAATTATTTCAGAGATGGGTAATGGAGAATGTTTACCTGGAAATTGTGATGCAGAACAATTACGGCAATCAGAGAGAGCAATTGAGCAATAACAGAGAAGAAAGAAGTGAATATTGTGAAATTGATGAGGAGAGAACCAAGACTGATGAGATATGAGAATGTTTACCTGGAAATCGTGATGTAGAACAACGACGGCAATCGGAGAGAGCAACAGAGCAATAACAGAGACGAAAGAAGTGAATATCATGAAATTGATAAGGAGAGAACCAAGACTGATGAGATATATATATATATATATATGGAGAAGGGATATGCTGGGATTTCGGAAAATAATTTCCTGAACCGCACGAAACAATTAGCGGTAACCCAATCGTCCCAACCGCGCGATGCTGCAAAAGCAGTAGAAAATTTCATTTTCGGAATCGCGAAAATCTGCGAAATTGAAAACGCAATCCCGCAGATATCGCATAACCAAACGCAATCCCGGAATCGCGATTCACGAAACTGCCGTTCTGTGCAATGTAAACGCCTAAACAAACGGGCCATATATATTATTCAAAAGATTCAAGCTTGGAAAGGTTTCTTCCATCTTAATCCGAACCTGTTTATCATTTCTAAATCAGTAATACGAAAACCACAACTTTGTCATAGCTCGTCCACAAGTGAGTTGTGAGTGATGGAGTTCTTTTTTTTTTTCTTTTTTTTTTTTTTGAGAAACCAGTTGTAGGCATTTTTGTTCCTAAATTTCTTTGTTTCCATCAACAAAATTCAAAAGGACACCATTTTAGGCGTCGTTTTAATTGTAATTTTATCCATTTATACGACAGCTTTTACGTACATATTCAGTTTCAGTATTCTTACGCATTTTATCTAAATTGAAGGCGTCAGGCGTTTCCAAAATTTTCCATGGCTATTCTCATTGCTACACTTAATGTCATCTACTTCCCATGCAAAGCGATGATAAGCTAAATATGTTAAACCTATCATATGACATAGTACATAAAAGACTTCTCTCTTTTTCTAATGAGACTAAGAGAATCATTCCCTTTCACAAACAGTAAATGATGTCTACATATAAAACATAGAAAATTGTGTAAGAAGTTGATGTTCTTACATTCACAAGTAGTTCTCATTTCTCAATTTACAATGAGTTCTCAACGAAATAAAAATTGTGGTGTTTTTACAATACTCTCTCTCTCCCTCTCTCTCTCTCTCTCTCTCTCTCTACCCTTTATTGTGCACCCTTTATTGTGCATGATTTTGCATCTCGCACTCATGCAAATCAATTTTTTTTTTCTTAGTTCTTATCCATTCTCTCTCCTTCTTCTCCCCTTCTCTTGTGCATGATTATACGCTAGCTCTCAATCAAGTCGCAATGTTTTTACCCTTATCTGTTCCCTCTCTCTTGTGCATGATTCTGCACCACGCTTTCCACTCTCATTTCACTTAGGGTTCGTTCGTTTGGAGGGAAAATAGGGAGGATGGAAAATAAAGGGTAGAAAATGCTGTTTTCCACTGTTCGTTTGGGAAAGGAAAATAGGGAGGATGGAAAACCCGAGAGAAAATTTTCTCTCCTAGGTTAAAAATTTTTTTCCACCCAAATTGGGAGCAAAAGTGGAGTGGAAAACTGATATGTAAGCTATTTTACTAATATGCCCTCATCCCAGCTATCCCCCATTTATTACTCAGCTACCACCTGATTGCACGGCTGGACTTTCCTCTTTCTCCTCTCTTTCTCACCAATAAGACCAGCCGCCCAGGTTCTCCTCTCTTCTCTCTTTTCTTTTTTCTTTTTTTTTTCTTCTTCTCTTTCTCATCTCCTTCTCACCAATGGGTCCAGGTTCTCTTCTCTCTTCTTCTTCATCTTTTTTTTTTCTCATATCCTTCTCACCAACGGTCCAGGCTCTCTTCTTTCTCTTTTTTTTTTTCTTCTTCTCTTTATCATCTCCTTCTCACCAATTAGGTCCAGGTTCTCTTCTCTCTCTCTCTCTCTCTCTCTCTCTCTCTCTCTCTCTCTCTCTCTCCCTCACCGACGGGTCCAGGTTCTCTTCACTCTTTTTTTTTTTTTTTTTCAACATGACCTGAGCTATTGTTTCTTGTTCTTATTATACTCCTCATTAATCTATTGTTTCTTGTTGATTTTTTGGTTTTGTATGACATTAATTTTTTTTTTTCATTCGTATATCTAGCATGTCCTCATTAGTTTCTGTATGTTTTTTTCTCCAGCCAAGGGATCTTTTGATTTCCTCTCCAACCGAGACAGGTATGAACTTCTCCGTTTTTTTTGCTATTTTAATTTTTTTTTATTCGGTTCTTCCCAGAATCTTTCTCCTATATTGTTAGAATCTGTTGGTGTAAGGGGTTGATTTATTAGTGGTTGTGTTTTGTTGAAACATATCATAACTTCTATTTTCTTGATTAATACGGATCCTAGAGCAGTGTTGGGTAATAACATGAAAATACTCTGTATCAGGTATGAAGCATGTCATACCTTTTTGTCATATTTTTTTTTTATTGATTTTAATTAGGAACATGTTACAAATATAGTTGATATTGTTTACTACCCAGATTAAGATTTTGAGCTTGACATAATTTCTTACATGATTAGTTATGTGTATTAGTTTTTTTTTTTTTTTTAAATAGTGTTTCTTTGCTAATTATGTTTGGGATGATAAGAACAAAAAAACAAGGGTAACGTGCTTTAATTAGTAATTATTATGACCAATGTGTTGATTATTTCTTACTTGTGATGGATATTTGGTAGATGGATAATCCAACTAATTGGGATAATAGTCCACCGGAAGATTTGAGTAATAAGAGTTAGGAGGAAAATTGTCAAGATCAATTAAGGAATATTCATGAATTGAACAAATTTGGTTTGCAACTTTTGACTGATTGGCAGAGAAGACGAGATGTAGCAATTTTGCAACTTCTGGTACATGTGGTGCATGGGATATGGATGATGCGCATATATTGTAGTCCACGTTATGTGGATAGAGTACTTACTGAAAGTAGTGGCGAAAGAGAAAATGTTCGGCAAGAACTACTAAGTGAGCTTAGATCCAGTAGGAAATGTAGAGACATAATTCGAATGGGGCCTTATGCGTATGCTAAGTTGTGTGAAATTCTTCGAGGAGCTGGCCGTCTTAAAGACAATAGGAATGCTTCTGTTGAAGAGCAAGTAGCCAAGTTTCTTTACATTTTAGCACATAATGAGAGAATTCGTACGGTTTCCTTTTTCTTCCGTTGTTCTAATGATACCATAAGCCGTCATTTTCACAATGTGTTAAGAGCAGTCATCCATTTAGAAGATCAGTTCCTTCGACAACCTAATGGGGCAGAGATTCCCCAACATATACAAAATAGTCATAGATTTTACCCATACTTTAAGGTAAACATATTTTCAAGCAACTATATGGATTGCTTTAATCTGAATAAAAAATTCTTGATTTAATAGATTGCTTTAATTCCAGGATTGTGTAGGGGCTATTAATGGGACACATATTCGTGTAAAAGTGTCAGTAATAGATGCGCCTAGATATCGAGGGAGGAAAGAGTACACAACTCAAAATGTATTGGCAGCATGTGATTTTGACATGAGGTTTACATATGTTTTACCTGGATGGGAAGGGAATGCCTCTAACTCGAGGATAATTAAAAACGCTTTAAGTAGGGAAGACAAACTTATAATCCCTAGAGGTTATGTTAAGTTATAAATACAAAGAATACATATAAAAAGTATAGAGAATTAGTTATATATATATATATATACAGTGAATTACTTATATAAATTATTTTCTTAATAGGCAAATATTATCTAGTAGATGCGGGCTTTATGCAGAGAAGTGGACTTATGGCGCCATATAGGGGTGTACGTTATCATTTAAAAGAGTATTCAGCACGTGACCCAGAAAATGCTGAGGAAATATTTAATCATCGGCATTCCTCTTTGCGCAATGTCATTGAAAGGACATTTGGTGTGTTGAAGAAACAATTTCCTATTATTGCTGGAATGATAGAACCTTTTTTTCCAGTTGATACAGTTACTAAGATTATCTTGGCTTGTTGTATATTACACAACTATCTTATGGGAGTTGATCCAGATGAACGGTTGAATGCAGAAGTTGATCAAGAGATTTCGAATGGTGACATACATAATGAAGCTAGAAACAGTACAAATGATAGTGATGCAGATGCCAGGAGAGGAGCAATATTGCAAACTAGTATAGCAACTAGAATGTGGAATGATTATATATTGCATGATCAATAATTTTAGTCATTATGTTATGAGATTTGACTTGCTTATGTGTATCTTTCTTTATGGAATAGTTTCGAATGGAATGACTGTTGCTGAACATTTACCAGTAGTTGCTTTTGTACAACTATTATGTGTACCTTATTAATGTTTTAGAAGAATGTTCAATTACTAGTTTATTTTTAGCAACATTATGCTATGTCGTATTTTGTTTTTGTTGGTTTGTTTGTAGTATTTGTATGTAAATCTTATTGGTTTCTTTGTAGTAGTTGTATGTAATCTTATAAAGACTAATATGTTTAACATGCAGTCTTTAAAGATGTCGAAGACATTGAAGAAGAGAACTGATAGCGAGGCTAAAGCAAGTAACATAAGATGGATTGATGACATGGATGGCTTCTTACTTAACGTCATGTTGGAGGAACAAAACAATGGAAATAGGCCCAATGGAACATGGAGTTCTCATGTTTACGCAAATATGTCTAAAAAGTATTCAACAAAGTTCGGTTATGCAATTGAGAAAGGTAACATCAAGAATCGCATCAAAACATTGAAAGGTACTTTCAATTCATGTCATGACCTTTTCAAGAACATGAGTGGATTTGCATGGAATCCAATTACTGGACTTTTTGAGGTTGAAGATGAAGTGTGGGAACCTTTAATAAAGGTTGGTTATATTTATTTTGATATTGTGAAGTTGATATATTTTGATAGATGAAGTTGATGCATTTTTTTGGTACTTTGTTGTAATAATAATAATACTAATAAGTGTGTATTGTGTTAGGCAAACCCAAATGCTAAAAAATGGAAAAGAACTCCAATTCAACATTATGAGAAGATGTTTTATTTGTTTTCTGAGGATAGGGCAAATGGTGAAGGTTCTAAAGGTGCAAAGGAGAAAGTCCGTCGATGGGAAAAGGAAAGAGATGATAGTGTATATTTGGAAGAAAATTTTGATTGCTTTGATGAGTTTAGCATGCCAAATGTAGAATCATATTCTCCAATGGTCTCTCCTTCCTACTCATGTGAGACATCGCCCAAGAAGGCGAAGAAAACACCTCAAATGGTTGAAATGCTTGAAAAGCAAATGGAAAATTTTCAATCCGGAATTGATAATGTGGCAGCAAGTATAAGGCAAGGAAATGAGATTGCTAAGGAGGGACTTGTTATTATGGTGCAAGGACATGAGATTGCTAAGGAGGGACTTGCTATCATGGAGAAAGGACGTCCACGTTGTTACTCTGAGGATGAAGTATTTTCTAAATTGGTGAAAATAGGAATACCGACGGAAACGCAACTTGATGCTATGCTCTTCCTAATTAAGGATCCAGCCAAAATGAGAGAATTTTTTGGTGTTCCAACAAGTGAGTTACGCCGCCAAATATTATTGAAGATGATGTATGCTAAGGACCTTTAGTGGTTGGATAATTGTCAACTAACTTTTGGTAGTAGCTAAGTTGCATAATACTAAACAATGCAACTTAACATTTGCTAACTTTTGACTTGCTAACTTTTGTGGGCTAAATGTAGTATATTACATAATTAGCAATATTTGATGAATTTGTATTTCAGTTAAGACACTAGAAGATAATGTAATATTTTAACTTGTACTGTGCTATGGATGAATGAAATTAATATCATTTTGCTCCAAAGTTTTGTACTTCTTCTTGGTTCAAATCTGCATTTTGTCTAGCCTAGGTGTGTGTTTGCTGAGATGGTTTGTCATTCATTCTTGGTTCTAATGATACTTGAGTTGGGTGTTTATGTGTTGAATGGGTTTATGTGGTGTAGTAGCTTTGAATGAGTAACAGAATGACTTGAATGGGTTTATGGGTTTTTCATTATTTTATTCTATTATTAGTGCTGTAAAATGCTATTGAGTGTTGATGGAAGGAATTTTGCAGGTGCTGAAAAGTTTCAATTCATTGGAAGCAGATGCTGTTTTATCAACAAAAAAAAAAAAAAAAGAATAGAAAAAAAGACCTCCTACTTACAAAAAGAAGCCTGTTGGGCAAAAAGAATAAAAAAAATAAAAAAATAAAAAAAAAAAGACCTCCCAAAAAGAAGCCCGTTGGGCAAAAAGAATGGAAAAAAAAGACCTCCCATAAAAGACCTCTCAGTTTCAATTCTGCGGTTTTTCTTTTTTGGCACAAAATCAATTATTTTTAAAAATATTATTTAACGTAATATTTTTTTTTCATATTCATTTAATTTAATATTAAAGGCATCCTAATGTGTCAGTTCGTTTAGACCCCTTAACCCAACAGATTAACCTAGAGAATTAGCCAAGTTATTAACTTAGGTAATTTAATTAAACTAGGTTAACACAAATAAATATAAAAACAATAAAGCAGCGGAAAATAAACAACACAAAGATATGATGACCCAGGAAACCACACCGGTAAAAACCTGGGGAGGATTTAACCTAGCTATCCTCAAGGTAAACTGAATCCACTATGAAAGAATTGAAGTTTACACAATAGACTTAGACCACTAACGTCATATTGCTACCTGCCTGTAGGAAACTTACTACCATGACCCCATGATAGCTCCGAGATCCACGGACTCCTTCTTTCCGGAATTCTTCAGCAAATCCACAAGCGCACCTGCTTGTATATCTTTGTGCTCTTTGATTCTGCAACTGTAACGATCTACACAACTCTTGACATAAATCTCAAGTTTGTAAACCCTAAGTGTATGTGAAGGTAAACACCTCTAGATCTCACAATGAGATTCACAAACACAGCAAAACAGAACACTAAAAACGTGGCTAGGGTTTTCCCTTTTATACTTAGGGCAAACATAAAACCCTATACATTAAAACGGGCTTGGGCTGAGTTGGAAAATTCTGCAGAAAAACGTTCTGTGCGATTTTCGATCGATCGAGTCTAATTTTCGATCGATCGAGTCTCACAGAAAGTTACAAGTAATTCTGCATAAAAACTCGATTCCAACTTTACAATAAACCCCATACTTTGAGCAAGTCTAACACACGACTCAACATTGTTTTGATCATGGTTTGCCAACATACAAAATGAAGTTCTAAATACATTAGTTCCTAATCTTTAGAACCTAACAAACTCCCCCTTTGGCAATCCGTGACAAAACACAGACTAAACAAAATGCTCAAAGTTACAAATTGAAAAAGCCCATTACAAAAAAATAGCCACTTAACAATTCAACCTAAACTACTATCCAACAGTTGCAAGGTAGACAGCAGCTCGACTGAAAACAACCTGTATATTCCTGTAACACTTAACAAACACATAAACGCATGTGTGGAACAAAAACAGGAAATACATAAATAAAAATTTCTTAATTTCACATGACACAAAATAAAAAAACATATATCATGAATAACATCATCAATATAAGTCAATAAGCACAGTAACATAGTGAAATAAGAAAACATATACATAACAATGTATCTCAACAAAAATATCTCCTAATCAAGAGCTAAAAATGTAAATACACAGTGAAGCACCTAGATACAATCTAATAACTCCACAAGCTCCGCAGTATCACTACTAAGAAAACAAACACTCCCCCTAAAATGTAAATCCCCTCAACACAAAAACAAGCTACTAATGAACTATGCACTCCCCCTTTTTGTGACGAATTGCCAAAGGGCACTCACTCATCATCAAAAGGAGGTGGAGAAGATCGACGAGAGCTCGCCAAATCCGCTCGCAATGCACGAAGCTCATCGAGGATGTCCACCAAAAGCTGACCATGAGCCGCCTGAACGGTCACGACAGTGTCAAGCGTCCGACGAAGGTCAGAAACCTCATCAAACGGTGGAGGAACATCAGCAGCAGCAGCAGCAACAGCAGGATCCGAAGAAGTCCCAGCTGCAAAAGGATCTGCAGAAGAAGAAGAAGGGGGTGGAGTGACACCAGTAGGCTCTACCCTAGCACGCTTAGAGCTAGCTCGAAGTTGAGCAGCCTTTTGCCTCAAAAAGGTAGCACCTATAGGAGCAATAACATGAACAGGCTCGGAAGCAGGATACTTACCAAAACCAAGAAAAAGAAGAATCCTATGAATAAAAACAGGAAAAAACAAAGCATGAGCCTGAGAACTAGACCTATGAACCTCGTTCAAAGAACGAAGGAACATATGCGGAAAACTGATAGGAGCATCAGTGACCAAAGCATACAGAAACACACATCGCTCAAGAGGGACGGTGTGAACATGAGTAATCGGCCACAAAGAATGACATGCTATTCGAAAGAAAAGATAGTGCAACTCAGACAGCTCAGCAGACGAGATCCGAGGATCAGAACCCCACTGGATAGAAGTACCAGTGATGTATGACAAGACGTCATCAAGGGGAGGAGACTCCTCGTAAGGAAAGACGGGATGGTCCACAATGGGCACCCCAAGAGCATCCGACACCACCGAAGGGGTAATGCGGTACTCGACACCACGTAACCACACCTTGACTAAGGTGTCGTTATCGTAGACATGAATAGAGAGGTTCGAATAGAACTCTCTAATCAAAGAAGCAGGAGGAGGATGCTCAAAGTCTAGAAGAGGTAACCAACCCCGACGCTCAAAGTTCCTACGAACCTCAGGATCTAACTCATCTAAGATAACCCTACGCTCAGCCCAAATCTGACGCCTAAGATTAAGGGTCTCATATGTAATCTGGTTAGACTCACTAGGAAATCTCTCGGTGTCAAAAGATGGAGAAGGATCAACAGTCCTATGGGCTCGAGTTTTCCTAGGCATAGTGCTAAGGAAAAGAGACAGACACAGAAAGAAAAGAGCAAAAACCAAAACCAAGAGCAGACTGCAAGTTAGCACAGCATAAAAATATAGAAAATATCAAATCTATATGATGCATGAGCATGAACAGAAAATGATGCATGTACTAATGCAGTGACATGTTCAATTTTGATTCAAATTAACAAAATTGGCTTGAGCAAGCAAAGTGTATCAAAAATACCCAATTTGAAAAACCCTAGTTTTCAAAACACAACAAATTGATAAATTGATCAACACAATAGTCAATTAACTCAATATAATGATCAAATTAATCAATCTAACAAGCCAATTTTATCAATTTCAACCCAATTGAACAAAATCCCCAATTTATTCAAATATAAGCCCTAGAATTTCAAATTTTCTTCAAAGCACCAAATAAACCAAATTAAACCACATGAGGTGCTTAGGAAAGGTGTCCCCACAAAAACCCATAAAGAATTTGAGAAAGAATCACTCCAAAACAATCCCAAAAATAGAAAATCCCTAAATGCCGAAATTACCCAAATATGCATGAAAAAAATGCATGAAAATAGAAAATAAATGCAAAAGGAAGGGTATAAGGGACTTACCAGCTGAGGGAGAGAGAGATTATGCAAATAAAGTGGAGGAAAACGACAAAAATCCCAAGAATAGTGCTGACCGGTTGGTAGGAAACCAAAAAGAGATTTGAAAAGTTTTGAAAAAGTGAAAAAAACACTTGAGAAACTTTCTTTTAAAAAACAGCCGGCACGATTTTCGATCGATCGAAAATTACATTCGATCGGTCGAAAACTTATTCGATTGATCCAAAAACAGCTTGGATCGATCGAACCAACCAGAGAGTTTTCTGAACAAATTTAAACATTTTCGATCGGTCGAAAATCAGTTTCGATCGATCGAAATTCTGGAAAAATCAGTGTTTTGAAAAACCAAACATTTTAAACCAAAAACTCCTCAAAGCAGCAGATTTTTAAAATCAAATGCAGGAGTATGAGATGATATGATTTTCAAAAACACAAGTAGTCAACCCAGATTCCTCAACCAAAATTTTCTCTCAATATACCCAAAAAAAAAAACAAGCAAACATGTTCGGCATCAATTTTCAAAGAATTCTCAAACTTGGTTGGTCAGACCAAAAACACACACAATAACATGTACACAATTTTAGCAAAGATTAACTTGTGTAGTGTGTGCAACTAGCATAAGCTTGAGAAACATGTGAGGTGATATACACATAGAGATCAATCACAATTTCTACAAAATCCACCACATGAATTTGAAAGAGACTATCCCTTAAAGAGTTACATCATATAACTCCCACATCTCCTAGAGTAAAAGCTTGCAATCATGTAAGTTTCTTGATTTGCCTCATTATTCAAATTAATTGATTAGAAACTTAATAATAGCCGGGATAATGTACACACCAATTTTATGAATTTGTGAAATTATTATAGCCCAATAATGTACACACCAATTTTAATAGAGGCTACACCTTATGTTCTTTTTGTGCATGTGCTACACTTTCTCGAGCACAAAATCTTATGATATGCACTAAGGTGTTCATGATTGGCTAATACACAGTGGTGAGATAGTTATTTATGCCTTTCTCATTAAGTTCAAGTCCAACAATCAAAGACATACAACTTCAAAATCAAGATCATGTGATCAACAAATATAGCATCTTCCCACACAACATGCACAACAAGACTTTAGCTAGTAAAGTGCAATAAATAAGTGCATCAAAGCTAAACAAGGTACATAAACATGTTATGCAATAATTGATAGACCAACCTTGTCTTCAAATTCAAGGAAAAATAGCAAAACACAATTTGCAACAAATTTTTTTTTTTTTTTATATAAAAAAAAAAAAAACAACCTAGAATGAAATGCATGAATGCAATGCAATGCAAATCCTAGAAACAGAGGTCACAAAAGATATAGCAATAAAGCACAAGGACCATGAAGCGAAGAATGACTAGGGACAAAGAATCACACCAATAACTTGACGAAGAGTTTCAAATTTTCCTCTATCAAGTGGTTTGGTGAAAATATCAGCATTCTGACGTTCAGTAGGAATATACTCTAGAGCAACAATTTTCCGTTCAACAAGATCCCTAATGAAGTGATATCTAATCTCAATGTGTTTGGTCTTAGAGTGTTGAACAGGATTCTTAGAGATATCTATGGCACTAGAGTTATCACAATAAACAACCATGGTGTCCTGTGAAATTCCATAATCAGTCAAAAGTTTCTTCATCCAAAGAAGCTGGGAACAACAACTACCAGCAGCAATATATTCTGCCTCAGCAGTAGATAAAGAAACAGAATTTTGCTTCTTACTCATCCAAGCAACCAAATTAGCACCAACATAAAAACAACCACCAGTGGTACTTTTCCTATCATCAGCATTACCAGCCCAATCAGAATCAGAAAAACCAGCAAGAGAAAGATTAGACTCTTTACTGTAAAAGAGACCATAATCACAAGTTCCAGCAACATATTTTATGATTCTCTTAACAGCATTTAAGTGAGAGACCTTAGGATTAGATTGGAATCTAGAGCAAACACCCACACTAAATGCAATATCAGGTCTGCTAGCAGTTAAGTACAAAAGACAACCAATCATGCTTCTATATAGAGTAACATCAACAGACTCACCTGATGGATCATTTGTTAGTTTCACATTAGAAGCCATTGGTGTCCTAGCATGTGCAGACTTGTCAAGACCAAAACGCTTGACCAAATTTCTGGCATATTTAGCTTGGTTGATGTAGATTCCATCATCCGTTTGCTGTACCTGCAATCCCAAGAAATAAGTTAGTTCCCCAACCATACTCATCTCAAACATGGCCTTCATTTCATCTGCAAAAGATTGAGCAAGAGAATCATTAGTAGCACCAAAAACAATATCATCAACATAAATTTGAGCAACTACAAAATGATTCTTATCCTTTCGTATGAATAGAGTGGTGTCAGCAAAACCTCTCTTGAAGCCATGATCTGTGAGATATGCAGTTAATCTATCATACCAAGCCCGTGGAGCTTGTTTCAATCCATAGAGAGCTCTCTTCAACTTGTAGACATCATTAGGCCTGTGAGGATCAATAAAACCCTTCGGTTGTTCAACATATACCTCTTCTTGTAACATGCCGTTTAAGAAAGCACTCTTGACATCCATTTGATACAACCTGAAATTCATGTGACATGCTATGGCCAAAAGAATTCGAATGGATTCCAATCTTGCTACAGGCGCAAAAGTCTCATCAAAATCAATTCCTTCTACTTGTGTGTATCCTTGTGCAACAAGCCTAGATTTATTTCTGATAACTGTCCCATGTTCATCTGACTTGTTCTTGAAAATCCACTTAGTTCCAATAACATTGACTCCCTCAGGTCTAGGAACTAATTCCCACACATCATTTCGAACAAACTGATGAAGTTCTTCATGCATAGAATTTACCCAATCAGCATCTTGGAGAGCTTCATCCACCCTTTTTGGTTCGAATTGGGATAGGTAACATGAGTGAGTAATCACATTCAATGCTTTGGATCTCAATCTTATGTTATCATTTAAACTCCCCAAAATATTAGTAGCAGGATGATTCAACCTCACTCTTGATGAAGGGCCTTTGACCAAGGAAGTAGTAGTACCTTTCTGATCTGATGGACTTTGAACCTCTTGTTGTTCTTGTGGAACTCCATGAACTGGTGTTGAAGGTTCTGAACTTGATGGCACAGATGCTGTATCATTCAAAACCATTAACTCTTCCTCTGTAGGCTTTCCCACATAGTTTTCAAGTAGAGACTCATCACCTTCCATCATCTTCTCTTGAACTTGAGGTGCATGTTCTGAATGACGGTCTGAGTTTAGTTCATCATTGATCACAACATTAGAGGATTCCATGACTGTTTTTGTTCTCAAATTGTATACTCTGTATGCTCTACTGGTGGAAGAGTATCCCAGAAAATAACCTTTATCACTCTTAGCATCGAATTTTTCCAGGTTCTCTCTATCACGCAAAATGTAACAGTCACTGCCAAATATTCTGAAGTATTTCACTACAGGCTTCTTTCCTCTCCAGAGTTCATAGGGAGTTTGCTTGGAATTTGGTCTGAAATACACCCGATTAAGAGTGTGACATGCAGTATTAACAGCTTCTCCCCAAAAAGATTTAGGCAACTTCTTATTATGTAGCATGACACGGGCCATTTCTTGTACAACTCTGTTTTTCCTTTCCACAATTCCATTTTGTTGTGGTGTTTTGGGTGAAGAGAATTCCTGACGAGTGCCTTGATTATCACAAAATGTAGCCAGTTTGGTGTTCTCAAACTCTTTTCCATGATCACTTCTAATTCTGGCTATCACAGTTCCTTTCTCTACTTGCAACTTCTTGCACAGATGAATCATTTTTTCAGGAGCCTCAGCTTTATCTTTCAAAAGCACAACCCAAGTGAATCTTGTAAAGTCATCCACAACAACTAGAATGTACTTCTTTCCACCTAAACTCTGAACTCTGGCAGGACCCATGAGATCAATGTGCAGCAACTCCAAAGGTCTTGTAGTTTGAACATCAGCTACAGATGGATGTTTGGACTTCACTTGCTTACCCATCTGACATGGTCCACAGATGCATTTTTCAATCTTTTCAAACTTGGGCAGCCCAATTACCACATCACATTTTGAAATCTTCTCTAATTGCTTAAGGCTGGCATGTCCCAACCTTTGATGCCATAAGTCAACTTGATTGATCTTCGCACTGAAGCATTTGTTGCTTATACTTGGGGTGATACCATAACAATTGTCAGCAGTCCTCACACCAATACACATACAATCACCTCCTTCATCGAGTATTTCACATTCTTGTTTGGTGAAGAACACATTCAGTCCATTGTCACAAATTTGACTTATGCTGAGTAAATTTGCCTTCAACCCATCAACATACCACACGTCTTCAAAGACTGGTAATCCTGGAATGTCTACTGTGCCAATGCCTCTGATCACAGATTTACTTCCATCTCCAAAGGTAACTGTTCCAATCTTTCCTTCAAAGAGTGTTTTGAACAAGGCTTTATTTCCTGTCATGTGCCTGGAACAACCACTATCCAAATACCAAAGACAAGAATCACGTGCCTTTAAGGCGGTTAAAGCAGTATAGCACATGTAATTATTGTCATTAGTGAATATATCAAGACACTCAAGAAAGATTTTAACACACATGGTAAAGAACAAGCACACCAAGTATACAATACGGCAAAATAAAGAGAAGATTTTAAAGAAATCCATAACAACAGGGGTCAAGGATCAGCTCAAAGATCAAAGGATCAAACACAAAAGCTACCCGCTCTGATACCACTTGTCAGTTCGTTTAGACCCCTTAACCCAACAGATTAACCTAGAGAATTAGCCAAGTTATTAACTTAGGTAATTTAATTAAACTAGGTTAACACAAATAAATATAAAAACAATAAAGCAGCGGAAAATAAACAACACAAAGATATGATGACCCAGGAAACCACACCGGTAAAAACCTGGGGAGGATTTGACCTAGCTATCCTCAAGGTAAATTGAATCCACTATGAAAGAATTGAAGTTTACACAATAGACTTAGACCACTAACGTCATATTGCTACCTGCCTGTAGGAAACTTACTACCATGACCCCATGATAGCTCCGAGATCCACGGACTCCTTCTTTCTGGAATTCTTCAGCAAATCCACAAGCGCACCTGCTTGTATATCTTTGTGCTCTTTGATTCTGCAACTGTAACGATCTACACAACTCTTGACATAAATCTCAAGTTTGTAAACCCTAAGTGTATGTGAAGGTAAACACCTCTAGATCTCACAATGAGATTCACAAACACAGCAAAACAGAACACTAAAAACGTGGCTAGGGTTTTCCCTTTTATACTTAGGGCAAACATAAAACCCTATACATTAAAACGGGCTTGGGCTGAGTTGGAAAATTCTGCAGAAAAACGTTCTGTGCGATTTTCGATCGATCGAGTCTAATTTTCGATCGATCGAGTCTCACAGAAAGTTACAAGTAATTCTGCATAAAAACTCGATTCCAACTTTACAATAAACCCCATACTTTGAGCAAGTCTAACACACGACTCAACATTGTTTTGATCATGGTTTGCCAACATATAAAATGAAGTTCTAAATACATTAGTTCCTAATCTTTAGAACCTAACATAATGTATGCCCTTATGCGACTCACTTTATATTATTATTTTGATATTATAATAAAAATAATAATATAAATTTATATATTATATAAAATTATATAATTTATATGTACACTATTATAATTTTTACATTATAATAATAAAAAAATAATATAAATTTATATATATGATGTGGTAAATTTCATATTATTTAATGAATACAAATAAATCTATTTTTTACATATTATGTAATAAGGGTATAATAATCAATTTATATAAATTACATTTTCCGTCATTCTATTTTTCTTTCCAACTGAACACAAGAGTTTTCCATCCTCTCACTTTTCCACTCCTCCAACTGAACACACAAGAGCGAAAATTAAATATTTTCCATCCTCCCACAATTTTTCATCCTCTCACTTTTCCACTCCTCCAACCGAACGGACCCTTATTGTCCTTATCTTGTTATAATTTATTTATTATCTTGACTATTTTCTCCCCCTTGCTATCACATGCAATTATTTTGTATCTCTCAACCTGGCTATACCACGTGCAATTATTTTGTAGGTAATGACAAAACCAATATTAAATACGAAAAGAACATCAACCAACCCACATTAATTTGTCTCGATGTAAAATGACACACAAGATCTCTCTAGTTGACATTAGAAGCCATGAATGGGACCGATGTAATCTGGATGAGCATGGCAATGAAATGGTCGCCAGAGAGGATCTTAGCGTGACAAATTTTCTATATAATGATAATAGCCAAAGTGCTTTCTCCTACAGATCTGTTGGAGAAAGCACTTTAACTACTACTATCTTTTCTAGACCCACATTATCTACTACTATCTTTTCTTAATTAGCACTTGTAAAGTATTTGATTTTGGAGTATATCTGCAAAAAAATGTCTCTATTTGGATAGGTGGAGGCTGAAATAGAAATCTAGGCTCCATCTGAAAATTTTCACGAGATCTTCAGCTGTAGGCCACACCACTTATCTAATGTATCCCCTTGAAAGATACTGGGTGTTGTTTTACATGAAGGTGACTGAGGCAAAGAGGGCTCTGTCATCTACTGGGATTATATATATATATATATATATATATATATATATATATATAAAATCTACTCGTAAAGTGGTCTAGCATTCTTTGAATCATTAATATTTACTTATTTCACTAAACTTGATGGTAGATGAAACAAAATATTAATGGTGAGAACTAATTAACTTAATTAATAAAGTCAGTCATTATCGTATAAGGGATTTGGATAAAAATGCTCACCTATACCGGAATCAATTAGCCTTTTGATACAGTGACAAAGAGTAATCATTTTTGAATATGCTAGAGATATATTAAACATATTAGCCTAATATAATAGGCTCAAACCCACCTATCATGAGTGTAGTACAAGTCTCCTACCCATATATACTTATGATTCATTGTAATACAAACTTTGTATTACACTGATACAATAAAAATATACCATTTAAAAGTTTTCTCTGTATACGTAGACCGATAAGGTTTAATTATATAACTCTCGTGTTCTTATTCTTGAGTTAATAGAATACATTCTATATGTTATTTCATCTTAAACTAGTCAAAAGCATAAGTATTGTGTGCCCTATCTTCTATATGCTTGCAAAAGACAGAAAGAACTGGAAGTACCGTAGATAATAATATTGGTTTTTGAATCAGACTGCATGTAGATTTATATTTAAGGAAAAATTCTTCTATGAGTGAACTATTTTACGCAGTGAGTAGGTTGATAGTCTTGATATTATGATTCTGAAATGAGAGGAACATGGTCATTTCTTTCCTTAATCCGGATAATATATAACATAAAAAGAATGAAAGAGAAATGCTATCCCTTCCTTGGGAAAAAGAAAAGTAAATATGATATCAAATATGTTACATACGCCGGAGAACTGATCAAAAGGCGTCGCGCGTGGCCACCAGCTCGGCTACGCTCTTCAAATTCCGGATGACTCTTTTTGTCACCGCAACAGGTCCCCAGGTTTTCAAATCTAGGGTTAGTGTAAAAAGTGGTTTGTAATTAGGGTGACTGGAATTCTAATAGTATACATAAGTTTTCAAATTTAGCTCTCAAACGACATCACTAATTAAACGTTAAGCAATCAAAAATTAAACCAACAATGTTTTCAAGCATATATCTACAACATCCAAGCATTGAATAAATACCTCAGTTTTATGACAAGACAAGCTGTTAGAGTTGTCTCAAATTCTATTAAGGAAGGTTTTTCCCTAATATATAGAAGTTTTTGGTTCTACATGTTTTTACGTTGCCCCACACAGAGAGAGCAACGTTAAGCGTTTAGGAATTCATCTCTAAACAGAAAATTACGTTTCGTTTCCTTGGTGACAGCATGATGTTAAATTCTTCATTTGATTTTTCTAATTTGAAACCATAGATGGGAAAGCTAAAGTTGCTAAGGCGATAGTCGAAGCAATAGATGAGAGAAGCAACTCGGTCACTTTCAAAGTTATTGAAGGGATCTCATGAAGGAGTACAAGAACATCAAAATCACTGTTCAAGCTACTCCAAAGGGTGAGGGCAGCTTGGTTCATTGGACTCTGGAATATGAAAAGCTGCATGAGAATATTATAGAACCATATACATTGCTTCAGCATGCACTTGTTCTCAGCAAAGACCTTGATGCTCACCTTGTCCAGGCCTAGACAAATGGTTATGTTTTATCCTAGTATTGACTACAACAATAAAACAGTGTCTGGGACTCTGTTCTCCTAATTATGAATTATGTATGTCAATTTTAATCTTGTGTGGGCTAACTGAAGCCACTTGTTGCAGGACTCCATGTCTTTATGGGTATCCTATATATTCTAATAAATGTGGGGCTTTTTTTTTATGAATAGAGTGTTTTCTCCAACTGTAATTTATATGCTTATTTTTCTGAGCTTATTGAAGCTGATCTACTACTATTATGAGTCAATTATCTTTTCAATGCATGTGGAGATTTTTTTTTTTTCTCTGTATTGTAGATTATCTGAGGTTTCAACCCTGTTGAAGACCTACTTAACTTTATCATGGCAGATTCATTTGCAAAATATTATTTTAAAAGATAGTTTCTTACATAGATAGTTAATAGAAAAATATAGAGAGGTCCGTAAAAATCGTCATGTGATTTTTGTTGACCTAATCAAGGGAAGCATATGATAAGATCTTACTTCCAAAGAACATTAGCACACACTACTGCAGCTCACAACTCTTAGCAATACACAATCACACATCGCATCAGTTCATTGCCTTAATATACAACTCTAATCATCTAATGATGATGATGCACAATAGCTACACCGCTAACGACTTATGCAGCAACAACAACAGCTCTCAATTGCAGAAAAAAGCACCTCCATTCAGGTGCAGAAGACATAATGCAATGGGCTACCATTGCTGGTTTTTAACAAAACTGGAGCAGAATAAGGACGATATATAAAGTTAAGTAATTTACTTCCAAAGCTAATTTAGTATAAGAAAGACCTTTTAAACCTCTACAAAATAATACGAAAAGAAAAAATTTTAAATGAAAAACGTTAGTACCTAAAATCCTCAAATTCAAAAAAAAAAAAAAAAAGTTAATTATTTTATTTGTGGTAAATATATCATTACATGACAACATGTAGAGTAAGAGAGAAATTCAATAACATTATAGCAACAACAAAGACTTAATTAAATAAAAGGGCAAAGCAAATGTGGTAGATGTGGAAGAGGTGATTACAACAGTGGTGTCCAAGGCTTGGTGGTCGCGGGAGTGAAAGGTTGGGTATAGTGAATTCCTCTTCTATTAGGCATATAAGTGCATTTAAAGAAGAGTTTATCTCTTACTCCTCAATGGGTGAAGGCATCGAATATGAGTAGGTTTGGGACAATAGATCCACACACAAAAGTGGTAAAGGGAAGATTCTCTTGATACTAACTTCCAATAAAACTCTTCAACTCTCTATTATCCTTAATGTTACTCACTTTTGACACAACCTTAGTGATACATTTGCTTGGTAAGGCCAGACTTAAAATTATTGTTAGGTTCTAAAGATTTAGGATTAAATGTTTAGAATTTCAACTTGTATGTGTTAGCAAATCAAGAACAAAAACATGTCTAGGATAGGTGTTAGACATTGCTCAAAGTTGCACAAGTCAAGACTCAAGAATGTACAAGCTGCAGGAAAAATGATTATTTTTCTGTGAAACTCAACCGATCGAATGGTGAAGCTTGATCAATAGAAAATCGCAGAAAAAGAACTTCTGCAAAATTTTAAATTGGCCCAAGCCTGCGAAAACGTTTAGGGTTTCAGTCCAACATTCCTATGTATAAAAGGAAAACCCTAGCTATGTTTTGAAGACTCTTAGAAGACTTGTGTGTTACTCTTATGAGATCTGAGAGGTTTTGTACATTCTAACTCTACAAGCATCTACTAGAACAAGATCTACAATCAAGTACTGGTGGAATTTAGTTGCTGCAAAGATCAACAAGCCGTGATCTTAAACCTTTGAAAGAGATCTCAAAGTCACAAGCGTGGGTGCTTGTGTAGAGCAAATCCAAGAGAGAATGAGTCTGTGGATTCAGAGCTTGCACGTGATCGTATCAATAAGTTACTGCTGGAGGTAGCAATAGATTTAGGGTTAAATTTGATTGTAAAAACTTCAATTGTCTATAGTGGATTTGTTTTACCTTGAGGATAGTTAGGTTAAATGTTTCCTAGATTTTTACCTTGAAACTATTGGTTTCATTGGTTTTCCTAAGTCATCATATCGTTCTATTCTTTATTTTCCACTGCTGTGCATGATATGATCTGTCCTTATTTAACCTAGATCTCATAATTAACCTAAGTGATCACTTGGATGATATATTAGGTTAAACAATCTGCTTTAAGGGGTCTAAACAAATAAACAAGTGGTATCAGAGTAGGTTAGCTTTTGTGTAGTAGTTTACCTTGAGTTGATCATTGATCCTTGACCCTTGTTGTCATGGAAAACGGTCGCTCTCTTATGATCCTTCTTCATTTTGATAGGAATAACTATGCTTATTGGAAGGTGAGGATGAAAGCCTTTTTTAAATCCCTAGATCGATGAGAGAGTATGGATCTTTGTTGAGAATGGTTGGGAGAGACCAACCACTGTTGTTAGTGAATGGAACACTGCACAAAAAGAAGAAACAAGTTTTAACAGCAAGACTATGAATGCTAAATTCAATGATGTTTCTATGGAAGAATTTAAAAAGGATCTCTAATGTAAAGGTTGCTCATACTGCCTGTGTTAGGTTCTAAGGAATTAGGAACTAATGTATTAGAACTTCAATTTGTAATGTTGGCAAACCATGATCAAAACATTCTTTAAGTTGTGTGTTAGACTTGCTCAAAGTATGGCTTTTTATGTAAAGTTGGAATCGAGTTAACTGCAGAATTTACTGTGCACTTCTGCCTGACTCGATCGATCGAGAATTAGACTCGACCGATCGAAAATCGTACAGAACGTTTTTCTGCAGAAAATTCTCAACTCAGCCCTAGCCCATTTAATGTATAGGGTTTTATGTTTTGCTCTAAGTATATAAGGGAAAATCCTAACCACATTTTTAGAGTTCTAAATGCTGTGTTTGTGAATCTAATTGTTAGATCTACAGGTGTTTACCTTCACATACACTTAGGGTTTCCAAACTCAAGATTCATGTCAAGAGATTGGTAAATCATACAGTTGCAGAATCAAAAGAGCTTCAAGATATACAAGCAGGTGTTGCTTGTGCTTTGTTGAAGAATTCAAGGAAAGAAGGAGTCCGTGGTCTCGGAGCTGTCACGTGGTTGTGGTAGTAAGTTTCCTACAGGCAGGTAGCAATAGGATGTTAGTGGTCTAAGTCTCTATTGTGTAAACTTTGGTTCTTTCATAGTGAATTCGCTTTACCTTGAGGATAACTAGGTTAAATCCTCCCCAGGTTTTTTACCGGTTTGGTTTTCCTGGGTCATCATATCATATATTCTTTATAATTCCGCACTTTTATATGATTTGATATATTTGTGTTAACCTAGATTTGAATAATTTACCTAAGTTAATCACTTGGCTAAATAACTAGGTTAATTTGTTTGGGTTTAAGAGGTCTAAATGAACTTACAAGTTGTATCAGAGCGGGTAGCTTTTGTTTTTTATCCTTTGATCTTTGAGCTGATCCTTGACCCCTGTTGTCATGGAACACGGACACTCTCTTGTTGTTCCACCTTATTTTGATGGAAACAACTGTGCTTATTGGAAAGTAAGGATGAAAGCATTTCTGAAATCCATTGATGAGAGAGTCTGGAACTCTGTTGAATATAGGTAGGAGAAGCCCACTACTCTTGTGAGTGAGTGGCAAACTTCTCAAAAGGAGGCAGCTGCTTTCAATAGCAAAGCTATGAATGCTATTTTCAATGCTGTCTCTGTGGAGGAATTTAAGAGAATCTCTAATGTTGAGGTTGCTCATATTGCTTGGAATATTCTCCAGACTGTGCATGAAGGTACAAAGGCAGTTAAGATTAATAAGTTGCAGCAATTAACTACTAGATTTGAAGGCATTTGAATGAATGATGATGAATCTTTTGATGAGTTCTATGCTAAATTGAATGACATTGTTAATTCTGCATATAATTTGGGTGAAATCTATGATCAACCTAAAATTATTAGGAAGATTCTTAGATCTTTGACTAAGAATTTTAGACCCAAAGTGACTGTCATCACTGAAAGCAAGGATGTGGACTCCGTCCCTGTTGATGAACTTGTAGGATCTTTTCAGTCCTATGAGTTGGACCTACCCAAGACAAAAAAATCCAAATCAATGGCTCTTAAGTCAGTGAATGATGTTGAGGACGGTGGATTTGATGATGAACTCTCTGCTACAGAGATTACCTATCTTGCCAAGAACTTTAGAAACTTTCTTAGGAACAATAACAGAAGGGCAAGAGGCAAGAACACTATAGAACCTAGAAATTTTAGGAGGAATGATCCCACTAAGGTTAATAACACTGAAAAACCTAAAGAGAAAGTAGGTCAATCTTCTAATAATTCTTTGGGACAACAATGTTATGGATGTTAAGGGTATGGTCATATGAAATTTGAATGTCCTACATACTTGAAGTCTAAAGGTAAAGCTATGGCTGTGACTCTTAGTGATGATGAAGTTTCTGATAATTAATCCGCTAGTGATGAGGATAGAAACTTCATTGCTTTCACTGCTACTACTGTGGTTAATGAAAGTATGTCTGTTGAAGAGAACCCTTCTGATGGGGAACTCTCTGAAGATGCAGATTTATAGGAAGCCTATAATAAACTTTGCAAAGTTGCTGTAAAGGATGCCATGAATGTTGATTTAGGCTTAAAGAAAATTGCATCTCTTGAACTTGATAAGAAAAATTTACTTGTGAAATTGTTTGATGCAAATGAGCTTTTGAATAATGTGAAAACTGAGAACATGCTTTTACTTGAATAAGTTAGATGTTTGGAACTTGAATTATCTGTTGCTAGAGAACAAACTAATAGGTCTGCAAGTTCCAAACTTGATCACATGTTAAGTGTTCAAAAGTCTCCTTCTAACAAAACTGGCTTAGGTTTTGTGGAAAGCATCTCTGTGCCTGAATCTCATTCCACAAATTTTTTTTCCCTCTTCTGAACCTCCTAAGAGTGAGATTGTCAAACCTTTGGTGAGTGAACCTGTTAAATCTTTAGATGTTACTCCACCTAGGAAGATTAGGGTTGATCTTCAAGAGTCTCATTCTAGAGCTTCTACTTCTACTAAGGGCAAGTTGCATGATAAGCCTGCATGGGTTTGTCATTTTTGTGGAAAGTCTGGACACATTCGTCCAAATTGTTTCAAGTTGCAAGCTGCAAAGCGAGCAAATAAATCTAAAGTACCTGTGCCTCAAGCACATGATCCTATGGTACTTATTGGTGAATTGGTAAAGGCGTTAAACCTTTATTCCAATCCTGGAGTTGGTCAAAATTCTAATATGAATCATAACCCCAATGCAAGAGTTGCATCTAAAAGGTTTTGGATGCAAAAGACTCGACCTAATTGAGTCTGTTTGACATGGTCCTTGTGCTTCACTGTTCTATCTTTTGTGACCTTTGTTTTTTTTTTTTTTTTTGCATTGCATAACATTCATGCATTTCATTCTAGGGTGTTTATTTCCATTATAAATAAATAAATAAATAAATAAATTGTGTGCAAATTGTGTTTTTGCTATTTTTTCTTAAATTTGAAAACAAGGTTGGTCAATCTAATTTTGCATAACATGTTTATGTACCTTGTTTAGCTTTGATGCACTTATTTCTATTGCACTTTACTAGCTGAAGTTTTGTTGTGCATGTTGTGTGGGAAGATACTATATTTGTTGATCACATGATCTTGATCTTGAAGTCTTATGTCTTTGATTGTTGGACTTGATCTTATCGAGAAAGGCATAAAAAACCATCTCACCACTGTTTATTAGCCAATCATGAACACCTTAGTGCTTATCGTAAGATTTTGTTCTCGAGAAAGTGTAGCACATGCACAAAAAGAACATAAGGTGTAGCCTCTATTAAAATGCTAAAATTGGTGTGTACATTATTGGGCTATAATAAATTCACAATTCAAATAAAATTGGTGTGTACATTATCCCGACTATATTATTAAGTTTCTAATCAATTAAATTGAATATTAATTCTGAGGCAAATCAAGAAACTTACATGATTGCAGGCTTTTATTCTAGGAGACGTGAGAGTTATATGATGTAACTCTTTAAGTAATAGTCTCTTTCAAATTTATGTGATGAATTTTGTAGAAACTGTGATTGATCTCTATGTGCATATCACCTCACATGTTTCTCAAGCTTATGCTAGTTGCACACACTACACAAGTTATTCTTTACTAAATTGTGTACTGGTATTGTGTGTTTTTGGTCTAACCAACCAAGTTTGAAAATTTCTGAAAATTGTTGCAAAACAGGTTTGTTTGTTTAGAGTTTTTGAGGGATATTAAGAGAAAATCTTGTTTTAGGAGATCTGGGGTAAATACATGTGTTTTTGGAAAACTTTTCAACTCATATTCATGCATTTTTCTCATAAAATCTAATGCTTTGAGGAGTTTCATCACTGAAATTGGTTTGTTTTTCAAAAAATTGTTTTTTCCAGAATTTCGATCGATCAAAACTGCTTTTCGACCGATCGAAAATGTTTTCAAAATCTCTGGAAAGTCTCAGGTTGTTTCGATCGGTCCTCAATTAGTGTTGGATCAATCGAAGGTATTTTCGACCGATCGAATCTGTTTTTCGATCGATCGAAAATCAGGCTGAGTGTTTTTAAAAAGGAATTTTTCTCACGTGTTCTTCACTTTTCAAACACTATTCAAATTCCTTTTTCTTCTCTCACCAACCAGTCAACCAATTTTTGCTGTTTTTGTCGTTTTCCTCTGTTCTTTTTGCATCAAATCTCTCTCCCAAGGCCGGTAAGACTCTTTTGCCCCTCCTTTTGATTTTATTTTCATGTTTCATGCGTAATTTTCATGCATTTTGGGTATTTTCGGCATTTATAGTTTTGGTATTTTTAGGATTGTTTTTGAATCTTTTTCTTTCAAATTAATCATGGGTTTTTGTGGGGACACCTTATCCAAGTGCTACAAGTGGTTTAATTTGATTAATTTGGTGTTTTGTGGGAAATTTGAAAATCTAGGGCTTGAAAGTGATGAGATTGGGGATTTTATTCAATTTGATATAAATTGATGAAATTGGCTTGTTAGATTGATTAATTTGATCATTATATTGTGTTATTTAACTGTTTTGATGATCAATTTCTCAATTTGTTGTGTTTTGAAACATTGGGTTTTTCCCAAATTGGGTATTTTTTATTTAAATTTTTTGCTGAAGCCAATTTTGTTAATTTGGATCATAATTGACCTATGTCACTGCATTAGTTCATGCATCATTTGCATATTTTGTTCATGCATCATATAGATTAGTATTTCTATTTTTTTTGCTGTGCTAACTTGCAGTCTGCCTTTGGTTTTTGTTTTTGCTCTTCTCTTTCTTTGTCTCTCTTTTCTGTCCTTAGCACCATGCCTAGGAAAACTAGAGCTCATAGGACTCCTGTTCCTTCTCCTTCCTTTGATAGTGATCGTTTTCCTAGTGAGAAGAACCAAGAGACATACGAGACCCTGAAACTTAGGCGTCAAATTTGGGGTGAGCGTTGGGTCATTCTAGATGAGGTTGATCTTGAGGTGAGACGTAATTTTGAGCGTCGGGGTTGGTTACCTTTGTTAGATATAGATCATCCACCTCCGGCTACCTTGATTAGAGAGTTCTACTCGAACCTCTCTATCCATGTCTATGATACCAACACCTTAGTTAAGGTTTGGTTACGAGGTGTGGAGTATCGCATTACCCCCTTCGGTAGTGTCTGATGCTTTTGGGGTGCCAATTGTTGATCATCCCGTCTTTCCTTATGATGAGTCTCCGCCTCTTGATGACGTGATATCATACATCACTGGATTTTCTATCCAGTGGGGTTCTGATCCTCAGATCACGTCTGCTGAGCTCTCTGAGCTTCATTATCTTTTTTTTAGGATTGCCTGTCATTCCTTGTGGCCTATTTCTCATCTTCATACCATTCCTATTGAGCGGTGTGTCTTTTTGTATGCTCTTGTTACTGATGCTCCTATCAGTTTTCCACACCTGTTTCTTCGTTCTTTGAACGAGATACATCAGAGTAGTTCTACGGCTCATGCTTTATTCTTTCCTGTTTTTATTCATAGGATTCTCCTTTATCTAGGTTTAGGTGATTATCCTGCTTCTGAGCCCGTTCATATTATTACTCCTATCGGTGCTACCTTTCTGAGGCGAAGGTCTGCTTAACTTCGAGCTAGCTCTAAGCATCCTAGGGTAGAGCCTTCCGGTGTCACTCCACCTCCTTCTTCTTCTACAGATGCTGCTGCAGCTGAGACGTTTGCTGATCCTACTGCTGATGATGTTCCTCCACCTTCTCCTTCGGATGTTTCTGATATTCATCGGACTCTAGACATTGTCATGACCGTTCAGGCGGCTCATGGTCAGCTTCTGGTGGATGTCCTTGATGAGCTTCGTGCTTTGAGAGCAGATTTGGCGAGTTTTCGTCGTTCTCCTTCACCACCTCCTTTTGATGATGAGTGAGTGCCCTTTGGCAATTCGTCACAAAAAGTGGGAGTGCATTCTATTGAGGAGTTCATTGTCTTAGGGGGAGTTTTGTACCTTGCTGTGATACTGAGGAGCTTGTGGAGTTATTAGATTGTATCTAGGTGCTTCACTTTGTATTTACATTTTTGGCTCTTGTTAGTAGATATTTTTTGAGATACATTTTTATGTATTTGTTTCTTGTTTCACTATGCTACTTTGCTTATTGATTTATATTTATGATGTTATTCATGATATATTTCTTTATTTTGTGTCATGTGAAATCAAGAAGTTCTTTTCTATATTCCTTGTATTTTCCACACATGCGTTTATGTGTTTGTTAAGTGTTACAGGAATATACAGGTTGATTCAGTCGTGCTGCTGTCTACTTTGCAACTGTTAGATAGTAGTTAGGTTAAATTTGTTTAGTGGCTTTTTATTTTGTAATGGGCTGCTTCAATTTGTAAACTTTGAGCTTTTTGTTAAGTCTGTGTTTTGTCACGGATTGCCAAAGGGGGAGTTTGTTAGGTTCTAAGGAATTAGAAACTAATATATTAGAACTTCAATTTGTAATGTTGGCAAACCATGATCAAAACATTCTTTAAGTATTGTGTTAGACTTGCTCAAAGTATGGCTTTTTATGTAAAGTTGGAATTGAGTTAACTGCAGAATTTACTGTGCACTTCTGCCTAACTCGATCGATCGAAAATCGTGCAGAATGTTTTTCTGCAGAAAATTCCCAACTCAGCCCTAGCCCATTTAATGTATAGGGTTTTATGTTTTGCCCTAAGTATATAAAGGAAAACCCTAGCCACGTTTTTAGAGTGCTGAATGCTATATTTGTGAATCTAATTATTAGATCTACAGGTGTTTATCTTCACATACACTTAGGGTTTCCAAACTCAAGATTCATGTCAAGAGATTGGTAAATCATACAGTTGCAGAATCAAAAGAGCTTCAAGATATACAAGCAGGTGTTGCTTGTGCTTTGCTGAAGAATTCAAGGAAAGAAGGAGTCCGTGGTCTCGGAGCTGTCACGTGGTCGTGGTAGTAAGTTTCCTACAGGCAGGTAGCAATATGATGTTAGTGGTCTAAGTCTCTATTGTGTAAACTTCGATTCTTTCATAGTGAATTCGTTTTACCTTGAGGATAGCTAGGTTAAATCCTACCCAGGTTTTTTACCGGTTTGGTTTTCCTAGGTCATCATATTATGTGTTCTTTATTATTCCGCACTTTTACATGATTTGATATATTTGTGTTAACCTAGATTTGCATAATTTACCTTAGTTAATCACTTGGCTAAATAACTAGGTTAATTTGTTTGGGTTTAAGGGGTCTAAACGAACTTACAGCCTGGAATATTTTGCAAATTGTGCAGAAGGCACTAAGGCAGTAAAGATTAATAAATTGCAGTAGTTAACCTCTAGGTTTGAAAGCATCAGGATGTCTGATGATGAGACTTTTGATGAGTTCTATGCCAAACTAAATGACATAGTGAACTCTGCTTTTAGTTTGGGTGAAGTATATGGTCAACCTAAAGTGGTTAGGAAGATCTTAGATCCTTAACTAAGAATTTTATACCCAAAATCACTACTATAACAGAAATTAAGGATGTGATAACTATCCCTGTTGATAAAGTTGTAGGATCTCTTCAATCCTATGAGCTTGACCTACCCAAAACCAACAAATCCAAATCCATGGCCTTAAAATCTGTTGATAATGGAAATGATGGTAAACTTGATGATGAAATCTCTTCTACAGAGATAGCTTATCTTGCTAAGAACTTTAGAAACTTTTTGAGGAACAATAACAAAAGGGCAAGAAATCGAAACAATGCTGACACTAAGAATGTGAAGAAGAATGAAACAACCAAAAATAACAACACTGAAATACAAAAAGATAAGGTTGTTCAATCATCTGACAATTCTTTAGGTCAACAGTGTTTTGTTTGTTAAGGTTACGATCACCTTAGGTCAAAATTTCCTACTTACTCAAGATCTAAGGGAAAAGCTATAGCCATTGCCCTTAGTGATGATGAAGTTTCTGATCTTGAGTCTGAGAGTGATTAAGAAGGAAATTTCATGGCTTTCACTGCTATTGCTAAAGTAAGTGAACCTAAAATTGTTGTGAAGAACCTTTTTAATGGGGAACTATCTGAGAATGTTGACTTGCAAGAGGCTTACAACAAGCTTTGCAAGATTGTAGCAAAAGATGCCATGAATGTTAACATAGGTTTGAAGAAGATAAACACTCTTGAACAAGAAAAGAAAAATCAATTGATTAAACTATTTGATGTTAATGAACTCATAATCTCTATTAAGATTGAGAACATGTCTTTGATTGAGAAAGTCAAAATTTTAGAATCTGAATTATCTGTTGCTAGAGAACAACTTAATAGAAATTCTACTCCTAAACTGGATATTATTTTAAATGTTTAAAAATATTTTTCTGATAAGACAAGGTTAGGGTATGTAGAGAGTGTTTCTACTTTTGTTGTTCATCCTCCTAAGTTTGTACCTGCTACATCTCTTTCTACTCTTGAAGTTAAGGTACCTAAGGAAGAAACTCTAGCTACTAGGAGAATTAGGGTAGATCTAAGTGAGTCAAACTCCAAGAAACCCAATCATCCTAGAAGCAAGATACAACACAAACCTTAATGGTTTTTGTAAGTTCGTTTAGAGCCCTTAAACCCAACAGATTAACCTAGAGAATTAGCCAAGTGATTAACTTAGGTAATTTAAACAAGTCTAGGTTAACACAAATAATCAAAAACAACAAAGAAGCAGAAAATAAAGAACATAAAGATCTGATGACCCAGGAAAACCAAACCGGTAAAAAACCTAGGGAGGATTTAACCTAGCTATCCTCAAGGTAAACTGAATTCACTATGAAAGAATTGAAGTTTACACAACAAGACTTAGACCACTAACATCCTATTGCTACCCAAGTGTAGGAAACTTACTACCACGACCCCATGATAGCTCCGAGATCCACGGACTCCTTCTTTCTTGAATTCTTCAGCAATTCACAAGCGCACCTGCTTGTATTTCTTGAAGATCTTTGATTCTGCAACTGTATGATTTACCAAGCTCTTGACATCAACCTTGAGTTTGGAAACCCTAAGTGTATGTGAAGGTAAACACCTCTAGATCTTACAATGAGATTCACAAACACAGCAAAGCAGAACCCTAAAAAACGTGGCTAGGGTTTTCCCTTATATACTTAGGGCAAAACATAAAACCCTATACATTAAATGGGCTAGGGCTGAGTTGGAAAATTCTGCAAAAAAAACAATCTGCACGACTTTCGATCGATCGAGTCTAATTTTTGATCGATCAAGTCAGGCAGAAAGTGCACAGTGAATTCTGCATAAAACTCGATTCCAACTTTACATTAAGAGCCATACTTTGAGCAAGTCTAACACACAACTAAAAGAGTGTTTTGATCATGGTTTGCCAACATTACAAATTGAAGTTCTAATACATTAGTTCCTAATTCTTAGAACCTAACAATTTTGTCATTTTTGTGGTGGAGCTGGGCATACACGCCCAAACTATTTTAAGTTGCAAGCTTCCAAGCAAGCAACCAAACAAAAACTGCCTGTGCCAAAATCACAAGATCCTATGGCACTTATTCATGAATTGATAAAGGCTCTTAACCTTATACCAATATAGGAGCTGAGTTTAAGTCTAGTTCATCCAGAAACTCAAATCCCAACTTTGCATCTAAGAGAGTGTGGATGCAAAAGACTCAGCCTCAATGAGTCTGTCTGACATGGTCCTTGTGCTTAATCTTTCAATCTCTTAAAACCAAAATGTTTTTCATTAGGATTTTCTTTTTTTCATAACATTCATGCATTTCATTCTAGATTTGTTAACGATGTTTTTAACTTAATAAAAAAAAAAATTGTGTATTACACATCTTCAAGTGTGTAATTGAGGTTGGCCTATGAAATTTGCATTTTATTACCTTGTTTAGCTTAGATAAGCTATTTTTCTGCACTTTGCTGGTTTGTGCTATGTAGTGCTTAAATTGTATGAGTTGTTTATGGTTTTCAAACACATACTATTGATTTTGAAGTCACATTCTTTTGATTGTAAGGACAATAAATCCTAGGAGAAATGCATAAATAACCATTTCACCACTATTACTCTCCAATCATGAACACTTGTGTGCAAATTATTAAAACTGTGCTCGATAAGGTGTAGCACTTGTATAGCAAGATTAAACAAGGGGTTAAAAATAATGTGAAAATCAAAAGAAAAATCAAAAATAAAAAGAAAAGAAAAGAAAAAAAATGAATAAAAAGCTTTTACATGATTGCAAGCGTGTTTTCTAAGAGATGTGAGAGTTATATGATGTAACTTTTTAGGTGATAGCCACTTTCAAACTTATGTGATTGATAATATATAAATTGTGTTTAATTTCTATCTACATATCACCTTTTATGTATCTCATACACTTACTAGTTGCACACACCACACACAAATCTTTGTTAAACACTATACATGTAATTGTGTGTTAATTGTGCTTCTTGAAATGTTTAATACTTTTTTTGGGGTTTGGGATAAAAATTCTTGAAGAAAATTTTGAATCTTGATAAAGAAAGTGGTTTGATTGAGGAGAAAATGTTTTTAGAAACATTTGGGATCACTGACATGCATTTCATATCATAAAAAAAACTGGTTTAAAAGGGTTTCTGCAGAAAATTTCCAGGTTTTCAAAATTTTCTGATTTTTTTGGATTCGATCAATCAAACTTGTTTTTTGACCGATCAAAAAATATACTTTTTAAGGCTAAAACTCTCAGCCTAACTCGATTCCTTCTTTTATTCCTTTCGATCAATCGAACCTGTTTTTAAAACATTTTCAATTCCTAGCTCGATTCCTCCCGACCGATCGAAAATCATTTTTTAAAAAGAAAGTAAGAGGAATCTGAACTTTGTTCTTCATTATTTTGTCTTCCTCTTCGATCCCTCTCGATTCCTTTTAGTCTTTTTTCTTTTTTATTTTTTTTGGTCTCTTTCTGAGTCAAATCTTCAAAGGCTTTCTTCCTCCATGCTTGGTAAGACTCTTTTACCCCTCCTTTTTGTTTAAATTACATGCATTCATGCATTTTCATTAATTTTTCTAAAAATTTTGAACTAAAAGGATTTTGGGATTCTTGATGATTTTGAGTGTTTTAATCCAAATTGTTGGATGGGTTTTTGTTTGTGCATCATTTAAACATGATTCATATGCTTTAATTTCAAAAATTTCAAGATTTCTACAAAATTTTGAAATTAGGGTTTATGTGTTCTTGAGAATTTGAGGATTTTGTTCAATTGGATGAACTTGAGTAAAATTGACTCGTGATATTGTTTAATTGAGTGATTATAACATGTTTTGTACTTGTTGTGTTGTTCAATTGATCAATATAAGGATTTTTTGAAAATTACGGTTTCAAAATTGGGGATTTTGCTAAATTTTTAATTTTCTTGGTTAATTTTCAAAATTGAGATAAAATTGAACTGTTTTTGTGCATTAAATCATGCATCATGTGTGTCTTTACATCATACATCATATAGTTTTTAAAATTTCATGTTATTTTGTGCTTTAACTCTATCTGATGCAGTCCGCCTTTAGTTTTTGTTTCTATTTTGGTTTTTCCTTTTTCTTTAACCCTTAGACATGGCTCCTAAGGTTGGTAAAAAGTATAAACCAAAGCCAATAAAAACTCAATAGCCTCATATTCTTCTACTCTTTTTGATAAGGTTAGATTTCTTGTAGCCAAAACTAAGCAAATTTTTGAGACCTTGACTAAGTATAGGTTTATTTGGGGGGAAAGACCGTTGGTTCTAGATGAGATAGAACCTTCCATCTGTAAGAATCTATGTCAAGGAACTGGGGTTCTTCATGTGATGTTTCTCATCCTCCTCTTGCAGCCTTGATTAAAGGATTCTACTCAAATCTCTCTATATATTCTGAAGATAGAGGTGGTCATTATTTGACTACTTGAATTAGAGGTAAGGAGTATAGGATTGTTAAACTTACAATTTCTGAAGATTTAGGTGTACCTCTAGTTTGTAGACGTACTTTCCCATACACTGAGTCTCATCCTTTTGATGATGTGATGTCTTTGCTTTGTGGAAGATCAGTCATTTGGGGATTTGAACCAAGAATAAACTCAAGTGAGTTGACTGAGCTTAACTATCTTTTCTTTAGGATAGCTTGTCATAACATCTTTCCTATCTCTCACATTTACACCATTTCTTTGGACAAATGTGCTTTTTAGTATGCCTTTATCACAGATAGGTCAATGTGTTTTCCTTCCCTTTTTATTCAGACCATTGTTGAGGTATATAGGAGTAAATCTGGGCCACAATCTGTTCTTTCCAAGTTTTATCTATAGGGTTTTACTCTTTTTAGGGTTAGATAGTTTTCCTTTCCTTGAGCTAGTACATATCACTGCCCCTATAGGAGCCACCTTTCTTAAACAGCGATAGGCTCAGATGAAGAATGTGAAACCAAGCACTGGGATTTCAAAGAGATTAAGAGGAGAAGCTTCTATTGCTACTCCTACCTCTGGTGATTAGCCTACTGCTAAGGAGATTCTTGTGGATCCTGCTGCTAATGATATTGCTGATCCTACAGCTGCTCCTCATCTCTCACTCTATGCCATGATGGAGACTTTTATGACCACTCATCTTTCCTATCTCCTCATCTCTTACTGAGGTTGCTGCCTTCAGAGAAAATTTTACTGAGTATAGAAGTGCTTTTCCACCTCCTCCACCCTCTGATCCTTGATGATTGCCTTTGGCAATACATAACAAAAAGGAGGAGTAGGTTTAGGGTAGGTTCTTGTATTTAGGGGGAGAGTAGATAGAGTTTCTGTTTTAGAGGGAGTAGTTTAGTTGTTGATGAGATTTTGATGTATATTCTCTTTTATTGTTCTTGTTTCACAAACATTGTTGGTTTATTGACTGTGAGAGTTTATTTGATGTTTATTCATTTGACATATTGTCTATTTTTCTTATGTTTTGTGAATTCAAGTTCAGTTTTTATAATTTGGATTTACACTATAATTTCCACACATGCATTTATGGTTTGTTTTGAGTGTTTCAGGAATTTACAAGTTAACACTACAAAAAATTCATCCTGTCCCAGTGCTTTTAAAAAACGTCGTAATAGATACGTCTATCCCAGCGCTTTTTGAAAACGCTGGTATAGGAAGCCCAAAAGCGCTGGGATAGGGTTACTGAATTCCTAAATGGGGAAAGCCCTATCCCGGCGCTTTTGTAAGCGCTAGAACAGGGTGACCCTATCCTAGCGCTTCCAAAAGCTCTGGGATAGGGGAGACTTATCCCAGCACTTCAAAAAGCGCTGGGATAAGTCACTCCATTCCCTTATGGAGAAAGACCTGTCCCAGCGCTTTTGGAAGCGCTAGGATAGGGTCACCCTGTTCCAGCGCTTCCAAAAGCGCTTGGACAAGTCTTTTTCCATTTCGTAAGGAGAAAATTGAAGATAGACCTATCCCAGTGATTTTAGAAGCGCTGGAACAGGGTGACCTATCCCAGCATTTCCAAAAGCGCTAGGACAGGTCACATAAGGATTTTTTTTTTAATATAAATTATAACCTTTTGCAACGAAATCATCCCATTAGCGACGGAATGAAATCGTAGCTAAAGGCCATATATATATATATATATATATATGATTGTAAGATATTTCAATACCCAAGAGCCATTTCGGTCCAAAAAAAAAAAACAAGAGCTAACCAAAAAAACCAAAATACCCAAACCGCATCGGAAGCCGCCGTCGCCGATGAGCTCAACCGTCGCTGATATGCTCAACCCGTCGCCGATCCACTTCAGTTCCCAACGGTTCGCGATGCGAAGAGTCGCCGGCCGTTCGCGAAGCTTCCGGCGACCCGTCGCCTTCCACCCAGCCGGCGACTCTTCACCTCCCACCCAGCCGGCGACCCTTCGCCTTCCACCCAACCGGCGACCCCAAACGTGTAATGGGTATTTTTTTTTTTTTTGAGTTAATTTTTTTGTTAATTTTTGTTTAATGATTCTAGTTCCTTTGGGTATTTTTGTTTAATGATTCTAAATGCTTGATGTTAATTTTTTTGTTTAATGATTCTAGTTCTTTTGGGTATTTTTTTGTTTGATATAGTCATGGGCATATGCATTTTTGTTTAGTTTGGGTATTTGATATTTTCTGTGTAATGGTTGTGCAGAAAGTTTCTTATATATGTACTTATCAATTGCTATAATTCTTTTAGATTTCTATGGTTCTGATTGTTTGGATGATTCTAGTTTTGGATCCTCATTCTCTTGGTTTGGTTTCCACATTGATGGTTTCCACATTGATGATTGTTTAGATTTCTTTTTTGTTATGTTTGGTTAAATGCCTATTTTGATTTACTAAGCAAAAGGTTAGGAGTCCCAACTTAAGTGTTTACTGTGTGGGTGGAGATCTTGTAAGGAATACAGTAAATTGAAATTGAAAACAAGGATTTCTTTTGAGGAGAGTTACATTGATAAGAATTTGATGATTTATTTAATAGTGAATGTCTTTCTTAAGCATTGTGCTGATTGGTCCTCAAAGGAAGGCTATTAATGGTGTTGCAATTTATTCTTGACCTATAGCTAATCCAGTTAGTGATTACCAATTAGGTTGTGTTTGGTTGCATGGAAATTGATTACACCCTCTAGCTTTTTGACTTGGTTGATTCTCATATAAATAAATTTTGCATTTCAGGCTTGGGTACTCTAAATTTTTCTTTAGATAAATCTATATTTTGTTTATTCTTAGCTGCCAGTTATATATTAATTCTGTGCAGCCAGATGTGGTGTTATTCTAATGTTTACGTAACTAGTCAACTCAGCTAATAAAAACCTTAATCTCAGTCACTAACCTCTTAGATACTTGGTAGTTAGGTTTGATATATGAAAAATAGGATTTGGTATACTACTCTTTGTCATGCTAGTCAATTCATCTAGTGGGTTTTTACACAGCCTATTTCTATATCTTCTTATACTGCTTATTTTGAGTGATACATTTGGAATATTATGTTCTTTCTTGCTGAAGATATTCTTATAAACAATTGATGTTGCATATACTGGATAATTTTCTTCTAGATAAGTTCTGGTTTGGTTTAGCATGAGATTTATTAGAAATTTTGGTTTCTCTCTACTTTTCAGATTTAGGGTTTAGGGTTTTAGGGTTTAGGGTTTAGGGTTTTAGTTGCTAGAGAATATTGGAGCCTTTTAAATTGATTGTGTACCAAAAATCTAGGATGTGATGTGGATCTATTACGTCAATATGCTATCATCTTCCTATGGCCTATATTAGCGTGTATGCGCTTCACATCTATTGTTTTATTGTAATAATATTGATAATAACTATTTTAAGCATTTTTGTTTTTCTTATGAATTTCCAGTCCTGATAATTGAATTGAATTGAATTGAATTTTTTATTTATTTTCAGTTTTCTTTTACAATATTATTACAATTTCCAATTCACATAACCAATTCAAATCACTGCAAATAGTAACTTATTGCAGCCTTTGATTAGTAGATATTTGTTTTCCCTTGATGTTATTGTGTTAAAGCATATTATAAATTATTAAATAGCTCACCATCATTTTTGTGGGATAAATGCAAACTAGCAAACTATTGGAGCTTATATTTTGGTTTGTATATCTTTGCACACCTCTCCCTATTTTAGTTTATAGTTTGTTCTCTCGGTGTACTTAGTTTAGTAGTGTCCTCTCCTTTACATGATTTTGGACGTGAAGTCACCTAATTTACGTCTTTTAAGTTATTTTTGTAGTCTATAATTTAGACTTAGATTTTGCAGGATTAGCAGCTCGCTCTAAGTTTGAGTTCCTCTTTCTGCGAGTAAACCAGTGAATTGCTAAAGGGTGAGTAACATCTGCATCAAAATACCCTACTAGTCTATAATTATATGTTAAATTTTCTGCTGTGGTGGGTTGTTGATTTGGAGCAAGCGGGTGGCTTGCATGGAGATATAAGGCGGTGTATTTTATATTGGGAGTGTTGATTGTGTTGTTCCTATTGTGCTATAATTATTGGTGATGAACTTAGTCATTCTCACTGGAATTTCCTTAATAATTCCATCTTTTATGTGATCATCTAAGTTTACTTTTTATCTATTGCTACTTGAGTAATACTCATGCATTGGTGTATTCAGTGATTAGCCCTAGGCAGACTAAGTATGGATCTAACTTGACTTAAACTTATATTTTTTTTAGTTTCATGAACACTAGGTTCCTAGGTTATTGGAGTGGTCTAGCATTTTAAAGCTTTTTTAGCATCAGCTATGGAGTCAAATTCAAGGCATTCTTGATTATTACCCATGATTAAGTTCAGATTTTTCATCATCGATAAGTATATGTATGGTCTGATTCTGTTTATTCATCAAAATTCTTGTTCTTTGTTTGTAAATCCAATTTCACTAGCTTGGCGCTTCCTACCATGGTGCCTTGCACCAATTAGGGCATTATATTAAACAAAGAGACCGTAATGATTAGTAATGGAGGGTTAAATCTTAACTAGCATGAATCATTACACTAAGATTGTTACTTATATATATATATATATATATATATATATAAGCAAGGGAACTAGTGATCATAGATTAGATTAAACCTAAAAACTAGGCTTTAATTGATATGCACACTTGACTACATATATGTACAAGTAAGTGAATGGCTAATTGTATTATGATTATATACTAAGTACAAAGCAATATATGTGGCTATTAGGTGGTTAAGTTATTAGATATATAGTTGTTGGTGTTTTAATTGAGTACTTAGTTGAACGTGTGATGAGTTCCAACTCAAGCATATATTAGGTTGATCTTGACTTTATAAATAACTATAAGAAGTCTCAATCAATGCAAATTGACTAGTTCTTTTATAGGTGTAAGTGCAAATTTGGCTAGTACTTTTCTTGAGTTGTAACTAATGGTATCAAAGCCAACCAAGTATCCCATCGTTGTATGACCTCATAAACAACTATAAAAAGCTTTATAAAAAGCTTATATTGTGATTGGAATAGTTCTTTTGGCTGTAATGCAAACATGGATAACAATATTTCTTGTTTCGTTATAGAAAACTCTTTGAAGGAGAACCCAACCTTCTTTTAGGCTAGACTAGGGATTCCTTCAATTTACAGTTTAGATTTCTTTTAACACTCCTTCCATCAATGAGTTATATTGGTAGCTATTGTTTAAGTATTCGTGTAAAACATAAAAAGGAGGATGGTGTGGCTATGAAAGAAATTACACCATCTCACATTTACAAAGGGCATTAGAAGCTTACTTCATGGTTCTTGATAGTGGAAAAATGGAGGAAAAGGGGTTGGAGTTTCAGTTGTAGAGGGGTTTTGTAAAGGGGAGAGAGAGAGAGAGAGAGAGGGATAAATGCCACAAAAAAAAAAAAAAAAAAAAGAGAAGGGAATTTTCCAGAATTTTTGTACTTGAATTTTCCAAAGGGAGTGGGGGTATTTAGACAAGTGGGGTGGGGGGGGAGGTGACATGCCCACTTAGCTGCCCCTCTCAAATAAGCTGCTTGAGGGTTGTGGTACCTCTATATCACCTAATCTTATCCATTTGTCTTTATATTGTTGTCAATGATCCTATAGATTGGGCTAGGGACATTCAGGTAATCCCAACTTTATTATTTTGAAAATCACATTAACTCAGTTGGTGCATTACTGCATCGTATTGTATTTATCTATGCAAATCATCTACTTACTTCCAACTCTATCTTTCCCTCTTTTAACTATTTTTATTCTTTTTAATTTTCTTAACTTATTGTTACACTTTCTCAAACATTTCAACCTCCATTTTAAACCTTTTTGACTCTATGCGTTTGTTTAAGTGAGTTGTGAATTTTCTATAGATTTAACTTTGTTTGGTTGATGGGAAAATTGAGTAGAAAAGGAGGGGAAAATAGAATTCATGACACATGTTTAGTGTTTTGTGTGTGTGTGTGTGTGTGTTTTGGAAAATTTGGGAAATTCATCTTAACTGTGCTGAAATTGTTGTGAAATAAGAATTGTGAAAGAGAAAGGAAGGATGGTTATACAAAGAATGTTTTAGTTCCTGGTTTTGGGAATGGTAATTATGCTATTATGGTTGCCAGTCTTAATGAATAATGTTTCTTTTTATTCTTGTTGTATTTGACTCGGTTGATTTCCGCTGCAGGTGCTTTGAAGGTACCCTTTCTGTTCTTAACAAAGTCGTTTAAGTGCTTCAGTTTGTGGTTCATCAATAGAAATTTTAGGAGCTACTAAAAGGATGATGGGCTTATTGTAAAGATATATGTGATTATGGGGTTATTAGTTATGGTTTGTGAGGTTGATATTGACAAGCATACAATGTCGTATATTGAACCTTAGAACATTTAAGGCTTGTTTCTTTTTTATGCAGTGTTGTTTGTTTTGTGACTTACATATTTGAAACTCAATGTGCAATGGTGAAATCGTAGTATAGGTGCGCCTTATAACATTCTAGACACTTGGGATGATATATTTTGTGTAAATATAACATTCTAGACATTTGAGATGTAATTGTTGATATGATGTAATTAAATATATTTAGTTTCTTGGTTTAATGTGGTATTGTATTTGCTATGGGAAAATATGAATTGTGGTTCATTATAATTGTTATAAAATAGGTATTGGAAAATATGTATTGTAGGTACATTATAGGTGCTAAAAAAATTAATTTTTTTTTTTAAAATGACCTATCCCGGTGTTTTTCAAAGCGCTAGTATAGGCCCTTTTTCATTATATTGATTCATGACCTATACTAGAGCTTTTGAAAGCGCTGGCATATGTAGTACCTATGCCGGCGCTTTCAAAAGCGCTGGTATAGGTCATGAATCAATATAATAAAAAAGGACCTATACCAGCGCTTTTAAAAGCACTGGTACAGGTCCCCACAACCCTGTCCTGATACTCAAAACATGGCAGTTTGAAGCGCCGGGAAAAAAAACGCTGAGATAGGAATTTTGACCCTATCCTAGTGCTTTTTGGGGCTATCCCAACGCTTTTGAAAACCCTAGGTTAGCCCCATTTTTTTGTAGTGTAATTCTTTCTCGTCTGCTGTCTATTCTAGCAACTAATAGTAAGTGGATTTTGATAGAATTGTATTTGGGCAACAATGTGTAAGTCAGGCCAATTCTTGAGTTGAGCAATTTTTTTGTTTGTTTTGTCACAGATTTCCAAACGGTGGGATTTTTAGGTTCTAAAGATTTAGGGTTAAATATTTAGAATTTCAATTTGTATGTGTTGGAAAACCGATAACAAAAACATGTCTAGGATAGGTGTTAGATATTGCTCAAAGTTGTACAGATCAAGACTCAAGAATGTACAGGCTACAAGAAAAAGGATTATTTTTCTGTGAAGCTCAACTGATCAAATGGTGAAGCACGATCAATCAAAAATCGCAAAAAAAGAATTTCTACAAAATTTTAAACAGGCCTAAGCCTGTGAAAACGTTTAGGGTTTTAGTCCAACACTCATATGTATAAAAGGAAAACCCTAGCTACATTTTGAAAATTCTTGGAAGACTTATGAGTTACTCCTATGAGATCTAAGAGGTTCTGTACCTTCTAACATTATAAGCGTCTACCGGAATAAATTTCTACAATTAAGTGCTGGTGGAATCTAATTACTGCAAAGATCAACAAGCCGTGATCTAAAACCTTTAAGTAGGATCTCATAGTCATAAGTGGGTGCTTGTGTGGAGCAAATCTAAGAGAGAATGAGTCCTTAAATTCAAAACTTGCATGTGATCGTATCAGTAAGTTACTACTGGAGGTAGCAATAGATTTATGGTTAATCTGATTGTAAAAACTTTAATTTTCTATAGTGGATTTGTTTTACCTTGAGGATAGCTAGGTCAAATGCTCCTCAAGTTTTTACCTTGAAACTGTTGGTTTCATTAGTTTTCTTGGGTCATCATATTGTTGCGTTCTTTATTTTCCGCTGCTGTGCATGATATGATCTGTCCTTATTTAACTTAAATTTCATAGTTAACCTAAGTAATTACTTGGCTAATATATTAGGTTAAACAATCTGCTTTAAAGGGCCTAAACAAACAAACATTTGTATATGACGGTGGAATAGTTACTTTAAACTAAAAATGAGTTCTTTGTTGGTAAGGATAATTATGTTGATGAATGTCTCTTTGTACTAAATGTTAATCAACTGATGAATGAAAATGGTTCTTCTTCCTGTGCTTACTTGGTTGATTTCGTTGATGTGTGTCTTGATAAACTTGGACATGTACATCATAGCTATGTAAAGAAAATGAAATAATGCGGAACCATAAAATCACTAAATTATGCCAATATGGACAAATGTGAAATTTATACCGAAACCAAAATTACTAAGAAATCTTGTAAATCCATAACATGAGAAACCGAACATCTAAGTTTGATAAAATAGTGGTTTGTGTCAGTTCGTTTAGACCCCTTAAACCCAACAGATTAACCTAGAGAATTAGCCAAGTGATTAACTTAGGTAATTTAAACAAGTCTCGGTTAACACAAATAATCAAAAACAGTAAAGCAGCGGAAAATAAATAACACAAAGATCTGATGACCCAGGAAAACCAAACCGTTAAAAAACCTGGGGAGGATTTAACCTAGCTATCCTCAAGGTAAAGCTGAATTCACTATGAAAGAATCGAAGTTTACACAATAAGACTTAGACCACTAACATCCTATTGCTACCCAAGTGTAGGAAACTTATTACCACGACCCCATGATAGCTCCGAGATCCACGGACTCCTTCTTTCTTGAATTCTTCAGCAATCCACAAGCGCGCCTGCTTGTATTTCTTTAAGATCTTTGATTCTGCAACTGTATGATTTACCAAGCTCTTGACATGAGTCTTGAGTTTGGAAATCCTAAGTGTATGTGAAGGTAAACACCTCTAGATCTCACAATGAGATTCACAAACACAGCAAAACAGAACTCTAAAAACGTGGCTAGGGTTTTCTCTTATATACTTAGGGCAAAACATAAAACCCTATACATTAAATGGGCTAGGGCTGAGTTGGAAAATTCTGCAGAAAAACAATCTGCACGACTTTCGATCAATTGAGTCTAATTTTCGATCGATCGAATCAAGCAGAAAGTGCACAGTGAATTTTGCATAAAACTCGATTCCAACTTTACATGAAGAGTCATACTTTGAGCAAGTCTAACACACAACCTAAAGAATGTTTTGATCATGGTTTGCCAACATTACAAATTGAAGTTCTAATACATTAGTTCCTAATTCTTAGAACCTAACAGTTTGGGTGATTTAAAACACACAGTAACAAGAGGTCGCAAAACATTTTTGTCTATCTTTGTTGATGACAACTTTAGATTTACTAAACTTTATTTACCAGGAAACAAAGATAAAGCTTAGTATAAAATCATAGTGGAAAACCAAAAGAATAAAAGGATTAAATCATATGTATCGGTTGGTACAACCAAAATTTTTCGTAGTGGCACCTAGACCGATGTAGAAACACAAGTATTTCATGTTGGTTTAAATAATGGTCATACTGGAGATGTTACGTTAGTATTGGGAAAAATATCAAATTCCGGCCAATTAATGGTTTCCTAGTATATGTAACTGATCTAGAAAATGAAAAAAAGAATCCCACTTAGTTGAAAGTAACTTTGACATAAAAATAGGAAAAGAAAGGAAAAAAAAAAGTTATTCTAAAACACCAAACCGTATCACCTTTTCACCTAGCTCACTATTTGTTTCCTTTTTCCTTTTCTATCATTATTTTTACTATTTTTACTATTCATGATATTTTTCACGGTATTTTATTGTTGAGTGATACTAAAAATATTACAAATTTTATTACTTTTGTCTTACATATACATTAACATAATAGCATGTCACCAATCACAAAAAATCATTTCAAACATTTAATCATTATATATATTGTTTAAGTAACACTAATTACATTTTTACCATATCAATTTGTAAAATTTTTGTTGTAAATTTTGTAATACTATCTATGAATTGATTATTTTGTTTATTTATATCAATGATATGAAATATATTCATATTTTCTTACCATTGTTTATTTGTTTTGTTATGATTATCAATTAATTTTTTTAGATTAATTTTACTTTTAATATTACTTTTTAATTTTGCTTCATCTAAACTAAAATCTTGGTTTTGCACTGGCTAAAATGATATGAAACTTACAAATAACATATTTTTCTCTCTTCCTCACTGTAACCGGTGGTGAGTGTCGGTACTGACAAATCATTGAGAGAGAGAGAGAGAGAGAGAGAGAGAGAGAGAGAGTTCTGTAGTGCAGAACTAGAAGGTACTTGAAATAATAACTAAAAAAAAAAAAAAAACAAACACTTTTGAAAGTTGAAGAGTAAATAATGTGTAAGAAAACGTGCGAGATGAAACTAATAAAGTTCATGGGAACTTGGAATGCCAACTTGTGGAGCATAATAAAGAAAAGAAAAAAAAAAAAAAAGAATAAGGAAAGTATGTTGGGTTTTTTTTTTTTTTTTTTTTTTTCATTCTTTTTGGCAAGACGAACTTGAGCTAATGTATTAGCATGATTAAAAATAAAAATAAAATATATATTAATTAATCCAACATTTACTAAAATAATATATTGGTTTTATAAAAGTTTAAATTGTAGAGAAGTATAGTATATAAATACATATATTTAAATTATTTGTTTTATATGTCAATAAAAATAATTATCTTAAATTTAATTATATATAAACAAAATAGTGTAACTTGGAAACTGTACACTGGTATTAAATAGTACCAAAATATATTGTTCCTTTTAACCAAACTGAAATAGCTTCTATGTGGAATTGGCATGCCTGTTCCTTTTAGAGATTTTTGTGAACAAAATGGCATAAATAATGTGATAAGACCTTATTCAACTAAATCTAATGAATTAATCAAGAAAAAAAAATAAAAATAAACACACTGTTAGGTTCTAAGGATTTAGGATCTAAATGTTTTAGAACTTCAATATGTAATGTTGGCAAAGCATGATCAAAATGTTTGGTCTAGAATTAGGCTGCTCAATGTATGTTTACGTGTAAAGTTGAAATCGCGTAATTGCAGAAAATTACTGTTCAATTTTTGCAAGGCTCGATTGATCGGAAATTAGACTCGATCAATCAAAGCTCGTGCAGAATGTTTTTCTGCATATTTTTCCAACTCAACCCAAACCCATATGATGTGTAGGGTTTTATATTTTGCCTTAAGTATAAAAGGAAAAACCCTAACCTCGTTTTATTGTTGTTGTTTATGTTGTGTGTATGAATCTCTTGTGAGATCTAGAGGTGTTTGCTTTCATACATACTTAAGGTTATCAAGATCAAGATTGATGTCGAGAGCTTGGTGATTGCTTCATTTGCTGCATAAAAGAGCTAAAATAAAACACAAGTGGGAGTACTTGTGGTTGCTGTGAATTTAAGAAAGAAGTAGTCCGTGGACTCGGAGCTGTCACGTGATCGTGGTAGTAAGCTTTCTACTCGAGGTAGCAATAGGATATTAGTGGTCTAAGACACTATTGTAAAGCTTCAATTCTTTCATAATGGATCTGTTTTACCTTGAGGATAGCTAGGTTAAATTCTTCTTAGGTTTTTACTGGTTTGATTTTTCTGGGTTATCATATCGTTGTGTTTTTTATTTTTCGCACTGTTTCAATGATATGATTTACTTGTGTTAATCTAGATCTGAATAATTTACTTAAGTTAATCACTTGGTTAAATAACTAGATTAATCTGTTTGTGTTTAAAGGGTCTAAAAACTTTACACACTCAAACAAAATGATGAATGTCATGCTTGTTAGATTTCAACTATCCACCAACATATATGTAGAGGGAATCCATTCTTTCCATTTATTACATAGAAATTAAGTTATTTCATAAGAAAGCTAATAAAACTCCTTATAAAATTTGGGGAAGGCGTAAGCCTAACTTGGACTACCACAGTGTGGGGAAGTTTAACTAAGGTTATGTTAGTTAAGCCTAAAAATAAGAAACTTGATTCTCAAAATAAACAATCACAAACACACGCACAAAAAGGCTACCATGTGTTAAGGAGTGAAACTGAAAACCCAAATCGTAATGGCATCAGTTCCATATCAACGAGTTCACTATTGCAGTTGTTTCATACATAAAATACTCACACAACTTCCCCATACATATAGTCAAACTATATGCCCAAGATCCTTGCTCCTGCTAGCAACTGCAGACTCCTAACTTGTTGCCACCAGTCAATATGATGACCATAAACTAATCTTTCAGCTACTCCAAGACTTCTTGAAAATTTGATGTTGCCTTTATGTTTTGGTAGTGCTTCCAACACAATGATGGTAATTTTTGTGATTGAAACTCTCAACCTCTCAAGAATGAATAATGAGAGAGGATTGAAAGACTAAGAATAGGCTCTCTCTCTCTCTCTAAGTTTCTCTTTGTATTTTTGTGATCTTCTTCTTTCTTACAAAATTATGGTCATAAATAGGGTTTTATACATGTTGGGTTTAGGCTTGAGGTGGCCATAAAAGTTGCCATGGAAGCAAATATCGAAATTTCCATTATAGGGTCTTGGTTGACCTAGTATCTAAAGAGACTCTACCGAGAGTTTCTATTTGATCTTGCATGACCGAGCTTTGATCCTCACTCGATTGAGGTCTTTGTTTTTGTACAATGAATTATTGCTTCAACCTTCAACTTCATTACCAATATTACATTTCAATTTTAAAACCAACTAATACAATCAAAGTTGTCATGGAATTATGTAAATCCGAATTTACTTTTACATAATAAGATCTCAATATACCCATAGTTACTGCAAATAACAAAACTCAAAATACAAATAAATATATTTGTATTTTATCAAAACACTCAAAATCCTCCTAACAATCTTTGCAGGAATTCACGAACCATATTAACCTTGTGAGCAGGCCTGCCAGGCCACATCATCCGTACAATTATTTCGTCTTCCAACCCTTGCTATCATGTACAATTATTTTGTCGGTAACGATTAAACCAATAAAACAAGGCCAATCATGAAATTTGAAAAGACACAAGACCTTCTCCTTTGACGTTACGCGCCATGAATGGGGGCCACGTGCAGGGTTAGAGTCAAAACTTTTTGTTTAGGAGGTCAAGTTACAGCACTAATATATTTATTAAGATAACTCTGCACACACATATATATACATACACGCTTTTTTATTATATATACACATATATATACACACACATTTTTTATCTTATAAGTTATATCTACACACACACACACACACACACACACATCTAACAACAACAACAAAATTTAGTATATTTCAATCAAAATTATATTTGATGGTGATCTTTCATAAAATAAAATTCATTTTTGCCATTTTCATAGTGAAATTCTTAAGAAGTATTATTTTCGATACAAATTATCAAATTTTATACTAAAATTAGTTAAAAAATATTTCCATTGAACTAATGCAATTTTCAAAAACTAATCTAAAACTTAGAGGAATAAGTTTAGCTACGAACATATTTAAAGATATTTTACTCTAACCCATTATGTGACTACTAAAGAGACATTTCATGTGTTGTTTTAGTGACAAATTTTTTTTAATGAGCCAGTAACTTGTTAATCTCCACGTAACGAGTTGAAAGAGATAAATTCAAACATGTTTGGTGCCAAACTTACCTCCACCCCATGTCGCAATTGTAATCTGGAGTGTGATCGGGATCTTCACGAGAGACCACTCAGAAATCCTCTATGACTTTTGTTAACGGGTGCTATCCAGCACCTGTTAAATCTGCATGGACACCATTTAAGTCAACATGATTTTACTAAAATAACCCTATTTTAATTGGGAAACCAAGAAAAACACCACCACCTTAATGATGTGTGTCAGCCGGCATAAAAAACAACAAATATTGCATGCTTTTACTTAAATACCCTTTCAACCATTTTTACCATCTTTTTTTTTTTTTTAATCTCTCCCCCATCCTTTGGTTTCTTCATTCATCCTTATCTTTAGATTTTTTCCCCCTTTCCTACACAGCTAGGACGTGTGTCAGGCGCAAATACGAAGGTAATGAATGTCAACAATTTGTTATTTTATTTATTTATTATTATTATGCTTTAACCTCCAAAAAATAACTTTAAAAAAAAAAAATAAGACTCCTAAATTCAAATATTCACGAGATGGAACATTAAAAAAATTATCTTGGAAAAATAAGAATACACAGATAAAATTAGTGGCATAGTAAAAAAAAAATTAAAATAAACTTGTATATTTAATCTCTTATTAACATACATGACTCTGGTTAGATTAGGTCAAGCGGTTATACTTATATATGTTTAATCTCTTGTAAATTTTGGAATTCCATTAACTATTTAAGCACTCTTTTTTCAATATATATTATTACAATTCACATAATATGCCTAAACATATTCCAAATTTCTAGATTCATCAAAACCAATTCTCAAAAAGAAATCAAACTTAAAATTAAAACAAGGGTAACAAAATAAACTTAAAAATATGGTGGGCTGCTTTGGGTCAAACAAATTGAAAAAATTATCAATTCTAACTTCACACAACCTAAGACTTAGATTACATCTTTCCTATATATTTCTTTTACTTTTTAAAAAAAAAAATTGTAACTAGGAAAAAGAATCTTGCATTTTCTCTTATTTATGTTCATTTGTTTAACAAATAAACCAAAATTAAGCCAAATTTAAGCTTGACTATTAAACGAGCTAAGCTCAAACATAATAATATGCCTATGAACGAGCTCAAAAAACATGATAAAAGATTTATAATTAATTATAATTAATAATTCTATTCGTAGTAAAATTCATTGATTTGTGAAGGAGTAAAATACCTCTATGTAAACTAAAAATGTTGTGTTGAAAATAATCCAATGGGCCTTAAACAATGTTGAAGTGTTGAAAATACCTCTATGTAAACTAAAAATATCAAAAACAAATTTCACTTTAAATTACAAATTTATTCCCTATAGTTGTTAGAAATGAGATAATTGTATTCTTTTGAACTTAGCTATTGTGTGTCACCATAAAATAAGCATTCAAATTTACTATTTGTTTTGTTAGGATAGATGCATCAATTGATGGAATAGGAATTAAATCTTATTTATGCAAATCTTTGTTTTTTTTTTTTTTAATGAATGAACTCATAATTTATGTGATAATTTAACAAGCAAAGTCATTACTAGCGTGTTTTTTGTTTTTGTTTTTGTTTTGTTTTTTTTTTTTTTCAAAAAAATGTATGATCTTATTAACCATGAGTCCACCGACCTCCCATAATCCTATATAAGATTCTGACTTTGACAACATTTCCTAATATGTCCATGACATTTGGGGTTTAAATCCCCTCTCCCCTATTGTTATTCACGTGGGACCCATAAAATAGCCGGGAAAATAAGCAATAAAATAGTTTATAATTGCACCCCAAATGGGCGCTTAAGCTTTGTGGAGAGTCAAGTCTAAAATTCACAATGTATAGCAAAGAAAGGCTAATGGTGCTTTGTGGAAAGAGAAATCAGAATAAACTAAAATACAAGAAAGTACAGAAAATATACACAGGTCCAAAATTTCGACCCATTGATACTAAGAAGAGCAAACTAAGAGAGGTAGTGAGGAAAAGAGGGTAGTACTTCCATCCCTAGGCTTTGGAATCATAAATATTCTTGTTAGCTAAATGGGATTTTGTGTCGAAATTTCAAGTCTAAGAGAAAAATGTGATCCTCATTTTGTGGGCTAATGGTGAGTATTTATTCTAAGTTTGGAAGATGCTTGTGATCGGTTTTTTGGTTGAGAAAAAGGCTTTTAGGCCTCGTTTGGTTGGAAGTAAAATAGGGAGGATGAAAAAAAAAAAAAGTGTGAAGTGACCATATATAATTTTTTAAATAAATAAGTACATAAAAAATTGTGTTTTCTTTTGTTATATTTAATAGGGATATAATTGTGAATTTATATCAACTTCATTTTTCATAGTTTTACATCTCTCCACTTTTTCATCCTTCCAACCAAACATATATGAGAGAAAACAAAATTTTTTCTATCCTCTCCTCATTTTTTATTCTCCTACTTTTCCATTCCTCCAACTAAACGGACCCTTAAGGGTGTGGGGTTAGGAATCGTCCCCCTTGACCCTTTAGCCTGCTTAACCCATATTTGAGGGAATAGTCAAGTACTCAAAAACTTTGCACGCCTATATTCATAAAAAGAGAAAAAATAAAATAAAATAGTACTTGAATTTGTTATACTAATTTGAATGTGAATTGAATATTTGCTTTGTCTAAGGGTGAACTCCTTGACTTTTTTAATTTCTCCCCTTTATTTCTATAACTTCGATAGAATTGCCCCTCTTCATTTAAAAAAAAAGGGCTAAAATATAAAACTTACCTTCTATGTTTCACCGGAAATCATTTCAATCCTTTAATTTTGCTTTCGTTCATTTTAGTCCTTTAACTTTCAAGTTTATTCAATTATGACTTTTCCATCAACTTTTGTTATATGTTGTGGTTAATTTTTAAAATTTTTTAAAATTTTTTGTTTAAATTTTTTAAATTAAAAAAATTCAATTGAATTAATGATGAAGAATATTTTCCAGATTAAAAAAAAAATTTAACACAATTTGATGGAAAGTTTTTAATTGAATAAATTTGAAATTTAGAGAATTGAAATGAAAGAAAAGAACGTTAGAGGACTAAAATGAATTCTTGAGAAATTTAAAGGATGAGTTTTGCATTTTAACCTAAAAAAATTATACAAACAATCTCATTTTTTTTGCTTTTAATATTTACTTTTCTCAACATATAACAAAAGTTTTTCATTTTTGTTTTGTAATATACTTTATATATGTATATATATTCCCTTTTTTTTTTTCTTTTCAATTTCATGAGTAATTGAATTTGTCACATCTAATTGACCACTTTAAAAATATTACAAAATTTGTTATGAAAAAATTGTTTTCATTATATTTTCGTTTTAAAAATAATGGGAAGCTAGCATTATCCTTTAAAAAAAAAAGAAAAAAAGAAACAGGAATCTCTACTCCTATATAAGGACAAAAAAATAAAAGTTAGTGGCTCTAGAGATAAAGGCATAAAGCTAATCGATTAGAGCATTAGCATTGGGAATGCTATATGCCATATGTAGGCAAGATTTAGTAAAAAGCCTCAAAAAACTCCCACATCTGGAATGCTAAATCTCAAGTATTGCAAATTTTTTTGCAATACTGCTACAATGCAATTCTACCTTTAGAATTGCACTGTAGCAGTATTATAAAAATAATAATAATATTTTATCTGAAATTTGTCTCTCCTCTCTCTCATTATTGTCGTTCTCTTCTCTCTCTTCCTTCTCTCTTTCTCATCTCATCTGCTCTCTCCTCTCTTCAAACCCAAACCCATCCTCCTCCCAACATCAACATTACACATCTCATTTTTTCTAGTGGGTTGCGATTCAGGTCGTGTTGTGTTCTAGGTTGTTTTTTTTTTTTTTTTTTTTTTTTTTTTTTTTTTTTTTTTGTGCTTAAAGGAAGAGGTGCTCAGATTGGTGATGGGTTTGGTGGAGATAGGAGTGGATCACTGGGTTTGGTGGAGATCAACGTGGGTCATTGGGTTTGGTGGAGATCGGCATGGGTCTGGCGTAGCGGAGATCGATGGGTGGCGAGATTGGTGGAGCTGTGGTGGCTGTGGCGTTGTGTGATCGGCGTTGTGGTGGTATATGTGATCAGCATGTTCTGGCGTTGTGTGATCGGCGTGTTCTTTTTTTTTTTTTTTTTTCCTGGTGGTGTGATCGACGTTGTGGTGGTTGTGGCTGTGATATGTTTCTGGGTTTGCTAGTATATGTGTCTGTGTTTAGCGTTGGAACCATGCCAAAGTCTGAAAAAATGTGGCAGTTGGAAAGAAATAATAAAAAAATATTAAAAAAATATTATAATAAAAATAGAGTTTTGGGATGTTGAAAGTATGGTAAAATAGTATGGTATAATGATAAATTAGCTTTTTGAAATGGTAAAATAGAGTAAAATTGGAATTTTCCAATGCTAATGCTCTTAGATGAAGGTATTGGAAAAAAATATAAGGGCACTTTGGTCTAGTTGCAAATTAACTTGATTTTTAAATGAAAGCTGACACAGGCCTTCAACTTTGTCCTACTCCCCATAAAATATGAGTATTTTATTGTAATTTTATACCACATTAACGGGTGATGTGCAGTACCCGTTAACAAAACCCATCTTCTATTTAAAGGCAATAGCCACAAATGATATCTACTGCAAAAAAAAAAAAACTTGTAAAGCTAGTTGGTTTTGGAAAATCATCTCCCAAAAGAAAAAAAAAGAAAAAAAAAATGTCTTTATTTGGTAAGGTGGAGGCTGATGTAGAAATTAAGGCTCCCGCTGAAAAATTTCACGAGCTCTTCAGTTGCAGGCCACACCACATATCCAACGTGTCCCCTGGCAAAATACAGGGCTGTGCTTTACATGAAGGTGATTGGGGCAAAGAGGGCTCTGTCATCTTCTGGGATTACGTCCATGGTAAGGCGATTCCAGATCACATACTATATGTATATATGACCATGTATTATTATATATGACTATGTATTATTATGTGTTTACGTGCTTGATCAAGCTATATGTAATGCTTCCTGCTTGACTGAACATGACAGTAGATGATGAAACAAAATATTAATGATTACAGTTGAGTTAATGGAATGAATTTAGTCTCAATATAAGTAGTGTGTGCCCTATCTTCTATCTAATGGGCAAAGAGAGATGGGTAAGTACCATAGATAATCACATAGGATTTAGAATTAGACTGCATGTTGATTTATATTTTTGTAAGGAAAAATCTATCTAAGAAAAACTGCTATTTTTCTTTAGTTTGGATAAATTTAAAAATAAAAAAGAATTAGAGAAAAATATTCTCTCTTCCTTCCACAGACGGAGCTATTTCATTGGACATCCCCCCCCCCCTCCCCCGAAATTTTATTTTTTATTATATATGTGTACTAATTTTATTATATTTTGTTTCCCTTAAACAATATCATTGATTCTTTTAAACATAAGACTATTCTCACAAAATTTTTATAACATTTTTTACAAACTGTTTTGGTAACAAGTACTTATTGGTTTGCATAATGGGCTCACCACTCACAACATTTTTTTACTTACTAGTAGCTACTTATCATATCAGTAATTTATATATAAAAAAAAAATTTTAACTCTAATATTTTCATCAGTTTAGTGACCATAAAAAAATTTATAGATCTAAAATCTAAAACAAAATATATAAGCCCAAAAAAAAAAAAAAAAAAAAAAAAGCTCAACAACAAAAAGTACTAATAATAAAACTAAAAAAAAAAAAAAAAGCTGAATTAACCAATTTTATCCAAAATAAACAACCCTACCCTTTAAAAAATTCTAAACAAAAATAACTTTGTTTTTATCCACAATAAAAAATAATAAATAAAAAAATCTCAACAGCTAAGTAAAAGCAAAGTCAGAAGTTGAAACCACCACATACAACCAACAGTAAATCGCCTATTCTAACTCAAAATTCTAACTCCGTCCTTGCTTCCTTCCTTGGCTAGGTTGGTACTTGACAACTTGGTACATGATGAGAAAAGGAAAAATAAAAAATAAATAGGTATCATATATATTTGTAATTTTACTCTTTTTTATTAAAATTTGATATTGTCGACGTATGTTAAATAAATTACTAATAAATACCAAAATTACCAATATATGAGTAAAGAACGATGTATATACTTCAAAGTTCTAATACCATAAATTAAAAAAGAAATCATATATACACATCCTTTAACTACTACTTAAATGGTCTTTAGCATCAAAAAAAATTTAAAATGTTTCCTTTAAAAAAATGACTAATTAAATGAAACTTTTTAAATCAGGCGTATTATTATTATTATTAAATCTTGGGCACATATATATATATATATATATATATTTTTTTTTTTTTTTTGGCCATCATAATGCAATGCAGTTCTTTAATTATTTATTTATTTTTTAAAACGTAGAAAGTCCAAGTGTTATATTTACTACATATATTCAGGAAAGTTTAACTTGGCAGTCATCATAAAGTAAAATTAAAATTAAATGAAAATGTTAAACATATGATAAAATTTTACTAAAAAAATGTTTATAAAAATCGATGTGACAATTGTTTTCAAAAAAAAAAAAATTTGATGTGACAATAAATATAATTAGTACAATCTTAAGACATATTAAATGTCTAAATTAATTATTTAGCCAAATTTGTAATAATATCTCTAGCATCACTTAGAGAAACAAAATCATTAAAAAAAGAAGATGAAAGAAGTGGTTGGCAACGAACAAAAATAAAGACTTGGCACTGTACTCATGATGTCATGTTTAAAAATTTACATCCATTCTTTGAAAGGACAAATTTACATCCATTTAAAATCCCACCTACTCCAACCAACTCCAACTTCTCATTCTATTTTAAAAAAAATATTTTCTTACACTAGGTAGTGGGTATCATTACTCTTCGTTTCCTTTGCAATAGCCTGATGTTAACATCTTTAATTGACTCTTCTAATTTGAAACTACAGATGGTAAAGCTAAAGTTACTAAGGAGATAATCGAAGCAATAGATGAAAAAAACAACTCGATCACTTTCAAAGTTATTGAAGGAGATTTGCTTCAGGAGTACAAGAGTCTCAAAGCCATTGTTAAAGCTACTCCAAAGGGTGAGGGCAGCTTGGTGCATTGGACTATGGAATATGAAAAGCTGAACGAGAGTATTCCAGAACCAAATTCGTTGCTTCAGTTTGTACTTGATCTGGGCAAAGACCTTGATTCGCACCTTACCCAGGCATAGACAAAAAAAAGGCTATGTTGTATCATATTATTGTGTATGGCAATAAGAGAATGTGAGTCTTAGTATGACTCTTCTCTCCTATAATATTATGAATGTAATTTTAATCTTGTGTGGCCTTACTGAAGCCATTTGATGCAGTAAGAATTGTGAGGCTTTGTATTAGTTAAAAGAGTGAAAGTGGGTGATTGTTTTCTCCAGTTAAAAATAGAATACATTTTAAGAATATTTATAAAAAATTAAAAATATTAAAAATTGATAAATTTATATAAATATTTTCTTTAAAAAAAAATTCAAAAGTATATAAAGTATTACTTACTTAATGTAATACCTGTTATTGATATCTTTTCGTTTAAGTTAATACATGAAGTACTCAACAAAATTCATATATTGTTAATTAAAAAAAAAAATTTAAGTCAATACCTAATTTAGAGTATAAAATTGGATAAAATCAATGTTCAAATAAAAAACGTACATGATTAGTTATAATTAAAGGACAAAAGGAAAACAAGGCAAGTTATAAAAGAAATTGGATTTGGCTTGATACAAAAATAAAGCAAAAGATACAATCATAAAGGTAATATTAGGATATATCAAGAAGGTGGACGAAAAGTAAAGTAAAAAAAAAGAAAAAAAAATCATCTAAGGCAATATATTATAGAAAAAAGATCACAACGATCAATACTGGGACTATTTGTATATCTAGGGAGTTAGCATACTATGGAGAGTGTCAGATCTACTTCGATGCATGCAGAGTAAATGAATGTTTTATAGATGTAAATCCCACGCTCACCCCAAAACTCATAAGTAACTTAATACTTAGAGAAGTTTCATTTTTATTTTTTAAATATTAAAAGTAACAATCTAAATATGTCATAGCCTAACATCTGGGCGAAGCCGAAAAATTAACAGTAACAATCTAAATATGTAACTAATGACGAAAGGTTAGATTAATTAGAGTAGTGGAAAAGTACAGAAAATTGGGTAGCACTTTGGGTGTCGTGAAATAATTATGCATGCATGTGTCTCTTCTTGTTTCAATGCCACCATAAGCTCTTTATATATTGTAATTATCACCTAAATTAAATAAACGGTTTTCTGTTCATTAGTGGCCCCCAATTTGAAAAAGAATGCAAAATACAGTATGTGCTTTATCATTAATTGGATGCAAATAAACACGTAATTTGCCATTACACCTCTATATATAATAAGGGGATGCCAAGACATCTTCATTAATCTGTGCTTTGTAGTTTGTACCATCTTTTAGTTGATCATTAGCTAAGTTGTTTCTGAGAACTATCGCTACAGAAAAAAAAATGTCTCTGAAGGGTAAGGTGGGGACTGAAATAGAAATAAAGTCCCCTCCGGAGAAGTACTATAACATCTTTAAGGGCCAAGCCTACCATGTTCCCAACGCCGCTCCTGACCATATTCAGGGGGTTGACGTGCATGAGGGTGATTGGGAGACACATGGCTCTGTCAAGATCTGGAAGTATACACTGGGTAAGGCTGTACCCTACTATTTCCATACTTGTTCTAGACTGAATTTCTTATTCTTTTTCTTTATTTTGCACATCACTCGCTCACAACAAGAGCCACACACCGTGTATTTTAGCTTCTAAAACGTGTTGGCCTTAGCTTGGGTGATTCTCATCGTCATCCTCTCCATTTCACTTAAAATAGAAACAATACATTTCACAGTTAGAGCATCCGCATCTCAAATTCTAATTCTACTCTATTTTACCATTTCAAAAAGTCACTTTATCAATTATACAATACAATTTTACAATACCCCCAACATCCCAACTTTTATTTTCCTATTCTACTCATTAAAATAATATATTTACACATTAAAATATATTTTTTCCTTTTTTGTTTTTTCCCAATTTTTTCCTTCCCCTTCTCTCAACCTCTATCGCCGCACCTCCACTACCAGTCACCACCACCGCACCTCCACCATACCTACCATGCCACCATTGCCCACTGCCCACCAAAATCCCACCGGAACAAAAACCCATATTAAAAAAAAAAAAAAAAAAAAAAACCCAGAACCCAGACCTCACCCACGCAGACCAAAACGCAGAACCCAGACCTTGCCGTGACCCACACCGACCAAAACACAAAACTCGGACCTTGCCGACCAAGCAAGACCTCATCTCCAAACCTCGCCGACCCACGCCGTGAACCACGACCCACAACCCACTTCAACCATACTCACCTCTTCCTTTAAGCACCGGTCACAGCAAGTCACATAAAAAAAAAAAAAAAAAAAAAAAAAAAAAAAAAACCCAAAACACAAAACACGACCCACCAAGAAAAACAAACCGATGTGTGATGTTGATGTTGGGAGGAGGATGGTGTTTGGGTTTGAAGAGACGAGAGAGCATATGAGAAAGAGAGAAGGAAAAGAGAGAACAGAACAGAAATAATGAGAGAGAGGAGAGAGAAAGTGTGGGGAAAGTAGAATAAATATATATATATATATATATATATTTTTACACAATTGTAACATTTTAAAAATCCGGATGTTGGCACTTTTTTTTGTGAAAATGGTAAAATGAGCATTGCATTGGCATTTACAATGCCCAATGCGAATGCTTAGAGATTTTATTTTTTAAATTTGATAATGTACACAGTATTCCACGTCAAATAAATGAAAACGTTCCAGATACAGACATACAATTGAACATAATAATAATAATAATAATAATAATAATAATAATAATAATATGAATATGATCCTTTGGCCTAGGCTAATAATGGTTGAGTGCATGAATGACTCAAAAGTAGAAATGCTATGTCCTACATCAATTGATAATAAAAGTGAATAATTAAAATAATATTCTCAAATTTAATGATTCATGTTTTTGTGTTAAATAATTTCCAACTTTTATATTAAGGTCTAAAAAATGTTCAATATATATTATAATTTCCCAAGATTAAAAAAACAAAAATATTCTTGTACTGTTGTTTTAGTACTAGATTTTTGTCTTTGTTTTACCTTAGGAAACCTCACAGAATTCTTGATAACGAAGAGGAAAATACTTTTCTTTCTTTTTTGAATGTTATGGGGAATACATTATACTGACCTTGCAAATTTGGGAAACTTAATTACAACTTTTCATTCTTAAAGAATGTTTGGCCAATCACTCACAATTTTGTAATATCGTACATAATATTTTGGACAATTATTGTTAGACTTTATAAGTCTGATGTCTATATATTATTGTGAAATTGATCGAATTTGATGTTCATATTTTCTTGTGAAACAATAGAGGGGAAATCCGGCCTGGTTTTCAAGGAGAAGGTTGAATATGATGATGCAAATAGGTCAGCAACTCATGTTGGTGTTGATGGAGATATCATGCAGGAATACAAGACCTTTAAGGCCACGTATCAGGTTGTTCCGAAGGGTACTGGAAGCTTGGCCAAATTGAACATTGAATATGAGAAACTTAGGGAGGATGTGCCAGCTCCAGATAAGTACATCACTCTGATGGTTAATATCACCAAAGGTATTGACGAGCACATTACTAAGGCATAATGAAAGGATGTATCGGCCACTAGTGCTTGTATAAAATAAGCATAAGGCTCCAGTGCTTTTAATCAAGCATCTATAACTATGTTTTGGGATCAGATCTCTCTAATGAAGTACCTATGGTTTGTAATAAAATAATGAAGGGTGGTTACATACCAATGGCCTGTAGGTCAATGGGCACGTCCAACCCCTTGTGTGATACAAGTCAGGGCTATAAATAAAGTCATGGTTTGTTTTGATATTAAAATTGGGATGCGTAAACTCAGCATGAATTTTCTTCTCATTTCTCTCTTAATTATTTTTTTGGGTGCTATTTTAATTTCATAGACAACCATCACATAGAAGAATAACAATGACATTTTCTTCTGAAACTATAGAGGCGAATGTACTTGACACTCCAAAAGCTTTGAGGGACTTGTAGAAAATAAGTATGTCACTCTGACGGTTAATATCACCAAAGATCTTGATGCACACATTATTAAGGTACAATAGAAAGGATGTATCCTCTTGTGCTAGTGTATTATAAGCACGAGACTCCACAGTGTATTTAAGCAAATTTGTGTAACTATGATTTGGTCAGAACTATCTAATGAAGTACCTATATGGTGTGCAATAAAGTAATAAAGGGTGGTTGCCAATGGCTTGTAAGTTAATTTTGGGAAATTTTACTGCTACTGAGCTTAGTGATAATTTAAGGGTTTTTTTTTTTTTTTTTTTTTTTTTTTTTTTTTTTATATTGAGAAGAAGTATTAGGTTTAAATGGATGGCCCCTCCAACTCCTTATAAATTAACTCCAATTTTGACACGTGAATCGTGATAAATAAATTGATCTAATCTTATATATTAACACCTTACTTTACAATATTTCATACATCAAATCTTCTTATTTTTACATACGCCCCATTAAAATAATATAAACAACCCAACATTTTTTTTGTCTTTGAGATAGTTACAACTTATCTTCTATTTTTACATACAACCCATTAAAATATATAAACAACCCAACATACTTTTTTTTTTTTTTTTTTTGAGATGGTTATAACTTGTGGTGTTTGCTTCTGATGATAGCTTTTATCATCAAACCAAAGATCCAATTAGTTTTTTGTGAAGGCCCACAACAACCTTGAAAGCTCGGATTTGTGTGTCAACACAAGAGCTTGTTTAGACCCTAATTTTAAAAGTTATGGCTAGATTCCTTTTACTCTAAATTATCTAAGTGTAGAACAAGAGTAAATGAGGTACAATAAACCGATAACTACTCTAGTGTATAAGCATGAAAAACAAACAATAAAAGTAAAGCACAAGAGTAAGGGAAGAGATATGCAAACACAAGATAACACCAAGACGTGTTATTAAAGAAGAAACAAAAGAGCTTAGCTAAAAACCTCTCCGCAACCCTCCAAGTCGAAATCGATCCACTAGAGAATAAAGTTGGAGTACAAGAATAACAAAAAACCCTTTAAGTCTAGTCTACTTAATGTACTTAAGTCCTTTAAGCTCCTGCTACCAACGGACTTCTTGGAGTCATGTCTTCTCTAACTTTCCGGATCCCACAATACACCTGATTGCATCCACCAAGCCTCACCAGCTTCTTTTGACAAATCCTCAAAGCTTCTCAAGCTCCAGAACACTCTCTACACTTTGAAAAGGTGTGGGTTGTGTTTGGGTACAAATTTTCTCTCAAGGTATGGCAATGGAAGATGGAAGGAGAAGAGCCTACAATGATTTCTCCCTAAAGATGAGTAGCTTTCTCTCTAAAAGATGGGTGTGTTGTGTTGTAGAAAACCTATATAGGATTTTTTTTTCTCTGAATGGCTTCTCATACTTTTATGGGTAATAAGGGTATATATAGTATGGGTGAAGGGTAAGAAAGTTATACTTAAAAATCCTCCAAGTAAAATGTTTCGCGAGTATTTCGCGGGAAGGCCTTACCCGCTAGTATTTCGCGAGACACTCACGAAATCGACAGCCTGGCATGACTCTTCAGCTTCCAACATGTGGTTTTGACATAGCTATTTCACGACTAAGCTTCTAGCGAGACACTTACGAAATCCACTAATTCTTCATTTTATGCTCGATTCTTCACCAACTTAATACTAAACCCAATACAATAAAATCCCACAAAATACAAGGAACAAAATTAAAGCAATTACAACACTTTTTGTCATGGAATAAAACCAACATAAAACATAGTTGTAAATCACAACTTTACAATCTCTCCCTTTGGCTATTTCGTGACAAAACACCCTATAACAGAATTTAGACTTAAACGTGAGTTTAGGAACAATGGCAAAACTCACTCACACCTAAATCTAAAACCTGTGATGAACTTGGAACAAAATACCTGTAACTTAAAACACTTGCACAAAGTGCATTAGACCCTCAAGGTAAAGCAAGTAATAAAAGGACAAGTATAATGTAACAAGTAAAATGCGATCAAGTAAACATGATGTAAAACATATGAGAACCTTGATCAAACACATGACAGTTATATGGATATGACTACAATGATCAAATAACAACGCAAATGATCATCCGAACATGCAACCAATAAAACACAATGGCATAAGGATGTATGCATGTCCAACACATAAACACGATGCGATGAGAGCAACAAAGTATAAATACTAAATGTAACTCAAAGCACCATAAAGAAACGAGAAACCAAGCATAAGGTAAAACAAGACAAAAAAAGGTTTTCTCAAAAAAGAAATGTCTTCTCCCCCTTGATATATGCATCTCACCTATGGCTTTCTCTCCCTATAAATGTGCACAAGGTAGAATTTCTCCTTCTTTTGTCACAAATAGACAGATGAATCAAGAGGAAGGAGGGAAAGAAAAGAATATATGAATAAGGGTGAAAGATGATGCATGAGGGGTGCAAGATAAATGAGAAAATGAAGCTCAAATGAAAGACAAAAACATCTAAAAAATGCTACAAAGCATAAAGTAAACATGACATGCTACGGATGATGGAACATGATATAGACCTAGGCATAACATAGACACAAGAACATGTTATATGTACTAAAAAGTCTAAAAAGACTTAACTAGCATGAGTGAATACAAAACATGTCAAGTGTTAGGGTGTGTGCATCAAAGGTGCATCTAGTGTGCATGTGAGATGCATGACCAATGCATAAGCAAGCACTTACGGGACAACATATATAAAACACACAACCAATGATCAAAACATGATAAACATAAATAATTATGGTGATCCTCAAAAATTGGTACTCACTGGAGTCCAAAACAACGAGAAAATGTCATTTGGGCATTTTATCAAACACTTAAAGTGCACATACTACACATGTATGTTAAACGATGTATGAACATATGAAAAACTTGCCTAAATACATCCAAAGAAAATTAACATTTAAAACAAAACCCAATAAAATAGATTGACAAAAATTAAGTTTTCTAATCCCCATTTGAGAAAATTCCAACTATGAACATAAAACCTACAAAAACATAATTTAAGGATCAAAATCAATGGAAAGAGTTAAAGATTACCTTAAATATGTTTATGGAATGTAAAACATTTGAAATTAGTTGGGTTTTGATGTTGAAGCACTAAAATAGGGGTTTGGGAGAAGATGGGAGACGATTAAAACAAATGTCCCATGAAATGTCCTTTAAAAAGCTGATCTGGAAATTTTCGCTAGAAGCTGGGAATTTTTGCTGGTAACCCTTACTTGCGAAACAGTCACAAAACTCTCTATCCAAAGCTGAAAAACTTGAGAATTGGACCATTTAACTCGCGACTGAGCTTACACATGAAATAAGTCACGAAAACACTCAGAAAACATGTTTTTAACACCAAAAAAAAACTTGAAAAACTTTGAAAATCATGGGTGATACAAATCACATCCAAAAGTAAACAAAAAGAACAAAAATATTTTTGGTTTGATCCATATATTTTTGAGCACACACACATCACATTTAAACATGTACAAACACACAAATGAAATAGACATTCATTGAACATTAGACTTGTGTATTGTGTGTGTGGATCAAGTATAAACTAGTCCATAGTCTAGTGACCTATCTCAATTGTAGATGTTAGGACATATGTAATTCATGTTAAGAACATATGTCAATGTAGAATTGGCTAATCTTTTGACAAAACACACTTTACTTGTAATTGGGTAGATCTAGGATGTATTTAATACTTCAAGAAACAAAGTTTCAAGTTCAAGAGTTAAAACCATGCAAATCTGTCAAGAATTAAGTGAAGAAGTACCGGATTTTAAAGCTTGACAGCTAGTATCTATCGAGATTTAAAAGACTGTTTAAGGCCAATGCTCGACAGTTGCTCGATAGATAAGCTATCTATTGAGATTTAAGAAAATTAGTTTTTCAGATCAGATTTCACTCCAATCCATGGATATATGTTTGGGCTTTCTTTTCTCACAATCCTAAACATATATAAGGATTATTTTAAGGGCCGTCACAGTTGGTGCAAGGTAGTGCAACTTGATGCAAAGGTTTTTCACAAGCATATTGTGACCGGAGACAATTTGCCCTAGTTCATCTTTTTCTTCAAAAAGCTGCTGCGTTTGTACGCCGAAGGGTTTTGTAACCAAGGAGTTTCGTGATCTTCATCATGGTGATGAATTGAAAAACTTTGTACCCAACATCCTTCTCAAGTTAGTGTTAGTCATGTATTTGGATCCATGCATCGAATTGGTTAGTCACATACTGGAAGCCGTGCGTTAAAAGGAGAGATTGTCACTACAGAAGAAGGCCAATTGGGTATTGGGGTAAGGGTTCAATGTAGGTTGGTATAAGATACTGAGATTCTTTTACTTGCAACCGCTTGTTGTGATAATAGTTGATTCTCGGGAGTAGTGACCTTAAAATCACCCGGTGGGGTTTTTGCTTTGGAGGTTTTCCCTATTCGTAAACAAATCACCGTGTCAACTTTATTTTCCGCTTTGTATTTACTTTAGTTGGTGATTTGTTTGTGCTACCACGCTTATTGCATGTTAATTAACTTAATTAATTCACTTGGCTAATTAATTGGTTCATTTATCACAATGGGTCAATATATTCTTGGCCTGTCAAGTGGTATCAGAGCGGACACATTCTGATTAGGGTTAATCAATGTTGCCTTGGAGGTTTTCCCTATTTGTAAACAAATCACCGTGTCAACTTTATTTTCCGCTGTGTATTTACTTTAGTTGGTGATTTGTTTGTGCTACCACGCTTATTGTATGTTAATTAACTTAATTAATTCACTTAGCTAATTAATTGGTTAATTTATCACAGGGGGTCAACACATTCTTGGTCTATCAAGTGGTATCAGAGCGGACACACTCTAATTAGGGTTAATCATTGTTGTTTGATCCATTGACCCATGTTTGTCATGGATAGAAGACAGACTCTAATTATACTTCCTTTATTTGATGGCACTAACTATGCATACTGAAAAGTACGCATGAGAGCTTTCTTGTAGTGTTTAGATGAAAAGGTGTGGCAAGCTGTGGAGATAGGCTGAACCAAGCCTAAGGAAGCGCCGGCCGATTGGAATGATGCTAAGATAAAGGCGGCAAATTTCAATAGCAGGGCATTGAATGCATTATTCAGTGCGGTCACGAATGAGGAGTTCAAGATGATATCCTCTATTGAAACTGCAAAGGAAGCATAGACCATCCTCTAGACAGCCTTTGAAGGAACCAAGGCTTTCAAGGATTCAAAACTTTAGAGGTTTACTACAAGCTTTGAAGTGATCAAGATGGATGAGGATGAGTCATTCGATGAATTCTAAGACAAGCTCAAGGACATAGTGAACTCAGCCGTTAATCTTAGGGAAACCATTCCCAAACCCAAGATTGTGAGAAATGTGCTCAAATCTCTTTCAGAGAGATTCCATGCCAACATCACTGCCATTGAGGAATCAAATGACATTGACCAAATTCCTCTAACATAGCTGGTTGGCAACTTACAGACCTATAAATTGGGTTTGACAAGGATTGGGAAATCTAGTAAGGGAAAGAGCATGGCACTGAAGGCCAAGAGCATGGCACTGAAGGCCAAGAGCAGTGACACAGATTAGTCTTTAGACAATGAAGATTCTAAAATGAAATCCTACATTACAAGGCAATTTAAAAAGTTTATGAAGAATACAAATGCCAAAGGATTTGACAAAGACCGCAAACATTCCAGTTTGTCTCAGTTCAAGAACAAGACAAAAGAAAGAAGGATGCTAGGGATGGCAGTCAATACATTGTTCCCTCAGGACCAAAGTGCTTTAGGTGTCAAGGCCTTGGTCACACGAAACAAGAGTGCTCTATGTATCTCAAGACCATTGGAAAGAGCAAGGCACTTGCTGCAACTTTGAGTGACACCGAGCCTGAGGATGATATCAATAATGAGGATGATGGAATCCTAAATGCCTTTACTGCCACTGTAAACCCTGCTGAGAGGATTGTTGAAGATGCGGATGATGAAGAGGGCTTGGTGGATTCTAAGTTCGAGAAACTGGACGATCAAGATGATATCCATACAGCTTATGAAAAGTTGTATAAGGTTTCTGAGAAGCATGAGAAACTATATAGGCTGGCCACTAAGAAGCTGAGTGATGTGGAACTTGATCAAGAAGAGCTTTCCACAAAATTTAAGAACAACTTCTTGGCTGAGAAGACCAAGAAACTTCAGATAGAACTGTTCCAACTTAGAGCTTAGTTGGAAAGGACTTCAAGTGCAAAGTTTGACGAGATGCTCAGCCTTCAAAAATCTTCTTCTGATCAAACCGATTTAGGGTATGATTTCTCTTCTCCTAATACTGCTTCTATTAGTATTATGATTTTTGTTTCTCTTGCTAATAATGTTAAATTTGAGAACAATGATGTGAAAACTGTTTTAGCTAGTGAAAACATAGACAAGGGTAAATCTATCTTAGGAGCATCCCCTAAGCTTGATAAGAAAGAGATTAAAAACCCTAGGGCTAAGAAGGGAAACACTCAAAAGCCTAAATAGAAGAAGCAACATCTCTATCATCATTGTGGAACGATTGAACATATTGGACCTAGTTGCTATAAATGGTTAGCCACTCAATAGAGTAATAGTATGATCTCATCGAGAAACTAGAATCAGTTTCCATCCTCCTTTGCTCCTCTTGCATATCTACTCAAAGCCCTCATGTTCCTTTTGAACTTGAATGGTTTCAATTCTTTCCTCTCACCGCCGGATCAAGGGTTTGCTAAATGGAAAGGTTCTTCCAAGGTTTGGAAGGAAAAAGGCTCAAAGTGATTTAGTCACTTATTCTCTCTCTCTCTCTCTCTCTCTCTCTCTCTCTCTCTCTCTCTCTCTCTCTCTCTCTCTCTCTCTCTCTCTCTCTATTGTTTTTTATTATGCATTACTTGTGTGTTTTTGCTTCTTTGTTTTGAGTCAGTCTAGTTTTATGCTTTGCTTTGTTTAACATGTTTTTGTGTGTCTAAGTTTCAATTTTTTACTTTATTTCGTTTTTCATAAAAATAAAAAAAAAATTGAAAAATAAAAACACAATACAAAATTAGTGTGTGTCTGTGTACATTGGTACTTGTGTACCTTGAATGGCCATTGAAACAAAGTCTTCTAAACTTTGTGTCATTTGTAGCTTAGATGAGCATCTTTATGCATAACTAAGTAAGTGAGCTTTATGGCTCGTGTTTGTGATAAGTAAGATTAAGTAATCTCTTGTACTTAACACTCGTATCACTTTTTTTGGCGAAAAGGACTAGAAAATTCTAAGAGAAAGGCATAAATAACCATCTAACCAATGTTGCCCGCCAATCTTGAAATGACATTTATATGCTTCAGCATAGCAAAAGTGAAATGTCAAAAGTTTAACATAAGTAGGTATTTCTTTTCCCTCTTTTATATGCTTATGCATGATTTTCTTAAAAAAAACATGTAAAGAAAAATAAAAGAAAAAAAATAAAAATGCTTTATATATGATTGCAAGCGTGTCTTCTAGGAGATGTGGGAGCTATAGAATGTACCTTGAAGGTGATAGTTCCCATCAAGCAAGTATGATTGTGTGTAAGTTAAAGTGATTTTCTCATATCTTGGATCGTCATAACATGTAGACACTTATGCAATCTTGCGATGTTTTTCACACACAACACGCAATATTCTTTGCTACTTTTGATATATGTGTAAGTACAATGTGATTTGGTCATTGCAAGGAATATACATGTGTTAATGTATGCGCACTAAACTGTCTTAACTTGTTTTTGGAATATAAAATGGAAATCGCGCTGACCCTTTATATAGAAATCCCAGTTTCAAATAGGGTATGAAACACTTATAAACGTTTAGACCCCTAATTTACAAATTACCAACACAAGCTTACAATTAAACAATATATGTGTGAAAAATAAAATGTAAGTTATAACCAAATTAGTAACACACTCTAAAACATAATTAATAACCAACACAGCAGTAATTAAAAGGTAAAGAGAAAGGGAAGAAGGATGTAAACACAAAGATAACACGTCGAGGTGTTTTCAAAAAGGAAATCGAAGCACTCGGCAAAAAACCTCTCCGCCCTCTAAGCGGTCAATAATCCACTATAGAATAAAGTTGGGATACATGAATAGCAGAAGACCCTCCAAGCCTAATCTACCTAGTGCATTTAAACCCTCCAAGCTTCTTGCTCCAACAGGGTTACGCCGAACCTTGTCTTCTCTAGCTTACTGGATCCCGTAATCTCCCATTGCATCAAACAAAATGAATTGGTCCTTTCTGAACTACTTTCCAAGCACCAAAATACCTCCTCACTAATATGGGTATGGTAAGATGAGGATTTGGCTAAATGTACCTCTCAAGGATATGTCAATGGAGAGGGTGAGAATAGAGGAATTTGGAGAATCAAGGATGAAGATTGTGGATGAGTCAATCTTGTTTTTCTCTAAGGTTTCTCTCTCAAAATTCTCTCTAGAGACTCTCTACATTTCATGGATATAAGGGGTATTTATAGTAGGATGTATGAGGAATGTGAAGAGTTAATTACAACCAAACAGGGCGTTTTGGCGACTCGAGCTCGTGACTAGAACAAGTCACGAGTTTGAGTTGCGAGCTAATTGCTTGGCCAGATTGGAAGTTTTGTCCTGTAGTGCAACAGCTGGCGTGATCCTTCAACTCCCCCTGCGTGCTTCTCATGTGTGCTAATCTAGCGACTCGCTAGTCGTGAGCCAGTCGCGAGATCCAGTCGCGAGACTCTTCTTGAGTGCTCACTTTTGAGTTTTTCTTCACACTCTCTCACACACTACCTTTACATGATTCCCATCTAAATACATGGTTTCTAAATGTTGAATTACAAGCAAATTTGGCACAGAATAAAGCCAACAAACTGATTGAATAAATTCTACCTTACAATCATTTCGGTATTAAACTGTTTGGTGCTTTTCTGTTTGTCCCTCTCTCTTTTTCTCTCTCTTCCTTTCGTTATCTACTCTATGGCACCTAAACGAAAATCTACTCCGTCCCAGAACCCTATTCGTTCTGGGGCATCTTCTTGTTAGGAAATATATATGTTTGCATCGCATACAAAACATACGCAGCGGAATATAAACGGATCTACTTCATTCACAATTGATAACATGTACTATGTAGGTTTCAGAATATAAGAACAAGAGAGTGTACCTTGATGCGGTGAAATTCAAAACCGAATGAAGAAGTACTCGGGAAGACTTTCAATCTTCACTTCAATTCCACTTGATGCCCAAGATGTGTGGTCTCTCAATTAGTTCTATGTTTTCTAGAGAGAATATGAAAGAGTGTCTCTCTTCCTTATATCATATTATTCATTAAACATACAAACCATTTTATTCTATATAAAATTCTGTATGTTTCTCTCCACATAACTGATTATCTAATTGGGCTAGCCTTTTGGACCTTTCCAATTGGGCTTTAGTGTGTGGCTTGGAGTAGGACCAAAAGGGAACAAATAAGACACTAGCTCCAATGAGCCTTGGGCCTTTCTGTCAACTTTTGACAAGTCCAAAGTTACCATTAATTATATTTAATACCACTATATAAATATAATTGCACTCTAGGCCTTATTAATAAATTATGTCCCAAGACTTTATTATACATGCAACCCCTTCATAAAATATTCGTAGTAATACAAAGTCATGAATATAGACTGCCACTTTGTAAATTACTACATCTTAATCCTTGAGTACCCGGTTTAATCCTTGAGTACCCGGTTTAATCCTTTTAAGTTATTCACCATATATTTATAAAATCCAATTTCATAAATATATACTTTAGTCTTACTAAAGTGGTTAGGCCTAACTCTCTGAATAACTGTACCCATTAAACTTATCTCAAGGGAATATTTTATATCTCCGTTAAGAGACTATGAATTCCATCTTGAGAATATATGTTCTATCAACACTAAATGTGACTGCCCAACATACTGAGGTTTTGACCGTTACTTTAGATCTCACTCCTGATATATCAAAGCAACCTACATTTCATGATCAGGTCCATTATTCTCTCAGGATTAAGAGTTCATGTGAATACAAGTCGTGAGATTCATTATTCAATTGACAGTCGTTAGGAGAATAATAAATCTCACAGCGGTCCAGTTCAATATGTCTTAACTCTTAAAACATATCAACATATTAACTAGAAGTCACCACTTCCATGATCAAGACAAATCATCGTAGTTAATATGTTATAGTCTTCGCAGATGAAATGCCCAATTTCATCACCGACTATGAACCAAAATTCTGAGTTTACAAAGAACTTGTGATCTATATCTTCTGTGACTAAATCACATAAATCACATACTATGCATCTCATGGACTATTTGATAATGTCTGAATATTCATGTTACCATTATTTTAGATAAGAATAAAGTAACTTTATTAAACACAATATTAAGTCATACATCATTTCTCACATAATGTCATACATAATATCATACATAGCATCATACAATAGGATTTAAGGGCACTTATCCCAACCCTTCCTTTGATTCTACCCCCTCTCACGTCAGGTTCTGTGATGAGAAGGCCTGTACAGACTTCTCAGAGAACTTTTCACGACGCGGCATTCATTTGGAATGCAAGTCGTTCTATTAGACTTTTCCAATACTGACCTTCCAAGTGTCATCTACAGTAGGGGTTGGGAGTCACTGTATGGCGTCCCAGTCACTTGTCCCTCTGTGATCATTCATGAGTTTTACTCCAACATGCACGGATTTAACTATTCTGTACTTCTTTTTATCCCTCGCGTTTGAGGTACGCGCATCGTAGTCACTCCAGATATTGTATCCGAGGTGCTACATGTTCCTAGGGTAGCGCATCCTGACTACCATAGCTGTGATCTTCTTAAGACTGTGTCTAAAGATGAACCCTTTTCTCTTTTCTATGAGACACCTTCTTCTTAGGGTGATCGTTAAAACACCCTTTGCTCGGGCTTTGCAAAAGGTCCGAGGTTTCTTAACAAGGTGATGATATTTATTTTTCATCCTTTGTCTCACTATAACTCTATCATAAAACCTCGTGCTTAATTTTTGTTGTCCCTCTCACTTCATACTCTCCCTTATAGATGTCTATAAGGATACGACAACCCGTGATGAGCTCATTTTTCCTTTGGCTATCATGAGGATTCTCCGCCATTTTTCTGTCTCCTATCCCGAGTTTCCTTATTTTTCAGTGATGTGTGCCATAGACGTTGCTACCATTAGACAGAACGAGGCCCAGCTTCGATCGAAGCGGCCACGGACAGAGACAGCGACTCCTCCGACTTCTTCCGCTCTTTCTTCTTCTGCGGATGGAGTGACTCTCAAGGCCATCATGGCATAGCTTATGTGCATGAATGCTCGCCTTGACACTTTCAGTGATGAGTTTTGTTAGGTGAACACCCGTGTCATGAGTGGTTTTAGAGGATGAGACTAATGATGGCTTTGGTAGTGATGATGATTGAAAGCTCAAATTTGTGTGAAAACACAAGAGCTGTTTAGACCCCCAAATTAAAATTACGGCTCGGTTGATTTTACTCTAACTTAAACCAAGTACGGAATAGAGTAAATGCGAGCGAACAAACAATATAACTACTCTAAGCCATATTCATTAAAACACAGCAGTAAAATGAAAACTAAAAGAGTAGGGAAGAAGAATGCAAATACAAGATAACATGCCGATGTATTATCGAAGAGGAAACCGCAGAACTCGGCGAAAAACCTCTCCACCGCCCTCCAAGTGATAAATCAATCCACTAGAGAATGAGTTCGAGTACATAAATAGCAAAAGACCCTCAAAGCCTAATCTACTCTATGTACTTGAGCCCTCCAAGCACCTGCACCAACTGACTTAATGAAACCTTGTTTTCTCTAGCTCTCCAGATCATGCAATTCAACTCGATTGCATCCACCAAACAAATAGCTTCTTCCAATACTTCTTAGAAGCACCAAAACCTCACGTTACACTCAGGATGGGTATGGTAAGTGTTTAGGCTATCAACCTCTCAAGGATTTGGATATGGAGAGGTAGGAGTTGAGGAAAACCACAATGGATTGTGTAGAGGATTGTGGGTAAGGCAATCTATCACTCTCAAGGGTAATGGCTAGGGCTTTCTCTCTGAAAAGTACTCCATTCAATATGTGGGTAATGTGAGTATATATAGTGTGGGTAGAGACCTGGTGTATCAGATATGACAAATTGGCAAAACAGAATGTTTCGCGGGTATCTTGCGGGAAGGCTTTACCTGCGAAACACTCGCGAATACCAACTGTCACCATCTGATATGACTCTTTGCATTCCAGTCATGTGCTGAGCATATGCTTCACTTCATGGGAAGGCTTCTCATAAGCTACCCGTGAAAACACCTTTGATCTTCAATGAGTCTTGAGTCTTAAGTCTTCACTCTTCACACTCTCTCTCACACATTCTCTCTCACACACAACCCTTACAATGAAATCCCACATAAAATATAGGGTACAAAAGATTGAACAAAATTACAATTAAATTTGGCACGAAATTAAAGCCAACATAAATTAATTGTCTATTCCGTGACAAAACCCTAAAACAGACTCTAAAGTTAAACGTGAGTTTGGGAACAGTGGTAAAACTTACTCACACCTAATCTAGAAGTTGTGAAGCACTTGCATGTATACACCTGTAACCTGAAACACTCGCACACAAAGAAAACTTTCATTAAGCTTATGACAAGTTGAATACACGGTACATATATGAGCAAGTAAAGTGCGATCAAGGTAATAAACAATATATAAACAATTAAGCATATCTTGATCAAACAAGAGCAGTCATAAAAGAATGACTACAATGAATATATAGCTAGTAAATGATCATCCGGACATGCAATGCAATTAAGAACAATACAAAAATCAATTGCATGTCCAACACACAACCAATGCGAAATACAAGAAGTATTTGCATTAAGGATACAAGATCCAACAAGGGCATAAGTGTGTAGTACTAAAGATAATGCAACAAAATCTAAAAATACTTAAAAACGCTACAAAGCAAGGATACGAAAACAAAGTACTGAATATAAACTGAAAGTTTTAAACCAAAGTACTTAAAGCTTTAAAAGAAAACAATGTAAATACAAGAGTTATAAAAACTATAAAGGTAAACTAACAAACTGTATACTCGACTAGCCAGAAAACTAATAAGCTGTAAACTAGACTAGCCAAACAATGGTTAGACTATCCAAAAGAATGTGTCAGCTTTCTCCTTTTGAGCTCACAAAACTCCCCCTTTCAATATGCACACTTCCCTTCTTGTGATGCTCTCCCCTTTACTATATGCTATCATCCAAACTATACAGTGAATTGCTTTCTCCCTTTTTGACACGAATAGCTAAAGGCTCTCCTCTAGCTTGCATTGAATCTCATCTAACTGTGTCTCAATGGTTGTTAGACGCATTTGAACCTAGTTTTTGGTGGAGTAGATAACATTAGCAAGACCTGAAATACGCTCATGCAAACCCTCAACCAAGATAGTTAACCTGTTAGCATGAAAGCTAGATTGTCCTAGTTGAGTGCTAGCAGACTGCAGCTCCAGAGTGTGAGGAGATGCAGTCTCGGTATGCCCAGGGGTAGTGTGAGTAGCTGAGCTATGACTGGAAGGAGTGGCATGTGGGAAAGATTCACTTTTTGGCGTTTTGGACGGATTTTGCTTTCCCGTTTAGCAGAAGAGTGACTTTTGCTCATTTGAAAAGACACCATGGATATCGGGCATTGATGAACTAGGATAGTTCCATCTTTTGGCCGATGAACACCTTTAAGTACCATGATTTTCATGATAAGACTGCAGAAAGGAAGACATATCTGTGCTGCTGTTCATCTTGCTGTTTTCCCCATAGTTTGGAAAAATGTGAGCGCAAATATCAATCGAAGCTCCTATGATGAGATCACACAAGAACTATGATCTTCCAAGATTGATGAATCCAGTGTTGGTCAGTAGATAAAGATTGGAGAATATGATCAATGTGAGAGTTTTTAGTTTAGGTCCAAACTTTGCAATTCCAACGAACGTGCCTTTGGCTAAGACCTTATGATCAGCTCCAAGAAATTGAAGAATATTTGTCACTGGAGGAAGTCTGTCATCATATGGATAGATGTCCACAATTTCCAGTAGATTGATGTGAATGATCTTTGCAAGGTAGTTCAGAGTGATGATAAAATCCTTTCCTTGAACCTAATACTTCAATTCAACTCTAGTGAATCTAGCATTCGAGTAGAACTCCTTAATTAATTCATCAACCGGATCCTTGAAGTTTCCGAATAGATTTGCCCAATCTTTATTTGCAAAAATCCTAGGGATAAAAGTGGATCCCAAGGTGTCAAACCGTACAATCCATTCCATCACAGTAGGTGCATTCTTAAAAATGCTAGAGAAAGTCTAAGAATCTAGGGGAGTCTTGAATCTCTCGTTGTCGGAGTCAACGGACGAATTCCGAGTCCTCTTTGATACAAGGGATGACGTAAGGTCAATCACATGTTCTTTACCGTGAGAGGAACGGCGAGACATTTGCAAAAACAGACACAAAAAACAAAGGAACAAGTGCAAAAACACAAAACAAGAACACAAACTTGATTAGACCCAAGTTAGTCCATAAAATAAACACAAAGTCTTAAAAGGAACATAAACAATGTCACACAATCATGTTATAAGTGCTAAAACATGTAATATCATTGAAATGCAAAAACATGACAAGTGTGCAAGTGTGTGCATGTAGTGTGCATATGTGATGCATGTGCAAGACGGGACTAAACACATTTGGGTCAAAGTGTGTAAAACACACACCCAATGATCAAAACATGGTAAACAAGTCCAATCATGGTAATCCCCAAAGTTTGGTACTCATTGGAGTTCAAAACAACACCAAAATGCCATTTGGGCATTTTATTAAACACTTGATGTGCACCTATAAAACTAACATGTGAGCAATGCATGAACATGAGTGAATCTTGGCTAAATACATGTTAAATTGCCATAATTGGCCAACACAAACACAAACAAATCAAATGGGATAGAGCTCAATCAAGAAATTGAAAAAAATTTCACCAAATTTAAAGTTTCCCAACCCTTTTTCAAAATAAACCAATTCAAGTAAAACCTAAAATTTTCTACATAATCTAAGGAAATAAGGAGAAACGATTGTATAAACATACCTTAGAAAATGATTTTGAAATGATTGCACTTGAAATTTGTTGGGTTTTTTTAATGAAATTAAGTTTTGGGTTGTTTGAGGCTTGAGGGAGACGAAGTGAGGGAAAACAAGTGAGTTTGAAAAACTGTCTACATCAGCCCTTTAAAACTGAAAACACGCATTTTTCGCCAGTTAGCTTCTCGCGAAATTACTCGCAAAAGATGCCTCTAAAGCACAAAACTTTTCGTTGGAAGACTTTACTCGCGAAACAGTAGCGAGACAGTCGCAAAAGTTTCTGTCTGAATTTTGTGTTTTCATATTTTGCCTTAACTCATTTTCGCGGGAAGAGCTTAGTTGTGAACTTCTCGCAAAAATGCCTCTGAAGGAGTTTTTGATGAAAAGCATGAAAAATGCAATTCGGACAAAAACTCAAAACACAAGCATAAAAACACTTTCAAAAACATATAAAATGCTTAAAAATCTTTTTGGATTTGATCGACAAGCAATTGAGTATACACATCACATTTGAACATGTACAATTACACAAATGAAATAAGCATTCATTGAACAAAAGTCTTGTGTGTTGTGTGTGTGTACCAAATGTAGAATAGTCCTTAGTCCACAGTGAAGCTTCAATGATCAATTCAATCAAGTCATACACAACTGGTACTAAGTCAAGTGGTCTATCTCAAATATAGAATTGAACATATATGACATCCCACAAGAAAATGATTACATATCTTTGAAACTTTTCATTTGGCTTCTTTATAATTCATAACATTTGATCATTTTTTATTTTTACATCTCGTTTTGAGATTGATGCCTGAAATTTTTGATATTTCATTTTGTGAGTAAGCCTTTGGCTATTTGGGCACCATAAATTTCAGTACAAGTTGCTTTCCCTTTTTCCTAGTCAAATACTAGTATGTGTGACGGCTTTGCAACTCATTATTGCTTTTTGAGATTTGACATTTGTTGAGCTATAAAGCAAAAACATAAAAAGGGTGTGGAAAGATATATAGGCACAAGTCTATGCATGTATCAAAACCATCAACACTATTGACCAATCATTCATAACAAGTTTGAAGATTGATTTACAACAGTCACACATAGATTTCAAGATTTTTTCCACAAAGATAGATGTGCATACATAACAAGTTGAGCTCGTAAATGCACTACGCCATTAGTACGAAGGTACTAGGCCAAACTCACATGTGATATACACAACACAAGCGATTAAACTTTTTAGAGATTTTTCAATTTTTATGGGTTTTTGAATTTTTTAACACACTAAAAAACAGAACATGTAAAGAAAGATCAACAAAAACAATAAGTACAAAAAAAAAATTGAAAAGAAACAACATCTAACTAAACATGTGAGACCTATATAGCAAGTATGCATTAGTGAACAGAATAAGGTCACACAAGAGATAGAATTCAAGGGATGATACCAACACCAACGGTCTTACACAAAGATTCAAATCGTGGACCATCAAGAGGTTTAGTGAATATGTCTGCCTTTTGGTTGTCGGTGTTTATAAACTCTAAATACATAATCTTCTCCTCCACCAAATCTCGAATGAAGTGGTACTGGATCTCGATATGCTTCGATTTCGAGTGTTAAATTGGATTTTTTGATAGGTTTATGGCACTCGTGTTATCACAAAACACACACATAGTGTCTTGAGTGCTTACATAATCATGTAAGAGCTTCTTCATCCATAATAGTTGTGCACAACAACTCCCTGCTGCAATGAATTCAGCTTCAGCCATTAATAGAGAGACTGAATTTTGCTTTTTGCTCATCCACGACAACAAGTTATTTTCAAGGTAAAAACAACCATCTGAGGTGATTTTCCTATCATCAATGTACCTGGCCCAGTCAGCATCCGAATATCCAGCTAAGCACTCATTCGAGTCTCTTGAACACTAAATTTCATAGTCGAATGTGCCATTGATATAGCAGATAATTCATTTGACTGCTGTCAACTGGGACTCTTTGGGTGCTGCTTGAAATCGTACACATACCCCTACACTAAAAGCGATGTCTGATCTACTCATAGTCAGGTAGACAAGACTGCCGATCATGCTTCGATAAAGTGTTGGATCTACTTCCACACCGGCTGTATCAAGGATTAGTTTTACCGAGGAACTCATAGGAGTGGAAGTATGTTTCTTAGAGTCTAGGCCGAATCTCTTGACAAGATTTTTGGCATATTTCTCTTGAGATATATTATCCCATCTTTCCGTTGTTTCACTTGAAGCCCTAGGAAGTAGTTTAGCTCCCCCACCATGCTAATCTCAAACTCCCTTTTCATTTCTTCCGAAAATTCTTGAGCAAGGTGATTGATTGTGGATCCAAAGACAATGTCATCCACGTATAATTGAGCAACAAGGAGAGATTTCTTATCTCTTTTAACAAAAAGGGTTCGATCGGCTTAACTTGTCTTGAAACCATGATCCAAAAGGTATGTGGTGAGGCGATCATACCAAGCTCTTGGTGCTTGCTTCAACCCATATAATGCCTTCTTCAATCTTAGCACATGGTCTAGAAAGTAAGGGTCTTGAAACCCTTTTGGTTGCTCAACAAACACTTCTTCGTTTAAAAATCCGTTCAAGAAGGCACTCTTCACATCCATTTGGTATAACTTGAAATTCATAATACACGCTATGGAGAGAAGAATTTGAATTGACTCTAGTCTTGCTACCAGAGCAAATGACTCATCAAAGTCTATGCCTTTAACTTGAATATATCCTTGAGCCACCAATCTAGACTAGTTTCGGAAAACTTCACCATCTTCATCGGTCTTGTTCTTAAAGATCCACTTGATGTCGATTACATGTGTATCCTTAGGCCTTGGTACCAACTCCCATACATCATTTCTAACAAATTAATGTAACTCTTGGTGCAAGAATTCTCCCAATTCTCATCTTCAGGGCTTCTTCCACTTTCTTGGGTTTCAAATTGAGCAAGATAGCAGTTGTATGCACATGATTCACATTATAGCTCAGTCCTCTTCTCAAACGAAGTCCCTTATCTAAATCACCAATTTTGTTGCTTGTGGGATGATTGAGAGTTACTCTTGATGACAGTTTCTTGGAAGTGGAGGGTTTCCCATCACGAGAAATTAAAGGTTAAACTTTTGGAGGGGTGAGTGGGCTTGAAGATCCTAGTGTTGATTTAGTCTCCCTTCTTAATGTAGGAGGTGGAGACTCCTTTTCCGGTGATTCTCTCTAACCGTCATCACCTTGAGACATGTTGTCATCACCCTCATTCTTCTTAAGACTTGGTCCTTCACCATCCTCATCAACATCTTTTTCTGAGATGGTGTCATCTATGACTACATTTATCGATTCCATCACCGTCGTAGTGTGCTTATTGTACACTTTATATGCTGGGCTATTTATGGAGTATCCTAGGAAGATCCCTTCGTCACTCTTAGCATCAAATTTTCCAAGATTCTCCCTATCATTGAGAATGTAGCATTTGCTTCCAAATACTCGGAAGTATTTTACCTTTAGCTTCTTTTCCCTCCAAATTTCATATGATGTCTTTTTTGTTCCTGCTCGGAAGAAAATCATATTCCCAATGTGACAAGAAGTGTTCACCGCATCATCCCAAAATTTATGTGAAAGGTTTTTGTTGAGAAGCATCACTCTCACCATCTCTTGAATCACTCGGTTCTTTCTTTCAACCACCCCATTCTGTTGTGGAGTTTTTGGAGCTAAAAATTCCTTTTTGATACCGTGCTCATTGCAAATTGTTTCAAATTTTGCATTTTCAAACTCCTTCCCATGATCACTTCTAATTTTGACTAAGGGAACTCCCTTTTCATTTTAAAGCCTCTTGTATAATCTTTCCATCTTGTCGCATGCCTCTGACTTCTATCTAAGAAATTTCACCCAAGAGTACCTTGAGAAATCGTCAACTACCACCATGATGTAACGTTTTCCACCATGCTTTTCATTCTAGTTGGACCCATTAGATCCACATGAAGTAACTCCAAAGGACGAGAGGTAGAAACTACATTTACTTTAGGATGGGTTGACTTTGTTTGTTTTCCCAATTGACATGGACCATAAACATTCTTCTCAATTTTTCCAAACTTTGGCAAACCATCTACTGCATCAAGCTTTGAGACTTTTGCCACTTGTTTGTAATTTGCATGCCCAAACCGCTGATGTCATAACTCCTGATGAAGTGCGGATTTGTCAGTTATCGTGCATGCATCCGGGTAGAGTCATCCTTCCACCTTTATTGCTCTGAAGATGGTAGAATATCTCTCTTTCAGTGGTCACCGGTGTGGTGCCTGCCACAAGGTCTCTGGTGCGAAAGTTAGTACTAAAAAATTTCTGAGAAAAAGCAGAATACTCCAAATGACTAACAATGTTTTTCTTTTAAGTATATTTTTTTTGTGTACCTTGCGTTTATGCTGGGGAGGTTATATATGTGTATGTATTCCTAGCCGTTGTGGCTATTATGGTGGCTTCAATGTGTAATGCCTCACGCTTAATTATGTGAGCCTTGATTTGGCTCCCAACGGTCTGTACAGCTATCCTTGTAACCATCCAAAGCTTTTATTTGACTGCATTGAATAATTTCTTTACCTTCGTCGTTGGGGTGGCTCGCTTCGTTAGTGGCACATGGTAAGTTTGTCATCCAGAATAGCCTCGTCTATTTGGATCAGTTCGTTCAAGTACGTCGCATTCGTTGGTCCCATCAGTTGCCCCCGGATTCTGAGGTCTTCATGACGATCTCAAAAGGTGAGAGGTCTATGAGCTGTACATGACTCTTGGGATTTCGCTCCGTATTAAATGCTTAGTGGCGGCGCCATACGTATCGTGGCCACGTGGCCTGTTTTGATTAATGCTCTAATTATATGGCCCTTGGGTTTCTCGCTGATTTTCAGTTTTTTGAGCTTTTGCTTTTAAGCTTCTTCTCACTTTACTTTTTCCAAAAAAAAAAAAAAAAAATTTCCAATCAACTCCAAAAGATTCACTCGAGCACTCTGACATGATATGCTTGGTTTGGGAATAACACCAAAGCAATTGTCGGTGGTCCTAAGTCCCTTCAATACTTGAACACCTTCTTCATTGAGAATTAGACAACGTTTCTTTGAAAATTGAACTAGGAAGTCTTCATCGCATATTTGGGTGATACTCAGTAACTTCACTTTTAATCCTTTGATGTATAGGATATCAGTCAATAAGGAAAGTCCTGGAATATCAACGGTTCCCTTTCCAAGAACTTGTGAGTGACTACCATCTCCAAATGTCACATAGCCAACTTCCTTTTCCTTAAGAGTTTTGAATAGTGATTTATCTCCTGTCATATGCCTTGAGCATCAGCTATCAAGATACCACAGACATTAATTAAACACTTTCAAAGCAGTATAAACAAAAAGACAAGCATGAGATAGGCATTCTTGACCATTAAAACAGGTCTCATCTTCCTTTACTTCATTCATAGATGAGTGAAGCTTTCTTTTCAAACAATCAAGTTTATCACATAATTGTCTATTCCTTCTCTATATTTAGCAATTAGAGAATTCAACTCACACAAGCTATTATGAATATGATGATTTCTATGTTCTAAAGATTTTAGCATGCGTACAAAAATTCTAGCATGTTTTTTTTATTTGAATAACTCTAAAAACTCATTGCTAGGACAATCTCCAAAAATGCTCATAGAGTCATTATTACAAACACATGAACTATGCTTCATGTTGGCCTTTGCCATAGCACTAGCCATAGCAAGCCAAGGGGTCTAGGGTCACACTTAGGTAATGAAACCACAACAAGTGTACCCACTCTAATACCAATTGAAAGCTCGAATTTGTGTGAAAACACAAGAGCTGTTTAGACCCCTAAATCAAAATCACGGCTCGATTGATTTTACTTTAACTTAAACCAAGTGCGGAATAGAGTAAATTCGAGCGAATAAACAATATAACTACTCTAAGCCATATTTATCAAAACACAGCAATAAAAAGCAAGCTAAAAGAGTAGGGAAGAAGAATGCAAACACAAGATAACACGCCAATGTGTTATCAAAGAGGAAACTAAAGAACTCGGCGTAAAACCTCTTTGCCGCCCTCCAAGTGGCAAATCAATCCACTAGAGAATGAGTTGGAGTACACGAATAACAAAAGACCTTCCAAGCCTAGTCTACCCCATGTACTTGAGCCCTCCAAGCTCTTGCTACCAACTGACTTGATGAAGCCTTGTCTTCTCTAGCTTTCCAGATCACGTAATTCAGCCCGATTGCACCCAACAAACAAATGACTTCTTCCAATGCTTCCTAAGAGGACCAAAACCTCACTTTACACTCAAGATGGGTGTGGTAAGTGTTTGGGCTATCAATCTCTCAAGGATTTGGATATGGAGAGGTAGGAGTTAAGGAAAACCATAATGGATTGTGTAGAGGATTGTGGGTATGACAATCTCTCACTCTCAAGGGTAATGGCTAGGGTTTTCTCTCTGAAAAGCACTCCACTCAATATGTGGGTAATGTGGGTATATATAGTGTGAGTAGAGAACTGGTGTATAAGAATGACAAATTGGCAAAACAGAATGTTTCGCGGGTATCTCGTAGGAAGGCCTTACTCGCAAAACATTCTCGAAAACTAGCTGTCACCATTTGTCATGACTCTTCACATTTCAATCATGTGCTAAGCACATGCTTCACTTCCCAGGAAGGCTTATCGGAAGCTACCAGCGAAAACACCTTTGATCTTCAATTAGTCTTGAGTTTTCACACTTTGTCTCACACACAACCCTTACAATAAAATCCCACATAAAATACAGGGTACAAAAGATTGAACAAAATTACAATCAAATTTGGCACAGAATTAAATCCAACACAAATTAGTTGTAAATTACCACTTTATAATGATGCTAAGGATGAGGATGCTAGCTCTTCCAGCGATGATGAGATGACTGCTTGAGTTATTTACCCTTTGTCATTCGTTACAAAAAGGAGAAGTAGATTTGGGTATGAGAGTAGTCATGTACATGTCATGTACATAAGAGGAGAGTTAGCATAGGAGATTTTTGTTAAGGGGAGTGTTTTCTTTTTGAGGGATGTAGTGAGGACTTATGTATTTTTTTTTTTTCTTTTCTTCCTTTATAGATACATTGTTCTTACTTTGTGATAGCAAACCTTGTACTTATTTTGAGTTATATATATGATGAGGTTGTTATTACATTTCTTTCACCTATCTTTTCATGTGTTGTTTCTTTTCTCTCTTTATGCATATGCTCCTTATATATTGTATGCAATCTTTTATTTCTGTTTCACACTAAGATGCCGTGATGAGTTTTGTTTAAAGTGTTTCAGAAATACAGGTTGTCAAAGTCTTCTTGCCATAAACTCTCTTCTTGCAAAATTTTTCAAGAGTTTATGTTAGGATAGATTTTATTGTATTCAACAAGTGAGTATGAGTTGAGTGATTTATGACTTCTTTCATATGTTCATTAGTTTGTTGTGGTTTTGTCACGGATTGCTAAAAGGGGAGATTGTTAGGACATATGTGATTCATGTTAGGAACATATGTCAATGTAGAATTGGCTAATCCTTTGACACAACGCACTTTACTTGTAATTGGGTAGATCTAGGATATGTTTAATACTTCAAGGAACAAGGTTTCAAGTTCAAATGTTAAAGCCATGCAAATCTGTCTAAGAATCAAGTGAAGACGTGCTGGATTTTAAAGCTTGACAGCTATCTCGACAGCTAGTATCTATCGAGGTTTAAAAGGCTGTTTAAGCCCGATGCTTGATAACTGCTCGATAGATAAGCTATTTATCGAGATTTAAAAAAATTAGTTTTTTAGATCTGATTTCACTCCAATCCGTGGATATATGTTTGAGCTTTCTTTTCTCACAACTCTAAACATATATAAGGATTATTTTAAGGGCTGTCATAGTTGATGCAAGGTAGTGCAACTTGATGCAAAGGTTTTTCACAAGCATATTGTGACCAGAGACAATTTGCCTTAGTTTATATTTTTCTTCAAAAAGCTGCTATGTTTGTACGCCGTAAGGTTTTGTAACCAAGGAGTTTCGTGATCTTCATCGTGGTAATGAATTAAAGAATTTTGCAACCAACATCCTTCTCAAATTGGTGTTAGTCATGTACTTGGATCCGTGCATCGAATTGGCTAGTCAGATACTAGGAGTCGTGTATTAAAAGGAGAAATTGTCAGTACAGAACAAGTCCAATTGGATATTGAGGTAATGGTTCAACTGTAGGTTGGTATAAGGTACTGAGATTCCTTTACTTGTAACTGCTTGTTGAAAATCTATTTACAACAATCAAAACGTAGATTTCTAGATGTTGCTCACACTTAGAAAATGTGCATATATAACAAGCTAAGCTCGTAAATGCACTACTCCATTAGTACGGAGGTACTAGGCCAAACTCACATGTGATATGTGCTCAAACATATACGATCAAACTTTTTGAATTTCTCACTTTTTATGAGCTTTTGGATTTTTACACACACAAAACAAAGACATAAAAGTAAGATAAAAAACAAAAACAAAAACAATGCATATAAAGAGATGCATGATGCACAAGTGCATGATAATAAAGCATCTAACTCATGAAGAGTTCTACAAAGATTGAAAGAATTAGATCAAGGACCAAAAGAGCATAAGCTCAATCATAGGAACCATTTCTCATCTAAACGGAACGATTGTTTGGAATGAGTGTCTCATGAGAAGTGAGATAAGGGTTGGAAGAATAATAACTGAAGATGCACATACATAAAGAGGTAAGAACATTAAAAACTTTCTTCAACAACTTACCAGTTTCTCCTAAATCCAGTTTTGCTTTTATAGCATAACTTCTAAAAAGCTCAAGTTTCTCTTTTCTTTTGATTCTTTTGAAAGCTTAAAACTTAGAGCAATGAGGTCTTAGATGACCAAAGGCACCACAATGGTGACAAACAATGTCTTTAGGTCCACTAAGCTTTTTGAGAAGGGATTTAGCAACATGGTTTTGTTCTCTCTTCAACTTTGGATATTGAGGTCTTATATGACTAATCATACCACAATGGTGGCAAATTGGAACAAATTTAGATCCATCTAGAACCTTAGATTGAGACCTAAACGGAGGCTTTGGCTTAAGAGCCTTTCTCTCCACCTTTTGATTTCTTTTGTGTGGAGGAATGTACACCGATTTGTCCTTTGAGGAAAAACACACAATAGGCACAAAATCAGGTACTACAACATGATTGTAACAAATATTTTCATCATTTTTAGCAATAAGTTTAGCAATCAAACACTTGGCATGCATCTTAAGAGATTCATTTTCACATTTAAGATCATCAACTAGTTTGTTAGACAAAACAAGTTTAGCATCCAGGTCCATATTCAAACATACAAACTCCTTTAGTTTTTTAAGAGAATGTTCAGCAAGTTTCTTATACTTTTCAACCAATTTGTAGGATTCATTGAGCTTAGCAATCAAATCATCATTTTCACAAAATAACTTGCTCAAATTCTTATGACGCTTATTAGCCTTTTTCTTCAAGAGTTTGATGTTTGGAATATCAACAACACCCAAAGATTCATGTAACATGGCATCACAATCATGAGAATAAACTCTTATAGAGACACTTTCACAAACAACTGGCATGCTATAATCATTAACAACCAAAGAAGCATACAAATTACTATCCATGGCAACAAGCACAAGGGGTCAAGAATCACACTTAGGTATTTAAATCATAATAAGTGTACCCGCTTTAATACCAATTGAAAGCTCGGATTTGTGTGTCAACACAAGAGCTTGTTTAGACCCCAATTTTAAAAATTACGGCTAAATTGCTTTTACTCTAACTTATCTAAATGCGGAACAAGAGTATATGAAGCATAATAAACCGATAACTACTTTAATGCATAAACATGAAAAACAAACAATAAAAGTAAAGCACAAGAGTAAGGGAAGAAAGATGCAAACACAAGATAACACCAAGACGTGTTATCGAAAAGGAAACAGAAGAACTCAGCGAAAAAACTCTTCGCGACCCTCTAAGTCGAAACCGATCCACTAGAGAATAAAGTTGGAGTACACGAATAACAAAAGACCCTCCAAGCATATTCTATCCAATGTACTTAAGCCGTCCAAGCTCCTGCTACAAACGGACTTCTCGGAGTCATGTATTCTCTAACTTTTCGGATCCCGTAATACGCCCGATTGCATCCGCCAAGCCTCACCGGCTTCTTTTGGCAAATCCCTAAAGCTTCCTAAGCTCTAAAACACTCTCTACACTCTAAAAAGGTGTGGGTTGTGTTTGGGTACAAATCTTCTCTCAAGGTATGGCAATGGGAGAGGGAAATAGAAGAGGCTACAATGATTTCATCCTAAGGATGAGTAGCTCTCTCTCTTTCTAAAAGATGGGTGTGTTGTGTTGTAGAAAACCTATCTAGGTTTTTTTTTTTTTTTTTTTTTTTTTTTTTTTTTTTTTTTTTTTTTTTTTTTTTTTTTTGCCCTTTCTGAATGATCTCTCATACTTTTGTGGGTAATGAGGGTATATATAGTATGGATGAAGAGTAAGAAAGTCACACTTAAAAATCCTCCAAGCAGAATGTTTTGCGAGTATTTCACAGGAAGGCCTTACCTACGAGACACACGCGAAATCGACAGTCTGGCATGACTCTTCAGCTTCCAGCATGTGCTTCTTACGTGGCTATTTCACGGGTAAGTTTTTAGCGAGACACTCGTGAAATCCACTGATTCTTCATTTTATGCTCGATTCTTCACCAACTTAATATTAAACCCAATACAATAAAATTCCACAAAATACAAGGAACAAAATTAAAGCAATTACAACACTTTTTGTCATGGAATAAAGTCAACCTAAAACATAGTTGTAAATTACAATTTTACAATCCTAACATATTAATTTCTCTATGACCTCTCCCTCTTTTTCTCTTCCTCTCCAACCTATAAAAATAAACGTAGCGTATTGTTAAATATTTTTAAGCTTTAGCACCTTTAATATACTATGAGTTTTGGTATTTTGAAGCGCTAAAAATAGTTTTTTTAGTAGTTTTACAACTACCACTATGAATTCTTTAGTAAGCTTTTTATAAATTTAGTCTACTAATATAAGTGAATATTAGTCACAAAATTGGGGGGGTTTGGATGTCTATCACCTTCTCAAGCTTGTACCCTAACTTTATACTCAATCTAAGCTAGTTGGACCTTTATAAATGAGATCTCAAAGTGGTTCTTCGTTTAAAAAGGAGTAACAACTCCTTCCCTCTGCTCTATTTCATAAGGTTCATTACGTATTATAAACCATGTATGGGATGGCTCACAGACGACTCCTAAATGAGTCGCATTCATTTGGTAGACATAGTGGTGCATTCACGGGTTATACCTTGTGTTTTTACTTCTTACAATCACCTTAATCTCTCTCTCTCTCTCTCTCTCTCTCTCTCTCTCTCTCTCTCTCTCTCTCTCTCTCTCTCTCTCTCTTATTTTTCTAATTCTTTCTCAAGCTATGATTTCCCTTTCATCTTTTCTCTATATTTAGCTCGACCCTCGAACTCTCACAACCTCTCCATCAAGTAGAGGGTTTCTATTGATCTTCCATCTTTAATATGTTTGACTCTAATTCCTATTGATACGAACATTTTTTTTTTACAACAAATCTTAAGTGGCAGGTTATTACTGGTTGCTATTGTTGGGGCAAAAAAGTAATCTTAGTGTTAGGTTCAAATTTGAACTAATAACAACTAACCACCTATAATTTGTTGTGAAAATATAGTAAAAATGTTTTGGATGTAGCATCTCTCTTTTTTTATTGCTTTGAGGGAATCAAGACCTCTCATTAGATAAATTAGACTATTTTGACAGAGTTCAAATCTCCACAAACACACATGTTCGTTGAAATAATATTTGATGACATCCTAGAGTATTTATGGAATTTATATAAATAATACAACGTTCAATAATTTCAAACAATTTTGATCCTCTCAACCCCAAACAAAATAGGTGCCTACTATAATTGCTTATTATGCCAAATTGTATTATTATTGTATAAGAAAAATTATCGAAGTCAATATTTTTTAGTTTCATATACATTTTTACTATTTATGTTAAAATCAACATTTTCATATTTTTGTTTAGAATATTAATTTTTTTATCAATTAAAAATTTCTATAATTAGGATGAATAGATCTTAAATAAAGATTTTTTTTTTTTACAATTATAATAAAATCAGAATAATATATATATATATATATATATATTGTAATTTTTTCTGAAAATCGTGGCCAAATATTGGGGGGGGGGGGGGGATTGGGGGAGGGGGAACACGTTATACTTAATTAGTTATTTTTTTGATATTATCTTATGAGGCTTATTAATATATGTAGCCGTTCTTTTATTCCTAAATTTTCATTTAAATCCATATTGTACTTACACGATATAATCATGTATTTACATTTTTTTTTTCATTTTTATGTTGCATTTATAAAAGAATTAAAAATTTTAAATTGAATGAAATGGATTGGTATTCTATATAGTATGTTTGATCAAAAAGTTTATTTTAACTTCTTAATTACCTTTCTCAAGTTATATGAGATGGTTATGGTTACGTTGCTATTACCGCGAGATAGCTCTCAAGATAGTTGCATTTAGCTCAAAGTGCTATTTGACCTCATAGACTATGGGACAAAATTGGCCTATACCCTTTTCACATAAACTAAGCAGCATTTTGCCCCATTTTCCAAACTAATCAGGGAAATGCCCCTCTTTTGAAAATCGATTTTCTAAAAATCGAGTTAGGCCCTATAGCGGCGTTTTTAAGGAGTCTATAGTGACGTTTTCAAGACCTATAGCGGCGTTTTATAACTCGATCTTTACAAAGTCGAGTTATAGGCAAAAAAAATGAAAAAAATTGCATATAACTCGATTTCATGAAGGTCGAGTTATAAAACGCCGCTATAGGTCTTGAAAACGTCACTATAGACTCTTTAAAACGCCACTATAGGACTCCAAAATTTTTTTTTTTATAAACTCGATTTTGAGAAAATCGAGTTTCAAAAGAGGGGCATTTTCCTAATTAGTTTGAGAAAGAAGGCAAAATGATGCTTAGTTTGTGTGAAAAGGGCATTTGCCCATTTTGTCCCATAGACTACGATACGAGGTTTGGAAATGCGTACCTTAATAATACTTTTGAAATATGCAAGTTAACAACCAGAGAGAATGAGAAATTCTAAACGACTAAGGTCAAATTTGGTAACTACTTTTGTTTTCTATTTTCGTTTTCTTGTTTTTAAGGGAAAAAGAAAAAAAACAATTAATTTTTTTTATTTTTTTTATTTTCAAAATGAAAAAATCGTTTGATTTGTTGAAAGGAAAAAGCATTTCCAAAAAAAAAAATTCAAGAAATTTGTTTGGTAATTGTTTTTGAAAAAGTTGAATTTTGTTTTGTTTGGTTAATTTAAAAAAGTTTTCTATTTATTCTACTTCAAAAACACATTTGCTTCAAAGTATTTAAAATCAATACACCTAGAGAAATTATAAAATCAAATGCTTTGTATATAACATTCAAGCCTGAAACTTTAATTATATAAGATTGAAACTATATTAATGAAAGTTTCTTACTATTGTGCTGATCTATTATAACCCGCGTACAACTTTAACAATATAATTCAAATAGATTCATGAGGTAGAGACACGTTAGGATATTAATTTCTATCCCGCGTGTACAATTTTATGGCATGAGGTTATATATGGTGCCATTGGACAAATTCATATGAAACACAGAAATAACAATTTGATAATAACCATTAACCTCACATTAACAATTGACACTCAACAATAGCAAATTAGACCAAACACAAATCAGCTCTAGTAATTTCGTAATAATTCATAATCAGACAAAAGAGGAAAAGAGCTCAAAAACAAGAAATCAAAAATAATAGAAACGTATGTACCTAGTACCTCTGAGTGATTGGCTCTCTAAAATTATGAAGCTCTTCAAAAACCGTGAAAGACTCACACGAACTTGCTAAATCTTGCACACAAAAAAAAAATCTAAATTTAGAAAAGGAAAGGGAAAAAAGGACAAGAAAAAGAATAGTAGAATCCAATAAAGAACAAAAAACGATCATGAAGGAGAATCCAGTGAAAATCATCACAACTTATGCAATACAAAACCAAAATCTGCTGAAAGTGGAAGTGTGGGAAAGAGAATGAAAGATATATTAGATAGAAAAATATATTTTTATTCATGTGGCTCAAACCAATGCCTTGGTTCATTACACTAGTGTGTAAGGTGTTGTCTATTTTGTGTTTTCTAAAGCCTTTGAAAACTGAAAAATAAAAACAACTGAAGACCTATTTTTAATTTCCTTCATAATATAAAAAATGGAAATAGTTTTTGATTTTTACCTAAAATAAATTACCAAACAAGTTTAATTTGCCTAAGGAAACAAAAAATTGTCATTGAAAACAGAAAATTGAGGGAAAAAAACAGTTACCAAACATAGGACAAAATTGGCCTATATCCTTTTCACACAAACTAAGCAGCATTTTGCCCCATTTTTCAAACTAATTAGGGAAATGCCCCTCTTTTGAAAATCGATTTTCTAAAAATTGAGTTAGGCCCTATAGCGGCATTTTTAAGGAGCCTATAGTGACGTTTTTAAGGAGCCTATAGAGACATTTTCAGGACCTATAGCGGCGTTTTATAACTCGATCTTTACAAAGTCGAGTTATAGGCAAAAAAAATGAAAAACAAATTGCATATAACTCGATTTTATGAAGGTCGAGTTATAAAACGCCACTATAAGTCTTGAAAACGTCACTATAGACTCCTTAAAACGCCACTATAGGGCTCCAAATTTTTTTTTTTTTTAAACTCGATTTTGAGAAAATCGAGTTTTAAAAGAGGAGCATTTTCCTAATTAGTTTGGGAAAGAAGCAAAATGCTGCTTAGTTTGTGTGAAAAGGGCATTTGCCCATTTTGTCCACCAAACATAGCGTAAGTTTCTAAAGTAACTAAATTAAATTAACTGTCCACTTGATTAAGTCAAATTGCATTATCACAGTATCGAATAAGTCGAAGTAAATCATTTTGAATGAAATTAAACCAAGGAAGATTGTCTTGATTAAAGTCATATCATAGATGCTCAGTTGATTAAATCCTAATAACACTAAATTGCATTGAATGAACATTCAAACGAATCGGATTATCACAAACATGTACATATCACATCAAACTTTCAGATTTTCACAAATACAAGTACTGGCACATAAACTTACAAGCGAATGAAGAGATCTCCTTACCAGCCTAAAGGATTAAGAGACTAAATCGTAAGAACCTAATCTAATGATCTCTAGAAAGTACAATGTTTGTGTTCTAAATAAGTTCTTTGAATAAGTTATTTAGTCGTGTGCTTTGGTAAAATTTCTGATGATTGAATAAGAAATTTGGAGTTCAATCTTCGTTTACACAAAAAATCTAATTAATGTCTTAGTTTGATGATAAAGAGTTATCATTAGGAGTGGACGCTATAAATTGAGAAAAAAGTGTTATGTGCTCTAGGGATTTGGCAATTATCCTCATTACTTACTACCACATGTCCCTCTTTGCTTCGTTCCTTCTTCCATGTGTCCCACGTTGGTTATAACCATTGAGGCAACCCCACTGTAATGTTGCTACGTTCTTTCTATAAAAACTCTCCTAAAACCGCTACAACATCTATCTCCCACATGATTTTATGTGACTCATTCACTTAACCTAGCACGTGCCCCTCACATGTAACCTAGCCATTATACATTTGGGCTTCCTATTCTAGGTTTTTATATCTTGGACCTTGTCTGTATAACTGAAATTTTGTAGTTAGCCCAACAACTACTAAACAATATGTGTTGAGATTCTTGAGAATAACTGAATAAGCTAAAAAAAAAAAAAAGGTCCAAATCAATATATGATCACCTGAAGGAACAGTGGCGCCCATAAAGAATTTTGGATATCCCCCTTAACTAAATAGTAAATATACATACACAAAATATAAAAAATAAATTCATTATGGTCTTATAATGTCTACATTAAGGTAATTATTAAGCCCATCTCCAACCTTTTGATTTCGCTGGTGTGTTATTATAGGGCAACAACTTTTACTACATTTTTTTTCACCATTATTTTATGTAGTAAACAGTAATTGATTATATCCATTAAAAAAACATTCTTATTTTTAAACATTTAGATCCCAATTACAGTTCTAGGTTGCGTAACTTAACATAGCAAATTTAACTGGCACATAACAAAGGAGATAGATATATAATTTTTTTTAAATGAGTTTTCCTCTTCTTTTTGTTACATTAACCAAAAAAAAATCCACATGCAATATCCAAAAAATAAAAAAAAATAATAATAATAATAACGTCCACTTTCATTCACTTGGTTGATGATTGATTTAACTCGATCGGTAATGTCTTAACTTTTGAAGGCCCTCATTCTCATCAACATTTATTTTCATACTTTTTAAAATCTTCTTTCAATTTATTGAATATTTTTATATTAGACATGGGTGGACGATTTGGTGAAGACTTTCAAAGAAAAGACAAATGCTAAGATCACTATATTTTTATTAAATATTATCTTTTTTATTATTTAAATTTCAAATAATTTAGCCCTAGTTCAAAAAATATTAAATTTAAACTATGATCAGGATTTGGCAAATCCTGAAGAGGTGGACTTCAAACCAATTAAGAGGTGAGGATTCCAGCCAATTTCAGCAGAGAGTTACTTTAATTTCAAGTATGCCAAGATTTGGTGATAACTTCCATAAACAGTAATGTTAATCCAATCTAGAATTTGATTTGGTGTAGGCTTTGGGTCATTAGATCCTTCCAATAACTAAATAATCATTGGTGGAACTCTAAGCGCGTGTGTGTATTTATATATATATATATATATATATATATATATATGAGTTGGGTTCAAGTTACACCTGGTGTAACTCTAAGTCATGTTATACTACCCAATAACTTGTTATAAAATTCATATTTTGAAAATCCTACCGTTGGATTACATGTTCTATATGTTCTTAACATTTATGTCAATTTTCATGTTAATTGGATTTTATTTACCATTTAATCCATAATTCATCTTTTATGCATTATTGCATAAACTACAAAAACTTGAATTTATACCATTGGATTACATGTTCTATATGTTCTTAAAATTTATGTCAATTTTCATGTTAATTGGATTATATTTACCATTTAATCCATAATTCATCTTTTATGCATTATTGCATAAACTACAAAAACTTGAATTTATACAATTGATCGATGACATGACTATTGGTCTTTGATTACCTTGAAATTTTGCAAGCATGGAAAATATATAAAAATAATGTAATCCAATAGTCGATTTGTCAAAATTCGCATTCAATTAAAAAATATTGAGTGATGTAACTCTAAGCAATGTTACACCACCCAATAACTTGTTATAAAATTCATATTTTGAAATTTTTACTGTTGGATTACATGTTCTATATGTTCTTAACATTCATGTCAATTGGATGTTATTTACCATTTAATCCATAACTCATCTTTTATGCATTATTGTAAACTACAAAAACTTAAATTTATACAATTGATTGATGATATGACTATTGACATTAAATCACCATGACTATTGATTGATGACATGACTATTGATTTTTACACTATTTATAAAAAAAAATTCAAAATATTAACAACTGATAAATCAATTTAAAAAAATAAAACAATTTCATGTACGATAGTCAATATAAAATATAGACATAGTAAATCTAATACCAATTATTGAGCTCTTTTTGTTCAAGATTAATAAAAAAATAAAAAATAAAAAATAGAGAAAGTCCATGTATGAATAAATGTTCAAATAAAAAAAAAAATACATAGTTAGTTATAAAGGACAAAAAAAAGTTATAAGGAAATTGGATTTAGCTTAATACAAAAATAAAGCAAAAGTTGCAACCATAAAAGATATATTAAGATATATCAAGAAAGTACATGAAAGATGAAATCAAAAGAATTCATTTGAGATAATATTTAATGAAAAAAGTTCACAATGATCAACACTAGGATTATTTATATATCTCAGAGGTTTGCATACTATATAGCTTGTCTAGTTTAATACATGGAAAACATATGCTACCTATAGCATTAATATACTTAAGCTGTTTATAAATCATCCTTTCAGTATTTGCACTCAACTTTTAGTTCAGATCTTAAGGTGTGTTTGATTGCTTATTTACTTTGAGATGTTCAAATCTCTTAAATACTTTCTCAATATAATGAGATTGACATAGTCAGGACCGACTCAATAGGCAATGCGATTAATGCAATCGCCTAAGGTCCCCAAATAAAAGAAGGCCCCCACTTGTAAAATATATATATATATATATATATATAATATATTTATCAATATATTTTAATTAAAAAATTTTAAGAACTTTTATAAGTCAATAAAATGCATTAAAAATGTCTCATTATATCTTAAAATGCAGAAATTTTAGCCATAAAATGATTGGACTACAGCTGCACTGCATAGTTACCACTTATAAAAAAACTGGTTTCTCACTTTTTTTTTTTATCTAAACATGATTTTTTATTTTATCTATTATTATAAATTATTGTATCAATTTTGCATCTCAAAGAGCAAGAAAAATAGATTTTAAATAAAAAAATTCAATATATATATTATTTGATTAATATTTAAATATAAAAATACTCCACTTAAAATTTTTACCTAAGGCCCCCCAAAGTTGTTCAACCGGCCCTAGACATAGTGCAAAACTCTCACTATGTTTTTTTACTTTGTTTTTCCAAATACCATCTGCTTTATTTAGATCTTTCATCTTAAACACAATAGTAAAATATCATCAACATAGTGACAAGTTATGATACCATATATTTATTTGTAAACTTAGAATGTATACCTTTGCGAGCTCCATTTATGTGTAAAAGCATCAAATAAGATAATATAATCAAATTTTTCATGTCATTGTTTTGACGCTTGTTTCAAGTTATACAAAGATTTGATAAGATAGAAAACTTTTTTTTTTTCATTTTTTATTTACAAGAAGTACAAAACCCTCGGATTGTTCCATATGTAACTTTCCCATCAAGATCACCATTTAAGAAAGTTGTCTTTACATCCATTTGATGTATACAATCAATTTGTACATGGATGCAAATGTTAGGATTAACGCCCTAAAATCAAATTGTATGACTTTATCTTATTATCAAAAGTGTATTAATTTTAGAGATTGTATAGGTAAGAGTCATATTTTTATGTATTGGCATATTCGAGATCAAACACACACTTTATTTGTAATTGAATTTTATTTTCTAGTGTGTTCAAGAAGACTTTGGTTGAATAAACAATAAAATTATCACTCAAGAAATAGCTCAAAAAAAGTTGAAACGGCAGGTCTCGATACTACACCTCTCGATCTATTTAGCTTCGAAAAAATTGAATATTAATTTTTTGTTTTAGCCCACGATGACTTGGTCTCTTTAAGGATTCTTGTACTAGGGCTCCAGAGGATATAAAAGAGATATTTTATAGTCTTCATCATAAACATAAAGAGACACACGCATAACAGGAGTTGCTTCGATGTTTGGGTGCCTAGGGTTTTGTTCCAAATTTATACCTATTCATTGAAGCATAGTTTGAAGAACTTTGTAAAACTACAACGATCAAAGAGGTTGTTGTATTGTTAGTCACAAATAGGAGATTTGTACAAAGGAGAAGTATGTTACAAGAAGTAGTGAAATTGCGATTGGTGTTAGGACAGATGTGAATGGACATATGTGAATCGTGTTAGGACATATGTGAATCATGTTAGGAACATTTGTCAATATTTTATGTAATTGGATAATCCTTTGACAAAACACAATTTACTTGTATTTGGGTAGATCTAGGATGGGTTTAGTACTTCAAGGAATAAGAGTTCAAGTCTAGTATTGAAGCCATGCAAATCTGTCCAAGAAATAAGTGAAGAAATGCTGATTCATTAAAACTCAACAGATAGCTATCTATCGAGATCTCAACAGATACTATCTATCGAGGTATCTATCGAGAATTACGAAAATCAATTTTTCAGATCTGATTTTCGGCCCATGCTTATGTATTTGTGTAGAGTTTCTTTTCTCACAACCTTAGACATATATAAGGCTTATTTTAAAGGCCGTCATATTAGAGAATACAAGAAGAACATATTCAAAAGGTGACTAATGCCTTATTCTCTCTGAAAGAAGTTATTGTGTCTTTGCGCCTTAGGATTTTGTAACCAAGTGCTTCTTGATCTTCATTGTTAAAGAAGTGAAGAACTTTGTAACTAACATCTTCTTCAAGTTGTTGTGTTAGTCATGTACTGGGAGCCGTGCATCTTTTGGTTAGTCACATACTGGGATCTGTGCAAAAGGGTGACGTTCATATATTGAAGAGTTTAGAGGTTCTGAAGCGGTAGAAGATTTTTGTTGTAAGTTCATCTACGGGGATTGTAGAATCTAGGGACAAAAGTTTTGTACTAAATCTGAAACTTTTCTTTACTATAGTGAATTGCTTTTCAGGAAGGTTTTCCCCTAGGGTTTTTACTGTGAAACTAGTTTGTTTCATTGGTTTTCCTAGGCCATCATATCTTGTCTTCTTTACTTTTCCGCTGTGCATGATAATTGACTTGATATTGATTGTTAGGTTCTAAGAATTAGGAACTAATGTATTAGAACTTCAATTTGTAATGTTGGCAAACCATGATCAAAATAATGTTTAGTCTTGTGTTAGACTTGCTCAAAGTATGGCTCTTCATGTAAAGTTGGAATCGAGTTTTATGCAGAATTCACTGTGCACTTTCTGCCTAACTCGATCGATCGAAAATTAGACTCGATCGATCGAAAGTTGTGCAGATTGTTTTTCTGCAGAATTTTCCAACTCAGCCCTAGTCCATTTAATGTATAGGGTTTTATGCTTTGCTCTAAGTATATAAAGGAAAACCCTAGCCACGTTTTCAGAGTTCTGTTTCTCAGAGTTCTGTTTTTCAGAGTTCTGTTTTGCTGTGTTTGTGAATCTCATTGTGAGATCTAGAGATGTTTGCCTTCACATACACTTAGGGTTTCCAAACTCAAGACTTATGTTTAGAGCATGGTAAATCAAACAGTTGCAGAATCAAAAATCTTAAAGAAATACAAGCAGGTGCGCTTGTGGATTGCTGAAGAATTCAAGAAAGAAGGAGTCCGTGGATCTCGGAGCTATCATGTGGTCGTGGTAGTAAGTTTCCTACACTTGGGTAGCAATAGGATGTTAGTGGTTTAAGTCTTATTGTGTAAACTTCAATTCTTTCATAGTGGATTCAGTTTTACCTTGAGGATAGCTAGGTTAAATCCTCCCTAGGTTTTTTACCGGTTTGGTTTTCCTGGGTCATCAGATCTTTGTGTTCTTTAATTTCCGCTGCTTTACTGTTTTTACTTATTTGTGTTAACCTAGATTTAATTAAATTACCTAAATTAATCACTTGGCTAATTCTCTAGGTTAATCTGTTTGGGTTTAAGGGGTCTAAACGAACTCACAAGTGGTATTAGAGCGGGTAGCTTCTGTTTTTGATCCTTTGATCTTTTAGCTGATCCTTGACCCTTGTTATCATGGAACACGGACACTCTCTTGTTGTTCCACCTCACTTTGATGGAAACAACTATGCTTATTGGAAAGTAAGGATGAAAGCATTCTTGAAATCCATTGATGAGAGAGTTTGGAACTCCGTTGAGTACAGATGGGAGAAGCCCACTACTCCTGTGAGTGAGTGGCAAACTTCTCAAAAGGAGGCAGCCGCTTTCAATAGCAAAGCCATGAATGCTATTTTTAATGCTGTTTCCATGGAGGAATTTAAGAGAATCTCTAATGTTGAGGTTGCTCACACTGCTTGGAAAATCCTCCAGACTGTGCATGAAGGCACAAAGGCAGTTAAGATAAATAAATTGCAGCAGTTAACCTCTAGATTTGAAAGCATTAGAATGAATGATGATGAATCTTTTGATGAATTCTATGCTAAATTGAATGATATTGTTAATTCTGCTTATAATTTGGGTGAAATCTATGATCAACCTAAAATTGTTAGGAAGATTCTTAGATCTTTGACTGAGGATTTTAGACCCAAAGTGACTGCTATCACTGAGAGCAAGGATGTGGACTCCATCCCTGTTGATGAACTTGTAAGATCTCTTTAGTCCTATGAGTTAGACCTCCCTAAGACTAACAAATCCAAATCAATGGCTCTTAAGTCTGTTGATGATGTTGAGGATGGTGGATTTGATAATGAACTCTCTGCTATAGAGATTGCCTATCTTGCCAAGAACTTTAGAAACTTTCTTAGGAACAATAACAGAAAGGCAAGAGGCAAGAACACTGTTGAACCTAGAAATTTCAGGAGGAATGATCCCACTAAGGTTAATAACACTGAAAAACCTAAGGAGAAAGTAGGTCAGCCTTCTAATAATTCTTTGGGACAACAATGTTATGGTTGTCAAGGGTATGGTCATTTAAAATCTGAATGTTCTACATACTTGAGATCTAAGGGTAAAGCTATGGCTGTAACCCTTAGTGATGATGAAGTTTCTGATACTAAATCCGCTAGTGATGAGGATGGAAACTTCATTGCTTTCACTGCTACTACTGTAGTTAATGAAAGCATGTCTGTTGAAGAGAACCCTTCTGATGGGGAACTCTTTGAGGATGCAGATTTACAAGAAGCCTATAATAAACTTTGCAAAGTTACTGCAAAGGATGCCATGAATGTTGATTTAGGCTTAAAGAAAATTGCATCTTTGGAACTTGAAAAGAAAAATTTACTTGTGAAATTGTTTGATGCAAATGAGCTTTTGAATAATGTTAAAACTGAGAACATGCTTTTACTTGATAAAGTTAAATGTTTGGAACTTGATTTATCTGTTGTTAGAGAACAAACTAATAGGTCTGCAAGCTCCAAACTTGATCACATGCTGAGTGTTCAAAAGTCTCCTTCTGATAAAACTGGTTTACGTTTTGTTGATAGCATCTCTGTGCCTGAACCTTCTTCTACTAAATTTGTCCCTTCTTCTGAACCTTCTAAGAGTGAGATTGTCAAACCCTTGGTGAGTGAGCCTGTCAAATATGTAGATGTTGCTCCACCTAAGAAGATTAGGGTTGATCTTCAAGCTTCTCATTCTAGAGCTTCTACTTCTACTAAGGGCAAGTTGCATGATAAGCCTGCATGGGTTTGTCATTTTTGTGGAAAACCTGGACACATACGTCCAAATTGTTTTAAGTTGCAAGCTGTGAAGCGAGCAAATAAAACTAAAGTACCTGTGCCCCAAGCACATGATCCTATGGTACTTATTGGTGAATTGGTAAAGGCGTTAAACCTTTATTCCAATCCTGGAGTTGCTCAGAATTCTAATGTGAATCATAACTCCAATGCAAGAGTTGCATCTAAAAAGTTTTGGATGCAAAAGGCTCAACCTAATTGAGTCTGTTTGACATGGTCCTTGTGCTTCGTTATTCTATCTTTGGTGACCTCTGTTTCTAGGATTTGCATTGCATTACATTCATGCATTTCATTTTAGGATGTTTGTTTCTTTGATATAAAAAAAAAAAAAAATTTTTTTGCAAATTGTGTTTTTGCTATTTTTTCTTAAAATTGAAGACAAGGTTGGTCAATCAAATCTTGCATGACATGCTTATGTACTTTGTTTAGCTTTGATGCACTTATGTCTATTGCACTTTACTAGCTAAAGTTTTGTTGTGCATGTTGTGTGGGAAGATGCTATATTTGTTGATCACATTATCTTGATCTTGAAGTCTTATGTCTTTGATTATCGGACTTGGTCTTATTGAGAAAGGCATAAATAACCATCTCACCACTGTTTACTAGCCAATCATGAACACCTTAGTGCATATCGTAAGATTTTGTGCTCAAAAAAGTGTAGCACATGCACAAAAAGAACATAAGGTGTAGCCTCTATTAAAATTGGTGTCTACATTATTGGGTTAAAATAATTTCACAATTCATAAAATTGGTGTGTACATTATCCCTACTTTTATTAAGTTTCTAATCAATTAAATTGAATAATGAGGCAAATCAAGAAACTTACATGGTTGCAAGCTTTTATTCTAGGAGATGTGAGAGTTATATGATGTAACTCTTTAAGTAATAGTCTCTTTCAAATTCATGTGATGGATTTTGTAGAAATTGTGATTGATCAATATGTGCATATCACCTCACATGTTTCTCAAGCTTTTGCTAGTTGCACACACTACACAAGTTATTCTTTGCTAAATTGTGTACATGATATTGTGTGTTTTTGTCCTGACCAACCAAGTTTGAAATTTTCTGGAAATTGTTGCAAAACATGTTTGCTTGCTTGATTGATTGAGGAAGATTATGAGAAAAGCTTAATCTGAGAGATCTTGGTTGAAAATATGGGTTTTTGGAAAAACATTTCATCTCATACTCATGCATCTTTTTCATAAAAGTTAATGCTTTGAGGAGTTTTTGAGCTAATTTGATTCAATTTTCAAAAATTCAATTTTTCCAGATTTTCGATCGATCGAGTCTGTTTTTCGATCGATCGAAAATGTTTTTAAAATCCCTCTAAAGTCTCTGTGTGTTTCGATCGGTTCTCGATTGATACTAGATCAATCGAAGGATTTTCGACCGATCGAATCTGTTTTTCGATCGATCGAAAATCGAGCTGAATTTTTTTTTTTTAAAAGGTTTTTCTCTCACATGACTTTTCACTTTTCAAATCTTTTTCAAAACTTTTCTCTCCCTACCAACCGGTCAAGCCTTTTTTCTTGAAGATTTTGTCGTTTTCTTCAATCTTTTTGCATAATCTCTCTCTTCCAAAACCGGTAAGTCATTTATGCCCTTTCTTTTGTTTTTATTTTCATGTTTCATGCATTATTTTCATGCATTTTAGGGTATTTTCGGCATTTTAGTTTTTGGTATTTTTGGAGTGATTTTTGGCTCTTTCTTTTTCAAAAGAATCATGGGTTTTTGTGGGGACACCTAATCTAAGCACTATATGTGATTTAATTTGATTAATTTGGTGATTTGTGGAATTTTTGAATTTCTAGGGCTTGAAATTGGGGATTTTGGGGTTTTTTTTCAATTTGATTTAAATTGATAAAATTGGCTTGTTAGATTGATTAATTTGATCATTATATTGAGTTGTATGACTGCTGTGTTGATCAATTTATCAATTAATTGTGTTTTGAAAAATTGGGTTTTTCAAAATTGGGTATTTTTCATTTAAACCTAATGCTCAAGCCAATTTTGTTAATTTGAATTATATTTGAACTTGTCACTGCATTAGTTCATGCATCATTTGCATATTTTGTTCATGCATCATATAGAATTGATATTTCTATATTTTGTGTTGTGCTAACTTGCAGTCTGCCCTTGGTTTTTGTTTTTGCTCTTCTTTTTCTGTGTCTCTCTTTTCTTTCTTTAGCATCATGCCTAGGAAAACTAGAGCCCATAGGACTTCTGACCCTTCACCTTCGTTTGATACTGAGCGGTTCCCTAGTGAGAAGAACCAAGAGACCTATGAGACCCTGAACCTTAGGCGTCATATCTGGGCTGAGCGTAGAGTCATACTAGATGAGGTAGATCTAGAGGTGAGACGTAACTTTGAGCGTCGGGGTTGGTTATCTTTGCTCGAATATGAGCATCCTCCTCCTCCTGCCACCTTGATTAGAGAGTTCTATTCGAACCTCTCTATCCACAACTATGATACCAACACCTTAGTTAAGGTTTGGTTATGAGGTGTAGAGTATCGCATTACCCCTACGGTTGTATCTGATGCTCTTGGGGTGCCCATAGTTGACCATCCCGTTTTTCCTTATGAGGAGTCTCCGCCTCTTGATGACGTGCTGTCATACATCACTGGGTCTTCTATCCAGTGGGGTTCTGATCCTCGGATCACTTCTACTGAGCTTTCCGAGCTTCACTATCTTTTCTTTAGGATAGCGTGTCATTCTTTGTGGCCTATTTCTCATGTCCACACCATCCCTCTTGAGCGATGTGTGTTTTTGTATGCCCTAGTTACTGATGCTCCTATCAGTTTTCCTCATTTGTTTCTTCGTTCTTTGAACGAGATTCATCGGTCTAGTTCTACGGCTCATGCGTTATTCTTTCCCGTTTTTATTCATAGGATTCTCCTTTTTCTTGGTTTAGGTGATTTTCCTGCGTCTGAGCTTGTTCAAGTTATTGCTCCTATAGGTGCTACCTTTTTGAGGCAAAGGGCTGCTCAATTTCGAGCTAGCTCTAAGCGTCCTAGGGTAGAGCCTTCCGATGTCACTCCACCCCCTTCTTCTTCTACAGATACTCTTGCAGCTGGGACGTCTTCTGATCCTGCTGTTGCTGCGGCTGCTGATGTTCCTCCATCGTTTGATGAGGTTTCTTACCTTCGTCAGACTCTGGATACTGTCGTGACCGTTCAGGCGGCTCATGGTCAGTTATTGGTGGACATCCTTAATGAGCTACGTGCATTGCGAGCGGACTTGGCGAGTTCTCGTCATTCTCCTCCACCACCTTTTGATGATGAGTGAGTGCCCTTTGGCAATTCGTCACAAAAAGGGGGAGTGCATTGTGTAGTTCTTATGTATCTAGGAGATTTTTTGTGTGGAGATTTTCATTTTAGGGGGAGTTTTGTACTTAGTAGTGATACTGCGGAGCTTGTGGAGTTATTAGATTGTATTTAGGCGCTTCACTGTGTATTTCTTTTTTACCTCTTGATTAGGAGATATTTTTGAGATACATTTTGATGTATATGTTTCTTGTTTCACTATGCTACTCTGCTTATTGATCTATATTTATGATATTATTCATGATATTGTCTTTATTTTGTGTCATGTGAAATCAAGAAGATATTTTTATATATTTCCTGTTTTTTTCCACACATGCGTTTATGTGTTTGTTAAGTGTTACAGGAATATACAGGTTGATTTAGTCGTGCTGCTGTCTATTTTGCAACTGTTAGATAGTAGTTAGGTTGAATTGTTTAAGTGGCTTTTTATTTTTATAATGGGCTGTTTCATTTTGTAAACTTTGAGCTTTTTGTTAAGTCTGTGTTTTGTCACAGATTGCCAAAGGGGGAGTTTGTTAGGTTCTAAGAATTAGGAACTAATGTATTAGAACTTCAATTTGTAATGTTGGCAAACCATAATCAAAATAATGTTTAGTCTTGTGTTAGACTTGCTCAAAGTATGGCTCTTCATGTAAAGTTGGAATCGAGTTTTATGCAGAATTCACTGTGCACTTTCTGCCTAACTCGATCGATCGAAAATTAGACTCGATCGATCAAAAGTCGTGCAGATTGTTTTTCTGCAGAATTTTCCAACTCAGCCCTAGTCCATTTAATGTATAGGGTTTTATGTTTTGCCCTAAGTATATAAGGGAAAACCCTAGCCACGTTTTTAGAGTTCTGTTTCTCAGAGTTTTGTTTTTCAGAGTTCTGTTTTGCTGTGTTTGTGAATCTCATTTTGAGATCTAGAGGTGTTTGCCTTCACATACACTTAGGGTTTCCAAACTCAAGACTTATGTTTAGAGCTTGGTAAATCAAACAGTTGCAGAATCAAAGATCTTAAAGAAATACAAGCAGGTGCGCTTGTGGATTGCTGAAGAATTCAAGAAAGAAGGAGTCCGTGGATCTCGGAGCTATCATGTGGTCGTGGTAGTAAGTTTCCTACACTTGGGTAGCAATAGGATGTTAGTAGTCTAAGTCTTATTGTGTAAACTTCAATTCTTTCATAGTGGATTCAGTTTTACCTTGAGGATAGCTAGGTTAAATCCTCTCCAGGTTTTTTACCGGTTTGGTTTTCCTGGGTCATCAAATCTTTGTGTTCTTTAATTTCCGCTGCTTTACTGTTTTTGCTTATTTGTGTTAACCTAGATTTAATTAAATTACCTAAGTTAATCACTTGGCTAATTCTCTAGGTTAATCTGTTTGGGTTTAAGGGGTCTAAACGAACTCACATTGATGTTTGTTTATTTTAATAAGTTTTATTCATAATAAATCTAATTAACAACTTGAGTTTAAAACTTGTTAATTCTATCAACCGGGGTCTAAAATTTCCCAACAATTGGAACTGAGCTTACTTATAGATCAGTAAGTTCTACTATAGGTAGGTATTTTGGGATAGGTAAAATTTCTTGTACTTGTAATCACTATTATTGTTAGTGGATTCTTCAAGAGTGGTGACCTAAAATCTATTTAGGTGGTTTTTGTCTATGAGAGTTTTCCCATGGTGATCAAATTGCTTTGTCAAACTTATTTTTCGTGGCACTTATTTTAGTTTGGTGCTTAGATTGTTCCTTAATTTGATTTTCATGTAATTTAGACTAATTAATCAACTTGAGTAATTAGTTAATTAATTGGGGTCAATCTATAATCCCATAGTATGAATATGAACATTGGACACTCTGTTTTTGCAACAGTTAGGGTTGTCAAAACTTGAATGGAAGTGATCCTAACCACAGCAACATAAGTATCAAAACAATCCATCCATTCCCTTTGCTTAAAGGCTTTTTGACAGAACCATGAATTTTTGTTTTAGGGGTGCAAAGTTGTGATACTAACATTTTAGTCATGATAATTTTGCCGGTTCCAAAAAGTAGCAAATTAAACCTCAAATACAATGGAATGAAGCTTAATATGTTACCTTTTGAAATCCTAAGTTACTTTTTGAAATCTTGGGATTTAATTTGTTACTTTTGAAACTACAGGTTATACTTTGTTTCTTTTTGAAATGCTAATGTTTAACTTTTTTAGTTATGAAATTACATGGTTCAATTTGTTACACATCTTAACTTGTAGGGTGCAAAACATATTTTTTTTAAGAACGCACTAACTCCAATATTAGGGGGGCCAACTCCAATTTTTATAAGGTAACTCTTCAAAATTCTAATATTTTTACATACTCTAAAATTATTTTTCATATTTTTGGAACACTTGGGAGTGGTTCCGCTCCTAACCAATAAGTACGGTACATTATTTATTTCTTCTTCTTCCGCTTTTATATATATAAGAACCATATGGTACATTCTCCTATTATTGATCTACTAGCTTGTAATCTTAACTTGTAGGGTGTAAAACATATATATATATATTTTTTTTAAGAATGCACTAACTCCAATATTAGGAGGGCCAACTCCAATTTTTATAAGGTAACTCTTCAAAATTCTAATATTTTTACATACTCTAAAATGATTTTTCATATTTTTGGAACACTTGGGAGTGGTTCCGCTCCTAACCAATAAGTACGGTCCATTATTTATTTCTTCTTCTTCTTCTTTTATATATATAAGAACCATATGGTACATTCTCCTATTATTGATCTACTAGCTTGTAATCTTAACTTGTAGGGTGCAAAACATATTTTTTTTAAGAACGCACTAATTACTCCAATATTAGGGGGGCCAACTCCAATTTTTATAAGGTAACTCTTCAAAATTCTAATATTTTTACATACTCAAAAATGATTTTTCATATTTTTGGAACACTTGGGAGTGGTTCCGCTCCTAACCAATAAGTACAGAACATTATTTATTTCTTCTTCTTCTTCTTTTATATATATAAGAACCATATGGTACATTCTCCTATTATTGATTTACTAGCTTGTAATCTCATGCATATACATAGATATATTTAAAAGATATACATTAAAATGTATAGTATAATTTCTATATATATAATTTAAATACTATTGATATATAGTCGTTTTTATATTTTTTTTAACTCTTTAGAAAATCAAGTAAGAATATTATTAGGTAGATAATGTAAATTGTCCATAATATTTTTTAATGAATTTTTGATATTGTGAAGCACTTTTTTTTTCTTGTTTTTTTATAGTTCATTAATTCTAAACTCTTTAGTTTTTATACTCAATAACTCACTTAAATAAATATTTATGATATGGTCCCACAATCGGCTCCAAAATTAAGAACTAAAACTCTCTAAAAATAAATAATTTAGGACACATAGTGCAAAATTGGACTTCAATTGTAAAATCTAATTGAATTTTTTTATAAGTTTTACCTATATATATATATATATATATATATATATATATGAGGGATTGATACTTTAGCTATTGTGAAAATATTATGATAACTTGTTGTGTCCCTATGTCAACTCTAAAAATTAGCCCAAATAATAGTAAAAATAGTTTAATTGCCAAATAACAAAATATTCAACAAAAAGCCTATTCATAAAATATAAATATAAAAAACCCAAATTGTTCAAATTCATAACTAATTCAACTCATACTATAAAAATAATCCCTAATTTAATTTTTGCAAAAAGACTATGCCTAAAGAGATACTATGGATGTAAGTAGCGGAGGTGTTGTCAACTCTGCTCTCCTAGCAATTATCATCCACCTCTCTTTCGCTCCATTTTCCTTTTCTCTGTCATCATTTCAGAGTCTCTTTGACTTTATTACTCATTATTTTAGCATTCTTAGTTCTTACTTTATTTCTCTCAGCAGTTCATTTTGCTTTTTCATTTTGTTAGTAGCTAGAAGAAAATTTATGTGTTTTTTTTTTTTTTTTTGGTGAAATCAATATATTCAAGTTCTTTTTTTATTAAATTTTTTATGATTTAAGTTTTTTTAATGACTTCCATATTAAAAATTCTTATCTAACCTCACCATTGATTACTACGAAAGCATAAATTTGTTAGACTAGTTGAATAGCAAGAGGAAAATTGGTTTCCTTACTTTGTGTGTCATGAAGTTATCTATATATATCAGGGAAGTCGATACCGTACCGTACCGGCCGGTACAGCCGGAATTCTTCGTACCGGAAGATAAATCAGTACTGAAACACCTTCAAAATGTACCGCTCAAGATTTCAACCTATATTGGACAATATCGGCCATACCGGAGTGTACCGAACGTTTCGCCCGGAAAATAGAAATTCGGCTGGTACAAAAACTAAAAGGAAAAATAGAAGAAATGCATGATTTAAACAAACCCTAGTGCAACAAGCTGCCACCACATTGACGTCGCCAATTAGATCTTCTTCTTTCCTTTTTTTTTTTTTTTTTTCTTCATCTTCTCGTCTGTTGTCCTTCTCCACTGCTCTGATATCTTCTCGTTTTTGCTGAACAATGAACATTGCTACGTGGTTTCTCTTTCTTTGTTTTGTACAGCATCTTATTTCAAAATTCCTAAGCCCTTTCACACGTGACTAGCCTTGAAAATGTTGAAAATTTATATTCTTTTTAGTAAAAGTTGGGCTGAATAGCTCAGCCTTTGCTTCTTTTTTAGTTTTGAGCCCCACATGATGCATTAATTGCATCACGTGAATTGAGCCTTTTAGTTTTTTTCTTTTTTAAGTTTTCAATATATTATATTAATATATTCTTAAAAAATGTTTATTATCAATATTATTATTATTATTGGGAGTGATATTTTAAGTTTAAGATTTGACATAATTAGTGAAATATGAGTTGGAAATTTTATAATTTTTAATATAATATATATTATATAAAATAGCGGTAAATCCGAAACAATACACCGATAATAATCAATACCCGAAATATATCGTACCGATTATAGCCTCTTCGTTGATATAAATAAATATATATATATATATATATATATATTAAGCATAAATGCATGTCAGCATGTGTTTTCGTGGGTTCCCCACCACCAGACTAGCCTCTATAAGTTTTGGTTATCACCTAAATTAAATAAAAGGATTTCCGTTCGTCAGTGGCCCGCAATTTGGAAAAGGAAAGCAAATTACGTGTTTAATAATTACGTAATTTGCCACTACACTTGTATATATAATAAGGAGAAGCCAAGACATCTTCATCAATCTATGCTTTGTATTACAGTTTTTAGTTGAGTAGCTACTTTGTTTCTGGGTACTAATACTATCATCACTACAAAAAAAAACATGGCTCTAAAGTATAAATTGGGGACTGAAGTAGAAATAAAGTCACCTCCAGAGAAGTACTACAACATCTTTAAGGGCCAAGCCTTCCATGTTCCCAACGCCGTTCCCGACCATATACAAGGAGTTGACGTTCATGAAGGTGATTGGGAGACACATGGCTCTGTCAAGATCTGGAAATATACGATGGGTAAGGCAGTAGCCTACTATTTTCAAACTTATTCTAGACTCAATTCCTTATTCTTTTACTTTATGTTACACTTCACTAGCTCACAAGCCAGTATTTATGACTTAAAACGTGTTGGCCTGGGTATGGGAGATTCAACATCATCATCCTTTCCATTTCAGGGTTGATGTTTTACTTTCTGAATTTGAGAATTTGATAATGTATAATTTAAAATTTAAATAACGTGACATTAAATATTTCTTTAAATTTGTAATATTTATTCTAAAGCATGAAGTTTATCTATTTCAAATATTTAAGGTGACCGTCAGCTAAGGCTAGTAATTGTTGAGTGACTAAAAATTTGAGTGGCTATGCCCTACATTAATTGATAATTGAAGTGAATAATTAATATAATATTATCAAATATATTGACTTGTTTTCACGGGTTAAGCAATTTTCCATCATGTTATATGAAGGTTAAAAAATAAAAACTCTATACTAGCTATAATTTCCAAATTCCAATACCCAACCCAAGATTAAAAAGGCAGTACTTATTTCTCGTGCTGTTGTGCTACAAGATTTTTATCTTTATTTTACCCTAAGGTGCCTCAAAGAATTCTGTATAATACTGGAAGAGCTTTTGTTTCTTTCTTGTTCCATACAAGGACTCAACTAATCTGCACACTAAAGGAGCTGTTGATGTTTGTCTTCAACATTTCTATTTTGAATGTTATGGGGTGCATATTTTTCTGAACTTACAAATCTGTGAAACTTTATCAATACACTCTTTCTTTCTTATTGAATGTTTGGCCAATCACTAACAATTTTGTAATATCGGAGATGATATTTTTGACAATTATTTTCAGGCATTATAAGCATGTCTGATGTTCATATATTATTGTGAAACTGAATTTGATATTCATATTTTCTTGTGAACAATAGAGGGAAAATCCGACCTAGTTTTCAAAGAGAAGGTTGAATATGATGACGAAAATAGGTCAGCAACCCTTATTGGTATTGATGGAGATGTGATGCAGGAATACAAGTCCTTTAAGGGCACCTATCAGGCTGTTCCCAGGGGTACTGGCAGCTTGGCCAAATTGACTATTGAATATGAGAAACTCAGTGACGATGTGCCCGCTCCAGATAAGTACATCACTCTGATGGTTAATGTCACCAACGGTATTGATGAGCTCATTGCTAAGGCAAAATAGGAAGGATGTATCTTCTAGTGCTTGTATAATAAAAGCATGTGTAACCATGTTTTGGGTTCAGATCTCATCTCTTTAATGCAGTACCTATGGTGTGTACTAAAATAATGTTGGTTGGTTGTCAATGCCCTGTAGGTCAATTGGCATATCTATTGTCTAACCTCTTGTGTGAGGCATGCCAAGGCTATTTAATAAAGTTATGGTTTGTGTTTGTATTAAATTGGAATATGGAAATTCAGCACGAATTTTCTTCTCTTTTCTTTTAATTTTTTATTGCTATTTTCAGTTTCTTGGACAGACATCACATAGAAGAATAACAAATTAACAATGACATGTCATTCTGAAAATATGGAAGCGAATGTAGCGAGATCTTTATGGTTGAAGTGAAGATAACTTTCATAGCTTGTTAATTAATTGGTCCATCCTGATTCATGAAGGTTACTCCAAAGAGAGAGATTGTTGTGATGTTGTTTAAGATATTGATGCACAGGATCCCATGTCTGAGCTCAGCCAACCACCAAACAAATTAACATACAAAGGAATTTACTAACAGTTTGCACAAAATTTACAGAAAAAACTCCCAAACATTTTAGTTCACTGAAAAATACAAGGGACACTAGGAGTCTAGGACTTTCTTACCTAAAACATGCACTAACTTGGGATGTCGTTGTCAAATCAGCGTCCTATACCTACAAATTACAAATGTTACCATATTTTCCGACACAAACATTTTTATTGCTTCCACATTGTTGACACACCCAAATGCTTTAAGGGTCATGCAGGGAATAACCAATCAATTGTGTCACGCCCTAAACCCCAAAGGGTCCAAAGCATGAGAAAGACGTCTCAAAGTACTTACAGAATTTTCCTTTTTGACAATTCAATCTATATAAATCATATTAAGTACTAACATCAAGAATTATTACAATAATTCCATTGAATATACCTTAAGGTAAGTCAAAGCTCTAAGCAATAATTACAAGGATCATTGGCTACAAAAGAATAGAGGTTTGAATAAATAATTACATATCATCAGATTGTCCCATCAGTGGGAATAACGTCACAACCACTATAATATACAAAAGAATGAGTCAAACCTATTTGAAGATTTACAAGATCTAATATCTTCACTACAAAAGTTTAGTCTCCATCAGTAGTCATTCTAACTAAAGTTAACCACCAAAAAGCTATCTCAAAAGATTGTTGCCTACTCTGAAAAGTTTAGAAAATAATGGAATGAGACAGAGCCCAGTTAGCAGCATAATTAATGGGGGTGGGGGAAATGCAAGTTCCATTTTCAATAATAATAATATGATATGACAAGAGTGATTGAATTATGAAACACTAAGTTTTTCAAAGTAAATACCTTGAAACTATATACTATAATCTGTGAGCACCAACAATATTATTTCCAAGGATTTTGCTAATGTGTGCCCTTAGGGCACATAATAATTTATCATTTTTGGAAAATTTTTTTTGAGAATTGAAAAAGTTTTGACAGCTTTTTCAATTCCTGAAAAGATTTTTCTAAAAATGGATGGGTTGATGTGTGCCCTTAAGGCACACATTAACCGGACCCAATTTCCAAAGCCATAAAATTTAATATAGGGTAATTTATCACAAATATACCATACTACCACATAGACCGGTCAGAGGATCCACCCATTCACAACTGGCATGATATTATCCTCTTTGGTATGTAGACTCTTGGCCCCATGGACAGCAGCCTCACTCATACCCTCAAGGTTTTTCTCTCCCCCTATAGGCAGTAAAGAGAGCGCGTCAAATAGGACTTCTCTTGCATGTGCTCTCTTGGCCCCATGGGCAGCAGCCTCACTCACACACAATCAAGGAACCTCTTTCTCCCATGGGCAGCAGGTAAGAATGCGTCATCCAAAGTGAAAGGGCACTAACCTAGATCTGATTCCATTGTCATAAAGACTACAGAATCCAAATCGGGTAATCACTGGGAAATCACACATGGCATGGTGTTAAAACCATATAAAGCTCACATGTTACATTACTTTCAAATACATAGTTTATGTCTAGCTAATTTTAGAAAAATCTTAAATAGTCTAACTTCCACAATCTTGTAAGGTTTTCAACTTCATTCTTGTCAAAAGATTTCTATCAATTTCTCACATAACAAGATAAGGTAAGCATCTTTAAATTTTCTAATATACCATAAAATCAATGACTTTCTTATCAAAGATTAAATAAAGGATGCTTATTTTTCCATATCAACAATTCATGCATTTATGATGCATTTTCATATATATAATAATATATAATTAGGGTCACAACACAATAATTTTAAGAAAACATATATCCATATATAATTTTCCAAAATGTGTTTGACCCAAAAACAACATTTATAAAACATGGTTATTTTCTAAAAATCCCATTGAAAAGCTACTTACCTCGCAACCGCAAAAGCCTAATTCTCCAAGTTCCAAGGAGATTAGCTAGTACCTAAACAATATCAAGGAAGCCTATCACAATAAGTACAAAGCTTGAAATTGTATCTAGCTAAAATTTAGGAATTGCTAAAAGAGCACTTAATTAGACAAGCCTAGTATTTAACCTCATCAATAATAATATATACCACTTCCAAAGTTTCTCAACATATTGATTTACGAGGCAAGAACTCCAATTTATAAAGTTAGCCCATTTAATATCATCTCCAACATCATGACTAGCTTCCATAAAATTTACACTACATCATTAAGAGACCCATGAAAGCAAAATCAAAATATCCTCCAAGACAAGATATTTAGAACTTCAACTAACTCCAAGTAAACCCAATGGCAATGGAAAAATTAAGTTTACTAACCATCACATGTTATAACTCAAAACCCCTAAATTTTCCACCATAAATAAACCTTAGGTAGTCATCATTGGCACAAACCATATACCCACTCATCAAATAATTTCACCAATACAAAACCCATATATAAAAACACAAAAATATCACTTCCAATGCTCATAAATCTCATGGGTATCATTATTAAAGCTTAGATAAAAATAACCTCAAGCAAAAGTGTAAAACCCACTAAAAAGATTAGAAATTTTTACCTCAAAAAAGGATGTGAAGGTGTTTTTATAGGTTCACAACAATTTTCCGGTGATCTTGTCGGAAAAATGATGGTGGAAAATGGTGGTAGTGGTATGGAAGTGCCGGTGGAGAGGATGAGAGCAGAGAGGAGCGTATGAGAGAAAAAAGAAAAAAAAAAAAAAAAAAGAGAGTAGAGAGTGAGCCGGCCAAAGAGCAAAGAGATAAGTGAAAAAGGAGTAGTGGGGAAGGGGGTTAGGTGGGGGGGCACGTGGGAACCAAAAACATCTGCCCCCCCCCCCCCCCCCTTTTTTTTTTTTTTTTTTTTTTTTGTTGCTAACACCGATTGGGACGTTACAAATTGTCAGTGGCGGTTCCAGAAATTTTGTTTAGGGGGGTCATTAAGAAAAAAAAATTAATAAAAAGAGAACTTAAATATATTAAGTTATCAACAACAAAAAAAAATTTACAATTTCCTTTTACAAGTTTTCAAATTTCAAATTGTTACATGATAATTCATTATAAGTATTTAATATTTATTGCCAATGTGGATAGCTATATAACCATTTTATTTTGTTAAGTTTGTCTAACATTTTCATTTTTATGCAGTTGTTATTATCAATTTGTCATTGTTTTTATAAAAATAATTTAAACTAAATGAATAAACTCAACTCATTGGCTCATTCATACATAAAATAATATACTACGTATCTACTTAACCAATTAAATGCTTAAACAATCACCACAAAAAAAGAGGGCTATAGCCGCGTTTGAAAAACGCAGCTATAGCCTATAGCTGCGTTTTTATAGCCGCGTTTTCAAACACGGCCTATCCTGTGCGACTATAGCCCCCTGCGGGACCTAGAGCTAGGTTTTTGAAAATGCAGCTATAGTTTGGGGTATAGCTGCATTTTTTTACTCCTAAAGCTGCGTTTTTCAACACCTATAGTTTCGGGACCTATAGCTGCGTTTTTGTGGAAAACGGGACTATAGACCCGGATTGAGCTGCGTTTGAAAACGCAGCCCAAACCGGTCCTATAGTTACGTTTTCTACAAAAACGCAGCTATAGGTCAAGTAACATAGGGTTAATATTAGTGAGTTACAAGGCAGACTTAGGGTTAAATGCATATTTTTTGTTGCTTGTCAAATTGTCGTGGCAATCAAGTATAACACATATTGTATAACAATAACTTTACGCTCAAACCCATTAATACAGTAAATGAATATTATAGTTACACAAGAATTATATATATATATATATATATATATAAAGTAATAGGAAAAGAAAGATAGTCATATAAGCACATGATTCTTCTGACAATAACCATTGCATCATAATTATAACAATAACCACATATATCATCATTTCTTTGATACACTTCTTTCTTGTTTCTTTGTTCAGTCGCCCAAGGATCTTTACAAGTCCACATGTTACTATATATCTGTGTGTGTGCGCGCGCGCGCTGTAGTGCAGTGCAGGATGTGTGTGTGTGTGTGTGCAGTGCAGGCTGTGATGCAATGCTGTGCAGGCTGTGATGCAATGTTGTGCAGTGTAGGATGTGTGTGTGTGTGTGTGTGTGTGTGTGTGCAGTGTAGGATGTGCTGCAGTGCGTTGCAGGCTATGGTGCACTGTAGTGCAGGATGTGCTGCAGTGCAGTGCAGGCTGTGCTGCACTGCTGTGCAGGATGTGTATGTGTGTATGTGTGTGTGTGTGTGCAATGCAATGTAGTGCAAGATGTGTGTGTGCTGCAGTGCAGTGCAGGCTGTGGTGCACTGCTGTGCAGGCTGTGATGCAGTGCAGTGCACTGTAGTGCAGGATGTGTGTGTGTGTGTGCAGTGCAGTGTAGTGCATGATGTGCTGCAGTGCAATGCAAGCTGTGGTGCACTGCAGTGCAGGATGTGCTGCAGTGCAGTGCAGGTTGTGGTGCACTGCTGTGCAGGCTGTGACGCAGTGCAGTGCAAGATGTGCTGCAGTGCAGTGCAGGCTGTGATGCAGTGCAGTGCAGGCTGTGCTGCACTGCAGTGTTAGCAGTGTTATGCTGCAATAATTAATCCATAGTAGATAATCCTTAGAACACAAGGTCAAAAAGAATAATAATTACCTCAGGGTGCACAATTCCAGAAGTTCCTATTTGCTTTCCTTTGTAAATGATGATAGCTTGTGTACCCAAAAGAAACTCAGGTTCCTTCAAAAGAAATCAAGCAATAATTCATCACCCAACAAAAGTAGCAAAAAGAAACATCAATAGGCAGGAGAGAGATGAATAAAATCTCTGTAACATAATTTTTTAAATAACAAACTAAACCAAACATCAAAAGTTCGCAAGAGTCAACTTTTAGTCATAGTTTGACCTAATCTATTTTTACTGATTATCTATAATTTATTTTTACTTACACTAGAAAATGCCATTTAGCTTCCTCTCGTAAGAAAATGGCTAAAAGAACCTGGATGAATGCCACTATTTCCTTAATCAGTAGGTGCATGTTGTTACTTTTCTAACAAGGGATTGACTGTAATACTTCAAATTAATTGTTCCATTAATCTCACTAATTAAAGCCATTTCTGAGTAAACAAAATCTAAGTAATGACAACAATCAAGGGATGCCGTGTGACAACAATCAAAATCTAATGGCGCTGAGGGATTTGATTAATTAAGTCTGAGTAAACTGTATTTTGAGCTGTTGTGGAAAAGAGTGGAACTTAAATAAAGTGAAGAAGCTCATGATTGTCAAAGCAACATGGAAATTCCTAATTGTGTATATGCAAAACATGTTATCAGGTCATAACTAAAAAAAGAGAAGCAAAAAGTTTACCACCTAATCCTATTCCGTTTGGTTGGATGATGACCAAAGTTTTGATTGTCAAGAGTTTTTCATCACAATTTAACTTCTAATTGTGCCATGATTAACTTTAATAATGATATATAGATCAATATGATCAGACTTGTCATTAGACTTAGGTCTTATATTATCTAGTTTCTTTTTCATGTAAATGACTAAATAAACATATATTATATATGATATCTTGATGTGGCGTGTGATTTCAATCCACAGTTAACTTTCAAATAGAACCCAGATTTAGATTGAGCAAAACCCAATAGATATCAAAGTCAAAAACTATAAAAATCAACTATTATAATGAAATTTACCCCAACAAAAAAACAAAAAAACTTGAAATTTATAAGAAATCAGAAATCAAAATCAAAGAATTACATCCATAATCTCATATTCCAGTCATCTAGATTACTATATGTTTAAGCAATGCAAAAACAGATTAAGAATTAACAACCAAGCAAAACCCATCTCATATCAGAGTTAACTAGTCCAAACCAAACAACCAAAACATTAAAAATCACAACAAAAAGAAAGCAACGTAATTGTGAATTAAACCCAACACAAAATGCATATATACCTTTAGGAACAAAAACATTGCACTTGAGATAATAAATGTAGAAACACCAGAGAGTAGGTAGACCAAAGTTCCACCAACGTAGTTGCGGATCCATGTCTGGATGAAGTGGGGGTAGTGGATCCATGTCTCCAACAAAGTCCATTTCAACCCAAAATTGGAACCCTAAATCGAAAAATAAAGTCCATTTAAACCCAAAATCGAAACCCAAAATCGAAAATCCAAACCCTAAACCTAAAATCGAAACCCTAAACCAAAAATCAAAAACAAACATTTTAAAGAACTTACTGTTACTCGGCCTTCTGAGAGTGTCTTCAGTGAGATTGAGGGTTCGAGAGAGAGAGAGGGAGAGACACAAGGCAGCGCCGGTGAGATCGGAGTAGGAGTAGATGAAGGGAATGGAGACGAGGGAAGAGCGAAGAGAGGAAGGGGATTCTGAGAGGGTGGGAAGTGAGGGAAGGAGAGGAGTGTGTTGGATCAAGAGGGAGCTTGAGAGTTGAGAGTGGTCTGAGAGTTTTTTGTAAATGGAGCTTGAGAGAATTTTCACGTGTGGAGTGAAGAGTTTTTTGTAAATGGAGTTTTTTCAAGCTGCGTTTAACCAAACGCAACTCCAGACAGGTTGAAGCTGCGTTTAGCTAAACGCAGCTTCCACAAGGCGTTTTGAGTTGCGTTTCTTAAACGCAACTCAGACATATTGAAAAAAAAAATATGCTGATGGGTCTTGAAAACGCGGCCCAGCTAAACGCAGCTTCATCCCTTAAAAACGCAGCTTCAGAATTGCTCTATAGCTGGGTTTAGTAAACGCGGCTCAAATTACCTCCTATAGCTGCGTTTTTGTAAAACGCAGCTAAAAAATGCAGCCTAAAAACGCGTTTTTTGTAGTGAATCTATTAGGAACCTCACCTACACTTGTGTTTGTATTGAATTGTATAGCAGTTAGTCTATTGTAATGGCATAGCAATGGGTACATGTGTGTGTTGTATTGGGATTGTATATCAGCTTGTGTATTGAGATGATTAGTTGGTTAGTGTTGATTAAGAGTTAGTTAAGGAGTTAGTTAAAGAGGGAGCTAACTAACATTCTGTTAGGGAAGCTGGGACAATTATAGATATAAGGGAGGGTTCATTTGTATCAGGCAGTTAAGCAATAATATTCTCAAGCATTCTCTCTATTCCTATCTCTCTATCTCTTTGCTATGGAGGCCTGGTCCCCTTGAAGTGGCCAATCTTTTTCTTCTTCTAAGCAGAATCTTAACATAGTCATTAAATTTACAATTTTTTTCTTGAATTTTTTGGACTTTATAACAAAATATTGTTATAACATGATAATAATATACACATATATAACAAACCATCTCTATTTCCTAATTATTAAATTATATAAAGTTATATTATATTTATACTATACACATACACAAACATCCACACACATTATTATTTACACAAATAAAATTATAACAAAAAGTAATGCACATAGTCAATATTAGACACACTTACACACATATAAGATAAATTTATAATAATTAAAGAGTGACTTACAATTTACAAACACTTGCTATTATTCTTAGAGTCGGAAATACTTGTAATAAGGATGCATAAGATTTAAGTCAAGGTGTGCAAAAATATTTTTAAAAATAAATTAAAGTATTAAACTAAAAAAAAATTCTATATATGTATAAAAAAAATTGAAGTCAGGGGGTTCATTTGAACCCCCTGAACAAAGTGTAGCGCCGCCCTTACAAATTGTCAGTCACCATGTAATGTCCCTGCACATAGGAACCTTTCATGGCGGAGTCCATAACCTTGGAAATGCCTAATGACATGTAATTGTAGTTATATGGCTTTTTTGTTTAGCCTTTTATGTATCAAAATTTTCATTTTATTTAAAAGCTAAATAGAAAATTAAATCAAACATCAATAGTCCAAATGAGAATTTTAAAATGTAAGGAGCCAAAATGAATATAACCCGATACTTGCAGGGTCAAAAGTATCCAGTCAAAGAAGAAAATAAATTAATGTAAATACACAAAGTTCAAGCAAGAAAAAAAGAAAAAAAAAATTACTTGGTTAACCCGTATGTATACTTGCTTAAAATTTGAAAAATCGAGTAGGGTCATCTAAGTGTGCTAGCTCATTGACTTTTTAAAATTTTGACGTTGTGCTTTTGCATATGATGATTCATTTCTGAATGCACAACTATTCGGTTCCCTTTGTTTTGCCTTAATTTTTATGTTGGGAGATTATTATTATTATTATTATTTTGAATCCAGACCTGGCGGCCAAAGCTTCATTGAAGAAAGAAAACTGGGACAGATTACACAGTCCCTTATTACAAGAGATGTTGAATTTGTATGTTGGGAGATTTGTATGCGGAGACTTGAATTTTTAATTAAACTAGCTTTTAACTCGCGCAATGGGCGGGATCATTTTATGTATTAATAAATTTTACATTCAATTTGGAAGATAGTAGCTTTGGAGATTTACAGAATATCCATCCATCTTGGCTTTTCTTAAATTAATAATCACTTGGAAAGAATAAGATTTCATCTTCTACATACTATGGCTCAAAGTGTACTATGAAAGTATTATTATATTTGAAAAAAAAATTATCTGATCATGAGTTGCATTTATAATTTTCCTTTTTTTTTTTTTTGCTTGTTTTTGGAAATGAATTTTTTTCAAAAGATAAAAGAGGTGAAAATGATAACCTCTGTATAATTGTAAAAATGGTTTCATTAGAAGTAATAAAGTTATAAGAATTTGATATCATCATGTTTCTTTAAAAAAAAAAGTGAAGAGAGGAGACAAAATGGAAAGAAAAATTTAGATTGTTATATTTGTATATCTGAACCATGGCAAGCTGTTTCAGAAAACAAAGTTTCTTTACTTATCATTTTTCTTGGGTAAAACACCAGTGTTCCATTAAGCAACTGAGCATGCATCAACTACTCAAAAGATTTTCTCAAAAAAAAAAAAAAAAAAACAAATACTCAATAGATGATGAGAAGAAAACAATAGCCTATATAATATGACATGCAATACCAAAACAACTTGTATAAGATTATCAAACTTTTGTATCAAAATTGTGCTTTACAGCTTTAAAAATTTTCCTTGAAAATATGAAAAAACTAGTGAACCATATTTGACATCACTACATTATAGTCATGATACAAATTCTTATGCAAAACTCAATAGACATTATAAGGAAAATTTTGATGCATTCAAGCAGATATATAACTGATCTAGACAGCCACAATACAATTAAATACACTACGATGACTTAGTCGAAAAATTAAAATAACTAAAAACATAGTAATCAAAGATGAAATAAATCCATCCACTTTCAAGCTACAAATTCCCTCTCAAACTTTGACTTTGACAATAAATCCCGAGTTTGGCATCAAGATGAAGCTGCAAACAAAGAAAAGAAGAAGTTCAATATTGTTTACCCAAGGAAGAAGAAAAAAAAAGGAAGCCTGAAACTGGGAAAACAATTCCAAAGGATAGATTAAACAGTCTACATAATTCTTTGAAGTAATCCAATATTAAATCCTAATTTATGGTCAAGTGCAGAATTCTTCTTGGCATTCTTTGTTCTTTAAAAAGACTTTTGAGAAAGGGCTTGGTTTTTTGTTCTTTTGAGTCAAAGTATTGTAAATCTCATTCAAAACTCTAATGTGAGTCTGATTGACAACAATAATCAAACACATTCAAGGCAATTCATCAAATGGCAAAACACCCAACTCACGTTTGCACCAAATCTAAGCAACCTAACTCACTGGCTTGAAAAAAGAAAGTTCAAAACCTTAGCTACAATTTTTTTACTACAAAGAGGCAAGTACTTTTAGCTGGAAAAAAAAAATGCAAGTCTAAAACTGTTCCCTAACCTATATAAAAAAGAGAAAAAATATGAAAGAAATGTTCATCAAAGTATCCTTGACAGTAAGTAAGTCCAAAACCTCAGCATGAATTTTTTTTAACACAAAGAGGCAAGTACTTTTAGCTGAAAAAAAGAAAAAAAGAAAAAAGAAAGAAAATGCAAGTCTAAAACTCTTCCCTAACCTATATAAAAAAGATTTAAAAAAAAATGAAAGAAATGTTCATCAAAGTATTATTCACAGTAAAATATATTTTGCTGCCCAAAAGAAACACACACACACACACACACACACACACACACACACACACACAAAGAGAGCAAACTCAATGCACTGGGAATAGATACCTGTATAACAGCTAGAATAGGATTAGATGTGAAGGAGAATAAATTTTAATTGCTAAAATAATAACACTACACCACTTGATGATAGAGAAAGTTGAGGGAAGGAAGAAAGAGCTATATCTTGAATCTTTCCCTCCCTTTTTTGTTGTTAGGTTTGTTAAAAAATTACAAACTTAAGCCAACCAAGGTAAAAATTGTTATGTTTTTCAATATATTTTCAAGTAACAGTTTTGGTTCTCAAGGGGAAAAGAAGCAGTTGAAGAACACTTCAAATATATCACTCTTAAAACATAATTTTTTCTTCTTCAATAAATTCCTTTGGAAGTAAATATAAGGCTATTTGGGTTGCTGATTACTCACAAAAGCAAAAAAAAGTTTCAAGACAATGGAACTTTTCCTTCCTATATCTCAACAACATAAGCCAACTGACTGTAAATTAGAATCATAAACTCAAAGAAACTTTTAAGAAACAGAAAAACCAATGTGTCCCTAAATTTTACGCTGCTAATGTTTCGAAAATTAAATAAAAAGCTCAACAAAAGTAATCCAAAGCCATTTTTCAAGTTACCAAAAAAATAAAAATAAAAAGCCAATCAAAATTAGTTTTCCCAGCAAACTATATTGCTTTCTTGATTCCATAAAACCAAAAAAATAAAACATAAAAACTTTTAAAACCTCAGCTCCATTCTGCTCCAACATTTTCCTAATAACCAAATACAGCTTGAATGAAAACCATGTTAAATTTTTTTTTTTTTAAGAAAACTTAAATGCAAGGAGTTCAAAAGAGAAAGATGTAGTATATTACTTGTCCAATGCCTCCAAAAAGCTCCCTTAGTTCTTCAATTGTCACATCTGGGGCCTCAGCAGAAGCACCACCATAACCCCCCTCGACCACCAGTACCATGCCCACCATCATATCCACTTGGTGGGCTAGATAATGATAAGGTGCAACCATAGATGGAGTCAGCCTACTTAAATTCGAAGACTACATGATCACAAACATTTTCAAATAGAAGAGATAAGATAGAAAGAAACTGAAGCTATATTCTAGGAGTTTTGTTTATGTTGATCTTGTAGTTTAAATTTAAACATCTATATTGTAGTTATCCAAATTTGCAAAACAAATCTAGCATATAATATCTATACAGAAACCTTAACCATTGTTTTGGTAAGGCAGAACATTACCTCATATTTGTTCAGTCACAATGACCTAATGCTTGTTGTACTGCTTTATCTCTTAAGCTTTATCTTACGTCTGGCTTCCTGGACAGCTTCTACATCTGCTTGCCTTCATGCTTCCACTCACCATAAACTAAAATCAGAATTAAGAAGCAATTGACCAAAAATTCAGCTCAAGCCTTTCGGTAACAAAATTAATGGCAATGCAGGCAATCCATAGTAAAAGAGAGAAAAGAAAAAGCACTTACTATTTCAATATAAAACAAATATTGAAATCAATAGAAAAGTAAAAACGCCAAATAAAAGATACGATAAAGGGGAAGAATTGACAATTTATTTTTCTTCTTTGGACTTGGCTTCCCATCACTGTGGAAAAAATATATACAATCTTCCAAACTTAAGACTATCACCATTCCCATCTCTTAAGAAATAGGAAAAGAAAGGCATGATTGTGTTTGATTTTATCTATTTTAAAAACATCATTGACAAATATCCAAAACCAATTAACCCAAGTACTCTAAACAAAAGCTAACCAAATGCGACACAAATATCCTAAAGAAAGCAGATTATAACCACTACCTTTATCAAAACAAAATCTAACCAAGAAACAAAAATCAAAGATTTAAAATCAATCTGACCAGAATACCCAAATTCTCTCTACCCAACTGATTCATCTCTCTGTCTAAGTTTTTATTTAACATTTGACGAAAATTTATCCTTCAAATGGTACAACTGACGAAACAGTACAATGTTTCGCTTTTTAATCGTAAATATGGCTGAAAGTTAGACAAGTTTTTTTTTTCTTATGTGGCAACACGACCTTAATTGATAAAAAAAAAAGCACATAATAATGAAATGCAGATATGTGCTATATTTATAAAAGAATACCAACATAAAAAGAAAAAGCAGCACCTACTTAAACCTTTCCTTAGTCTAATCAAATGCAGACATGTTCTATATTATTATTATTATTATTATTATTATTATTATTATTATTATTATTATTATTATTATTATTATTATTATTATTATTATTATTATTATTTTTTAAGGAATTCCTACCAAACTACATGACATAGTGTAAGAATTAAAGGGAATAAACTTGATGGCATCAGAAAAAGGAAATGAACATGGAATCAGAACCAAAGTTGTTAAAGATTACAAACACTTGATGTTGTAGCGAAACTGAATTGGATTTGATCATAGCTAATCAATTCTCAAGCAACACCGAATTCCATAATGGAAAAATGAAATATCACCTTGCTAGCATGGATATGACAATTTTATAGAACCCAGGGATAATGCCATCCATCACCATGTAACTAAAGTCTAGTTCACTCACACCACATGGATCCTTGGCTAAAATGTTTCTCCCACAGTAATAGCTTACTGGCATCAGGGGCATCTATGTAGTGTGAGAATAATACAAACCCTAAAAGAAAAGCATGCTAATTGCAAACTACATTAGGTCGAAATCCAAGTTCAAAGTTGAGCATATAACTTGCAGCATGGTTAGAACTTAAAAGTAGAGTGGAGAAACATACCATCACCACCATACACACGTACACACACACACACCCTCACAACAACAACCAAAAAAGAGAGAGTAAAAAGTAAAAAAAAAAACAGAGCCAGCAACTTATAATTAGATCTAAATAACTTTTCCTAAATATAGGGAAAAAAAAATCAACATACTTCTCAGTTTAACAATGCACAATATATACACATCTATGATACATATCCTAATTCCCGCAAGACTCAATTTATTCACATATAACAAAGTAAACAGGCATAAGATGTACGCGGGCTTGATTTCTGTAATCAGTCATCTCACGTATAAACAACAAAATGTTTTCCAAGTTTCACACTGTAACAAAGCAATATGAAATGAAGAAATCATAAAAGCATTGCCCATTTCATAAAGCAGAACATTCACATACAAAATGACAGTTCCTTAATCACAAATAAATTCAGCAAAGAAAGAACAGAATAAATGAATGAATCATAATTTCCCAAATCAAAAGTTACCCAAAAAAAAAAAAAAAAGTGAGCATAACTTACTGAGACTGTGAAGGAGTGAACTGAGGCAGAGAGAGAAACATGGATGTGAAGAATGGGTCGCGCCATTATTAGAACAACATTCAATCCTATGCTTATTTAATCCCAATGATTTCGTTAAGATTAAATCAATATTTCAGTGATTTTTGTAATCTAAAAAAACAAACAAAAAACAAAACATAAGCAAATATCTAAAATTGAGAAAACAAACATTTTGATAGAGAATCCCCAAACCCAAAACACAAACGAATCAAATCTAAACCTATCCAACAAAAAAACACAATTAAAAGTAACCTTTCATACCCAAATCTGGAAACTGCGTCACAATTTTTTTCCCTTCTCTATCAATTGTCATCAAACTCAATCAACTGTCATCTTCGATCAGTTTCCAACTTCATTCGCTCTGTACCATGCCATTGAGAAGAAAAGCATCCACAAAGTAACTTTTATTGCAGTCTCTTTTTTTTGGGTAACTTTGATGTACTTTTTAAAAATGTCAATACTTTTTATTCAACCCAAAAATATGTTAACAATATCTTTTTGATTCTTTGATTTGGCATGACCAAACTCCCAACTCTTTAAAATCACCATTTATCATCAACAATAAATTTCTAAAAAAAAAAAAAATGCAGTTGTATTTGCAATTGACATGCATTCAGATTTACATAAACAAACCTAAATGCACAGCAGTAATTTATGTATTAGTCATATTAAAACATGTAAAGTTTGTTAATCATATGAATGCTTTCTATAAAATACAATAAAATTTTAGTAGGAAATTACAATTTAATTGAGTGTGAAATCAACCACAAATAAACTCTAATTATATAAACGTTATATCATAAAAATTCTTATATACCCGTACAAATCATCTTAACATAAATGTTATATCATAGAAGTTTAGCAATAAGTTACTATTGTACCCTATTCAATTCTTTTCCCTATTTGATGTGTTCTATTTAGTAGCCTTGTGAGGTTTATGAAGCATTTGGCAAACGTAAATGCTACTTCTATTTGCTGATTTTCAATGGAGTTGTCATTCTTTGATTTTCCCACAACAACATTTTTTATATCCTGCAATGATCGACAATTTAATTAAATGGTGCATCAAAAAGTGTCTAAATATATGCATGCTGCTCAAACATCATAATGCTATTTAATGATCAATATCAAATCAAGATGAAGACATCCTAAGAAATAAAAGTTGTGTTAAGTTATATATTTTTGTAACACAGACTTTTATCTAGAATGAAAACATATAAACATTAAAAATACCAAGACAAAGGAAAAGGCAAAATATAGAAAAACTATGAAGTTACAGAGTTTAGATAAAATAAGATGGAAATTAGTTAGCATGCTATTTGATCCATTGATATCTGATTGGGTGCGTGTTCAAATTAAGAACCTGAAAAATAAAGGGGAAAATTCGTAAAAACTCATATATAAGTATATAACCCATATAAGCTCTTATAGAATCAGAATCCCATAACCTTGCTAGCAAGAAGAGTATTAATATAATATATACAAACATATATAAGAACTGTATACAGATATAAAAAGAAACCAACTTGAACTAATTGATCTTAAAACCCAAAAATTCATATATAACCCAATTGGCAAAGAATGGTCTTTTAAGAGAAAAACCCAGAAAAATTGCAGCAACCACTGTTTCAATATGTCAGGATAGTTAACAAACATGAACAATGAAAATTATTCAATAATCCTAAACAGGTAAATATCATAAAATTAGTATTTTAAAAATTATTTATGAAACATTTAAAAAAACAAAAAAAAAAATGTAGATTCACAGAAATTAAACACCAATTCAATAATTAAAAAGAAAACACAAATAGGAAAAAACCTCTCTTTTCGTGAATTACGCTTCTTCTCCTTGGTCAGTTGCAAAGAAACGCCGAATCGCTTGGCATGGCGGAATCGATGGTGGTTACAGAAGGCTGATCGAAAGCCTCATCGGTTGGTTCTTCCTCTTCTTCTTCTTCAAGGCGATCTGGTGGGCGTGACAGCAGTAGTAGTAGTGTTGTCATCTAGGGTTTGTTTAGGGTTTTCTTTTGTGGTAGTAGTAGGGTTGAAGTTGAGTTGGTCTGATGAATCGGTGGCCACTATGTGATAGGGTCGGAAATTGCGTGAGAATGGCATCTCTGATCGCTTACTTCTTTCTCATCTAAGTTTTGGATTTTGATTTTGGGGGAAGGATATGTTTTTGATTTTTGGGGTTCTGAGAAGAGAGAGGAGTTACGGGTTTCTCTTCTTTCTCCTTGAAACGTGTCGCCATTGTTGGGATCTCTCGCTCTTGGTCTCTCTGTGGGTCTTGGGCACGCCTTATCTCTCTCTCCTTTCTCCGTGTACCATTCTTTCTTTCTGTTTTTTTTTTTTTTTTGTTTTTTTTTTTTGTTTTAAGCGGTCAGTTTCTTTCTTTTTTATACCAAGAGGCTCCAAAACAGTGTTATAACACAGTGAATCGTTTTTTTTTTCGTTTTTTTCCAAACGCACCATACAATATTTCAAAGAATAAGTTGTACACGTGTCAGCATTTTAAGGGGTCATTTTTCATAACATGGCAGCACCTCATTAAAGGCTTCTGCTTTTATATATAGCATTAGATTTGACATTGTGCTTAAAATATTTAGTGCGTTACAATTTTAAACGTGAGTAGTTACCCAACGCAAGCCACAATTTTAATAATTTTTTAAAAAAAGTTATACATTTTAAATTTGTTATTTTAATTTATTTTAGATTTTGAAACTTAATTTAGATTTTTTTAGGCTCCGTTTGGGAGTTTATAAAGAAATGGAATGGAATGATCATCAAGGAATGGAAAAGAATGGAATGGAATGGAATGTATTTAAGTAAGAGAAATGAATGGAAAAGAATAGAATGGAATAGAATTAAGTAACCTTAATTGGATATTTTAAAATAAAGGAATGGAAAAGAATGAAAATGAATGAAATGTAAGTAATCTTGTTTAGGAGTAAGATGGAGGGAATGGAATGGAATCATTTTATGACAATATTACTATTAGACCTCTATTTTAAAATAAAAGGTTAAATATATAGGAGTATTTTGGGAGTTTTAGTAAAAAAATCATTAAATCTATTTCCATTCCCTCCCATTCCTCTCAATTTCGGGGGGAAAGAAAATTTGAGGTTTTAAGGGAATAGAGAGAAATGAGTGTTTCCTCCTACTCATTCCATTCTCTCCCACTTAAACTCCCAAATAAGGAAATAGGCCTTCCATTAAAACTTCCAAATAAAGAAAGGGAAGAATATTCTAAAATTATTCTTTTCATTCTTTTCTATTCTATTCCTTTCACTCCTCCCAAATGAGGCTTAAAGTTTAATTTATATTGTTTTCGAAACTTGGTTCTCTTAGATTGGAATTTTATGCTCAATTGTGTAAATTATAATTATTTATTGTGTAATGAGCTTGAATGTTTGAAAAAAAAAATCTCATTTCATATTATGTCTGAGAAAATTGCATTAACTTGATGATCCAATCAAAACTAACCAAATTTTTAAGAGTTGGGTTATGACGTTTCTCAACTAGAGAGGGTTGGATTAGGTTGAGAAATACCTCAATTAAATCTAATATATATAATTTATGCACACTCATAAGATTGAGAATTAATTTTAAATAAGGTACCAAACCCTCTCATTGCAAATTGAGAGAAACACTTTGCTTACAAACACGGAGATGTTTATTTTGGGAATGGTATAGGTAGTAATTGGCCAAGAAACAAGTAGCAACATATAAATATATATATTGATGAAAATATACGATATATTTTGAGCGGTTGATATCGTGACAAATTTAGAATAGCATCTAACTTCTAAAACTATTGTGGGACCTTTTTTGGTTGCAGCTTCCATATTGGTATAGTTGATTTTTAAAATAAAATAAAATAAATATTTAATTTTTAATGCAAGCTAAAAGCCAGCAAAAACGTGTGATGCATTGAAGCAAGATCTTTATTGAAATTTGATAAAGATTTAAGTTATGTTCGATAGATGGTATTAGATAATAGTTATTCATATGATTTAACTATTCAGTAGTTTGGTTATATTTTTATTACATAAAATAATCTCTTCTTATAAATAGATATTCTATAAGATGAGAAATAATTATTACTCTTTAAATGGTTATAATAGCTATTCCTTAGTAGCTGAAATAATTTTTGAAATAAATTTATTTCTAAATATACAAACTTTTCATGGCCATATATATGAGCATATATATATATATATATATGACAATTATAAAAATAAAAAATCATAAAAAAAATGTTCCTCTCAAATTAAAATATATATATATATAATTTTTAGTAAATATGATTTTATATATAAAATATTTTTCCTATAGATCTTTATATTTATTTGGATTATTTTAGTTACTAATTTAATATATTTATTTATCTTTTAAATAATTATTAAATTAATTATAATGTCAGCACAGTTTGACTTCGGTTAAATCTTGGTCTGACCTTAAAAACCTTGAACCTTTTTTTTTTTTTTTTTCAATTCTTTGAACGGTCTGGGTTTAAAAATGTTATGTTCTAAGACGTTAGGAACTAAATATATTGGAACTTTAATTTGTAATGTGTTGGCAAACCATGATCAAAACTTAGAGTCTAGATTTAGATTGCTCAAAATGTGTTTATTTATAAAGTTGAAATCGAGTGTACTGTAGGATTTATTGGCTAAATTTACACAACTCGTTCGATCGAAAATTAGGCTGATCGATCGAACCTCATGCAGATTATTTTTCTGCAGATTTTTCCAACTCAGCCCAAGCATGGTTTAACGTGTAGGGTTTTATATTTTACTCCAAGTATAAAAGGAAAAACCCTAGCTACATTTTAGAAGTCTTTGATGTGCTGTGTGTTGAATCTATTGTGAGATCTAAAAGTATTTATCTTCATACACACTTAGGGTTATCAAGATTCATGTCAAGAACTTGGTAATTGCTTCAGTTGTTGCATAAAGAACATAAAGAAGATCTGAAACCTTTGAGTGAAGTCTCAAAGTCACAAGTAGGAGAACTTGTGGTTGCAGTAGATCTAAGAAAGATGTAGTCTATAGATTCGGAGCTGTCACGTGGTCATGGTAGTAAGTTTTCTACTTGAGGTAGCAATAGGATGTTAGTGGACTAAGTTCTATTGTACAAACTTCAATTATTTCATAGTGGATCTGTTTTACCTTGAGGATAGCTAGGTTAAATTCTTCCTAGATTTTTTATCAATTAGGTTTTCCTGGGTTATTATATCGTTGTGTTCTTTATATTTCTGCATTAGTTACATGATATGATTTTATTGTGTTAACCTAGAACTGAATAATTTATCTAAGTAAACACTTGGCTAAATAACTAGGTTAAACAACTTGTATTAAGGGGTCTAAAAATGTACAAGTGGTGTCAGAGCAGGTTGGCTCTTGTATTTAGATTATTTGATCTAAGAGTTGATCCTTGATCCCAGTTGTCATCGAACACAGACACTCTCTTGTGATCCCACCTCACTTTGATGGAAACAACTATGCCTACTGGAAAGTAAGGATGAAAGCATTCCTAAAATCTATTGATGAAAGATTCTGGAATTCCGTTGAATACGGATGGAAGAAACCAACTACTCCTGTAAGCGAGTGGTTAACTTCTTAAAAAGAAGCAGCCGCTTTAAATAGTAAAGTCATGAATGCTATTTTTAATGTTGTTTCTATGGAGGAATTCAAGAGGATCTCAAATGTTGAGGTTGCTCACACTGCATGGAATATTCTCCAAACTGTACATGAAGGCACAAAGGCAGTAAAGATTAACAAACTGCAGCAGTTAACTACTAGATTTGAAAGTATTAGAATGTCTGATGATGAATGTTTTGATGAATTCTATGTTAAAATGAATGATATTGTTAACTTTGCTTATAATTTGGGTGAAATTTATGATCAACCCAAGATTGTTAGGAAGACACTTAGATCATTGACTGAAGACTTTGGATCCAAAGTGATTGTCATTACTGAAAGCAAGGATGTGGGCTCCATCCCTTTTTATGAGCTCGTAGGATCTCTCCAATCTTATGAGCAAGACCTACTTAAGACAAACAAATCCAAATCAATGGCTCTAAAATATGTTGATGATGTTAATGGGAATGGATTTAATGATGAACTCTTTTCTACAAAGATTGCTTATCTTGCCAAGAATTTTAGAAACTTTCTTAGAAACAACAACAAAAGGGCGAGAGGTAAAAACAATGCTGAACCTAGAAATTTTAAGAGGAATGAACCCACTAAAGTGAACAATACTGATAAATCTAAAGATAAAGTAAGTCAAACCTCTAATAATTCTATGGGTCAACAATGTTTTGGTTGTTAAGGGTACGGTAATGTGAAATCAGAAAGTCCTACATTCTTGAGATCAAAGGGTAAAGCTATGGCTGTAACCGTTAGTGATGATGAAGTTTTTGATCATGAGTCTAGTAGTGATGAGGATGGAAACTTCATTGCTTTCACAGCTACTATTGTAGTTAATGAAAGTTTTGTGGTTAAAGAGAACCTTTTTTATGGGGAACTCTTTGAGAATGCTGATTTGCAAGAAACCTATAATAAACTTTGCAAGGTTGTTACTAAGGATGCAATGAATGTTAACTTAGGTTTAAAGAAAATTGCTTCTCTTGAACTTGAAAAGAAAATTTTGTTGTTGAAATTGCTTGATGCTAATACTTTGATTGATAAAGTGAAGACTGGGAACATGTTATTATTTGAAAATATTAAATACTTAGAACTAGAATTATCTGTTGCTAGAGAATAAACAAATAAGTTTGCTAGTTCTAAACTTGATCACATATTGAGTGTTCAAAAGTCTTCCTTAGACAAAACTGGCCTAGGTTTTATAGATGACATCTCTGTGTCTGAAACTCATTCCACAAATTTTGTTTCCTCTTCTGAGCCCCCAAGAGTGAAATTGTCAAACCAGTAGAAGTTACACCACCTTCTAGAATGATTAGGGTTGATCTTAAAGAGTCTAAGCTTAAGAATTCTACTCTCTCTAAGGATAAGTTACATGATAGACCTTTATAGGTTTGTCATTTTTGTGGAAAGGCTGGACATATTCGTCCAAATTGTTTCAAATTGCAAGCTGCAAAGCGAGCAAATAAGCCAAAAGTACCTGTGTCTCAAGCATAAGATCCTATGGTACTTATTGGTGAGTTGGTAAAGGCTTTAAACCTTTATACCAATCCTAGAGTTGCTCATTATTCGAATATGAATAATAACTCCAATGCAAGAGTTGCGTCTAAAAGGTTTTGGATGTAAAAGACTCAATCTAATTGAGTCTTTCTGACATGGTCGTTGTGCTTCATCTTTCTACTTTTTGTGACCATTCTTTTTTTGCTGTTTTGATTTATTTTTGTTTTTAGAATTTGCATTGCATAACATTCATGCCTTTCATGATAGGTTGCTTTTTGTTAGCTTGGAAAGGAATGAAAAATGTGCTTAGCAAAATGTGTTTTGCATTATTTTGTTAGGATATGTGCCCTTAAATCCTATTGTATGATGCTATGTATGATATTATGTATGACATTATGTGAGAAATGATGTATGACTTAATATTGTGTTTAATAAAGTTGTTTTATTCTTATCTAAAATAATGGTAACATGAATATTCAGACATTATCAAATAGTCCATGAGATGCATAGTATGTGATTTATGTGAAAAGTCACAGAAGATATAGATCACAAGTTCTTTGTAAACTCAGAATTTTGGTTCGTAGTCGGTGATGAAATTGGGCATTTCATCTGCGAAGATTATAACATATTAACTACGATAATTTGTCTTGATCATGGAAATGGTGATTTCTAGTTAATATGTTGATATGTTTTAAGAGTTAAGACATATTGAACTGGACTGCTGTGAGATTTATTATTCTCCTAACGACTGTCAATTGAATAATAAATCTCACGACTTGTATTCACATGAACTCTTAATCCTGAGAGAATAATGGACCTGATCATGAAATGTAGGTTGCTTTGATATATCAGGAGTGAGATCTAAAGTAACGGTCAAAACCTCAGTATGTTGGGCAGCCACATTTAGTGTTGATGGAACATATATTCTCAAGATGAAATTCATAGTCTCTTAACGGAGATATAAAATATTCCCTTGAGATAAGTTTAATAGGTACAGTTATTCAGAGAGTTAGGCCTAACCACTTTAGTAAGACTAAAGTATATATTTATGAAATTGGATTTCATAAATATATGGTGAATAACTCATAAGGATTAAACCGGGTACTCAAGGATTAAGATGTAGTAATTCACAAAGTGGCAGTCTATATTTATGACTTTGTGTTACTACGAATATTTTATGAAGGGGTTGCATGTATAATAAAGTCTTAGGATATAATTTATTAATGAGGCCTAGAGTGCAATTATATTTATATAGTGGTATTAAATATAATTAATGGTAACTTTGAACTTGTCAAGAGTTGACAGAAAAGCCCAAGGCCCATTGGAGCTAGTGTCTTATTTGTTCCCTTTTGGTCCCACTCCAAGCCACACACTAAAGCCCAATTGGGAAGGCCCAAAAGGCTAGCCCAATTAGATAATCAGTTATGTGGAGAGAAACATACAGAATTTTATATAGAATAAAATGGTTTGTATGTTTCATATGTGTAATAATATATGACATAAGGAAGAGAGACACTCTTTCATATTCTCTCTAGAAACAAAGAACTGATTGAGAGACCACACATCTTGGGCATCAAGTGGAATTGGAGTGAAGATTGAAAGTATTCCCGAGTTCTTCTTCATTCGGTTTTGAATTTCACCGCATCAAGGTACACTCTCTTGTTCTTATATTCTGAAACTTACATAGTGCATGTTATCGATTGCGAATGAAGTAGATCCGTTTATTTTCCACTGCGGATGTTTTGTATTCGATGCAAATATGTATATTACCCAACATATTTTTCTTGAATTTATAATCAAGGTTGGCCATGTTATCTTTACATAATATGCTCGTGTACCTTGTTTAGATTGGATGAGCTTATTTTACTGCACCTTGCTAATTTTAGCTATGTAGTGCATGTTGTGTGGGAATTGTTTATAGTTTTTAATCACAAGATCTTAATTTTGAAGTCGCATGCTTTTAATTGTTTAGACTTGAACTTAATGAGAAAGGTATAAATAACCATCTCACTACTATTTACTAGCCAATCATGAACACTTTAGTGCATATCATAAGATTTTGTGCTCGAGAAAGTGTAGCATATGCACAAAAAAAAAAAAAAAATATGGTGTAGCCTCGGACTAAAAAGCAAAAATTGGTGTGTACATTATTGGGCTATAATAAATTCTAAATGAAATAAAATTGGTGTGAACATTATCTGGCTTATTAAAAATTTCTCACATTGAATTAAAATTGGTGTGTACATTATGATGTAAAACAAGAAACTTAATGATTGCAAGCTTGTTTTTTAGGAGATGTGAGAGTTATATGATATAACTCTTTAGGTAACAGTCTCTTTCAAACTTATGTGATGAATTGTAGAAATTGCGATTGATCACTATCTACTTATCATCTCACATGTATCTCAAGCTATTGCTAGTTGCACACACTACACAAGTTATTCTTTGCTAAAGTTGGTACATGATATTGTCTGTGAATTTGTGTTAGCCATCCAAGATTATATATCCCTTGATTTTGATGCAAAATATGTTTTATGATTGAGTTTTGGGGACAAATTGATTGAAAAACTTGTTTTTGAAAGATCTGGGTTGAATCCAAGTGTTTTGAAAAACTTTTAATTTCATACACATGCATTTCATTCATGAAACATTGTGCTTTCAGAAGTTTCTGCATTAAAATGCTCTATTTTTCAAAAATATATTTTTTTTCAGATTTTCAATCGATCGAATCTGTCTCTCGATCGATAAAAAATGCGATAAAAATTTAGGTTTGAATCTGCCTGGCTCGATCGGTGCTCGATTGATGCTGGATCGATTGTAACTACTTTTCGATCGATCGATCGAATCTAATTTTCGACCGATTGAATTTCGAACTGTTAGATTTTAAAAAGGTTTTTCTCTCATGTGTTCATCACATATTTCAAACCTTTTTTAAAACTTTTCCTCACTTTCTCTCCTCGACCGATCCAATCTAAATTTTTGTTGTCGTTTTCTGCCTCAATCTTTCAATGGTTTATGTCTTCTAGTACTAATAAGTCTCATTTACCCCTTCTTTTTCAATTTCTTCACATTTTTCACCCATTTTTCATGCATTTTACATGAGATTTTTGAACATAAGATTTTTGGGGATTTTGATGTTTGGGTTGTTTTTTTTTTTTTTTTCAATTTCAATCATTGGGTTTTTGTCTCTAAAGCATATACATGTGATTCTCATGCTTTAATTTGATTATTTTTGTGTTTTGAGAAAATTTTGAAATTCTAGGGCTTGAAACTTTGTGAAATTGGGAATTTTGTTCAATTGGGCTTAGATTGGTGAATAAAACTTATGTAATTGATTGATTATGCATTATATGATGTTATCTAACTAGTGTAATGCTTAATTGCTCAATTTGATTTGATTTTTGAAATTGGGTTTTTCAAAATTTGGGGTTTTTCAACTAATATTCTATGTTTAAGTCAATTGTTGGTTTATAAAGTAAAATTGAACAATTTTCAATGCATTAGAGCATGTATCATATGTGCATTCATTACATGCATCATATAGATTGTTATTTATTGAGATTTTTATGCTCTAACCCACTCTAATGCAATTTGTCCTTGTTTTTTTTTCTTTGTTTCTATTTTCCCTTCTTTCCTATGTCTTAGCATCATGGTTAGGAAAACTAGAGCAAATAAGAAAACCTCTTCTGCCTCTTCCCTAGTTTTCGAGAGTGATAGGTTTTGGTTTGAGAAAAACCAAGAAACCTATGAGAATCTTAACATATTTAGGTCTATCTGGGCTGAGCGTAAGGTCATATTAGATGAGTTAGATTTGGAAATCTATAGGAACTTTGAGCGTCAGGGTTGGTTGCCTCTTTTGGATATAGATCATCCTCCTCTTGCTGCCTTGATTAGAAAGTTCTATTTGAACCTTTTTGTCTTCTCTAATGATTCCAATGTCCAGTATGTGATGAGTTTGATAAGGGGTGTAGAGTATGTCATTACACCTTAGGTAGTGGCCTCTACTTTTGGTGTACCTTTGGTACGGCAGCCCGTCTATCTTTACACTGAAACCCCTCCTCTTAATGACATTATGCCATACATCACCAGTACTTCCATTCAGTGGGGTACTAATCCTCGTATCATTTCACATGAGCTTACCGAGATTCATTATCTGTTTTTCCGAATTTCTTTTCATTCTATTTGGCCCATCTCTCACTTGCACCCCATTCTTATTAAGAGATGTGCATTTTTGTATGCCCTTATGACTGATGCTCCTATGAGTTTTCCTACTCTTTTCATTCGATCTTTGGTTGAGGTTCATAGGAGTAGTTCTAAATCACATGGTCTTTTCTTCCCTGCTTTTATCCATAGGGTTTTGTTAAATTTAGGATTAGAGGATTTTTCTAGCTTTCCTTCATTAGATGCTCTTCCTGAGGAAAAGCAGCGATATGATCGTTGGCAGAAATCTAATGAGATGGCCAAGTGCTACATCCTAGCATCTATCTCAAATGTTCTACAACATCAAATGCAGGATGTAGAACTAGCTTTGGACATTATGCTAAGTCTGAAAGTGATGTTTGGTGAGCAAGGTCCTTCTGCAAGGCAAGAAACCATGAGGCAAATTTATAATACCAAAATGGTTGAAGGCAGCCTAGTGAGAGAGCATTGTCTTACAATGATCTCTAATCTGAATACACTGGAAGTTTTAGGTGCCGATATTGATGGAGAATCCCAAGTGGATATGATACTCCAGTCACTATCGAAATCATTCAAGGAATTCAGACTGAATTATAATATAAACAAAAAGATTTATTCTTTGTCTGAATTAATGAATGAGTTGGTAGCTACGGAAGGCATCCTTGGTACTTCTAGTGTGGAAACCAATATGGGTGAAGCTTCTACTTCTCAACCAAAGTCGAAAGACAAGGGTAAGAAGAAGAAGAAGAAGGACTTCACAAGTAAGATGGTAAACAAATTGTCTTAGGGGTTCCCGATAAAGGAAAGAAGATCAAAGGAAAGTGTTTCCATTGTGGTGAGAAAGGACATTGGAAGAGGACTTGTCCAAAATTTAGGGCTGCTAATAATAAGGATATGAAAAGTTCATTCCTCTTTGAAATATATTTAGTACAAAATCCCATGGATTCCTTGTGTGTGGATTTAGGTTGTACTAATCATATCTGTAGTTCTTTGCAGGGGTTCCAGGAGACCAGAAAGCTTAATGAAGGGGAATTATTTCTTACTTTGGTTGATGGGAGCAGGATTCCGGTTTTAGCTACTCGACAACTAGCATCTATCGAGCTCAAGAAGCTCAACAACTAGCATCTATCGAGCTCAGGAAGCTGTTCCAGCCCCGTGGCTCGACAGCTACTCGACAGCTTCTCGACAGATGCTATCTATCGAGGTTTAAAAGAAAACAAATTTTCTGTTTTGTTTTTTTGGGATCCGTGAATGTGTTTTTGGGCCTTCTCATAACCCTAGACATATAAAAAGATTATTTTAAGGGCCGTAAAAGTGTTCACAAGTTTCACAAGCATTGAGCAAAGTCTGTTCAAGCAAATTGTGACCGGAGACAAAGTTTTGCCTTACTTCATCTCTTGTGAAGAAGTTGCTGTGTATGTACACTGTAGGGTTTTGTGACCAAGCATCTTCTTGATCTTCATCATCTGGATGAACTGAAGAACTTTGCAGCCAACAAACTTCTCTAGTTAGTGATTGAAGTCGCGTACTGGGATCCGTGCAATTGCTTAGTCACGTACTTGGGAGTCGTACATCAAAAGGAGAAATTGTCACTGCAGAACAAGTCCAATTGGGTATTGGGGTAAGGGTTCAACTGTAGGTTGGTATAAGGTACTGAAATTCCTTTACTTGTAACTTCTTGTTGCGATAATAGTGGAATTTCAGGAGTGGTGACCTTAAACGTGTAGGTTTTCCCCATTCGAAAACCAATCACCGTGTCAATTTAATTTCCACTGCATACTTAATTTAATTGGTGATTTGTTTGTGTTACCACGCTCATTGCATGTAATTGAACCTAATTAATTCACTTGGTTAATTCATCACAAGAGGTCAACACATTTTTGGCCTATCAAGTGGTATCAGAGCGGGCACACTTTGATTAGGTTTAATTTTTGTTGTGTTGATCCATTGACCCCTATTTGTCATGGATAGAGTACAGTCTCTTATTATACCTCCTTTATTTGATGGCACTAACTATGCATACTAGAAAGTACGCATGAGAGCTTTCTTGCAGTCTTTTGATGAGAAGGTATGGCAAGCTGTAGAGATTGGCTGGACCAAGCCAAACGAAACGCCGACCGAATGGGATGATGCTAAGATCAAGGCGACAAACTTCAACAGCAAAGCATTGAATGCTTTATTTAGTGCGGTCACTAATGAGGAGTTCAAGAAGATATCCTTAACTGAAACTGCTAAGAAGGCACAGATCATTCTTCAAACAACTTATGAGGGAACCAAGGCTGTCAAAGATTCAAAGATTCAGAGGCTCACCACAAGCTTTGAAGAAATCAAGATGGATGAGGGTGAGTTGTTCGATGAGTTCTATGCAAAGCTCAAGGACATAATGAACTCAGCCTTCAATCTTGGGAAAACCATTCCTCAGCCCAAGATTGTGAGGAAAGTGCTCAGATATCTACCTGAGAGATTCCACGCTAAGATCATGGCGATAGAGGAATCAAAGGATATTGACAAGATTCTTTTGACAGAGTTGGTTGGAAATCTATAGGCCTAAGAGCTAGGTTTAACAAGAATTGGCAAGTCAGGTAAGGGCAAGAGCATGGCATTAAAGGCCAAGAGCAGTGACACTGATGAGTCTTCAGATGATGAGGATTTTAAGATGAAGTCCTAAATTACAAGACAATTCAAGAAGTTCATGAAGAATGCCAATGGGAAGGGCTTCGACAAGGACCGTAGGCAATCTAATTCTTCTTAGTTCAAGAGCCAAGATAAAGGGAAGAAGAATGCTAGGGATGACAGTCAATACACTGTTCCTGCAGGACCTAAGTGCCTTGGGTGTCAAGGCTTCGGTCACATGAAGCAAGAGTGTCCCACATATCTCAAGAGTATTGGGAAGAGCAAGACACTTGCTACTACTTTGAGTGATACTGAGCCTAAGGATAATTTCGATAATGAGGATGACAAAATTTTAAATGCCTTCACTGCCACTGTCAATCCTACTGTGGGGGTAGTTGAAGATGTTGAAGAAGGGGAATTGGTGGAGTCCAAGTTTGAGAAGATGGATGAACAAGATGATATCCATACAGCCTATGAGAAACTGTACAAGCTTTTTGAGAAACACGAGAAACTCTATAGGCTGGCCACCAAGAAGCTCAGTGGTGTGGAACTTAATCGTGAAGAGCCTTCCACAAAGTTTGATGAAGCAAATCAGACTATTGGAGTACTGAGGTTTGAGAACAACTTCTTAGCTGAGAAGACCAAGAAGCTTGAAGCAGAGCCGTTTCAAGTTAGAGCTCAATTGGAGTGGACTTCAAGTGCGAAGCTTGACGAGATGCTTAGCATTCAGAAATCTGCTTCAGATCGAACAGGTTTAGGGTATGGTCTTTCTTCCTCTAATATTGCTTCTACTAGTACTACTGTTTTTGTTCCTCCTACTAATAATGTTGAAATTGAGAACAGTGTTGTTAAAAATGAATTAGCTAGTGAGAACTTAGACAAGGGTAAATCTATCTTAGGAGAACCCCCTAAACAGGATAAGAAATATGTTAATGTAGGAAAATAACATGTTTGTATCGCATACAAAATATATGCAGCAGAAAAATTAACTAATCTACTTCATTCGCAATAGATAACCTGTGCAATGTAAATTTTAGAATATAATAACAAGAGAGTGTACCTTAGTATGGTGAATTTCAAAACAAAGATTAGAAGTACTCGGGAACACTTTTAATCTTCACTCCAATTCCACTTGATGCCCAAGATGTGTGGTCTTTCAATCAGTTCTATGTGTTTGTTCTAGAGAGAATATGAAAGAGTCTCTCTCTTACATATTTTTGAACATACAAACCATTTCATTCTAATATAAAATTTTGTATGTTTCTCTTCACATAACTGATTATCTAATTTGCTAGCCTTTTGGGCCTTCCCAATTGGGCTTTAGTGTGTGGCTTGGAGTGGGACCAAAAGGGAACAAATAAGACACTAGCTCCAATGGGCCTTGGGCTTTTCTGTCAACCCTTGACAAGTCCAAAGTTACCATTAATTATATTTAACACCACTATATAAATATAATTGTACTCTAGGCCTTATTAATAAATTATATCCCAAGACTTTATTATACATACAACTCCTTCGTAAAATATTTATAGTAATACAAAGTCATGAATATAGACTGCCACTTTGTAAATTACTACAACTTAATCCTTGAGTACCCGGTTTAATCCTTTTAAGTTATTTATCATATATTTATGAAATCTAATTTCATAAATATATACTTTAGTCTTACTAAAGTGATTAGACCTAACTCTCTAAATAATTGAACCCATTAAACTTATCTCAAGGGAATATTTTATAGGGGAAATTGCACTTTACCCACCTGTGGTTTGGCACGTTTTAACAGTGCCCACCCGTGGTTTAAAAGTTGTCACTCAACCCACCTGAGGTGGCCTCCGTTAGACCTCCGTTACCCACCTCTGCCCTTTCCGTTAGAAAATCCTCTTTACTATATAAGCCAAAATTAGAACCCAAATAGAACCCTAAAAAAAAGGAATGAGCTCTCTCCCTCTCTCTACCCTAGAACCCCAAACCCATTTCCTCTATATCAACTTGATCTTCGGCCATGGACTTGGAATCTAATTACGAAATTTCCCCCACTTCCGATTTCATCTACTCCCGCAACTTCACCAGAGTTGCTTTATAGGTAACGCCGAATAAACCACCCAAAAAAAAAAAAAATGAAACTTCCTAAAACCCTAGAAATTATCTCTCGTTTTTTAATCCTCTGTTTGGTTTCCAAGAAAACCAAAAGGAAAATATAATTTTCTTTTGTGTTAATGGAATTGGAAACAATTTACTGAACAAAAGGAAAAAAATAATAATAACAGAAGCTTCAGAGAGATTGCAGAAATTTGGTGTCTTTATTCACTGATTGGTTGCTGAGAAACTGAAGGAAAGGAAAATAGAAAGTTAGTGTGTGTCAGTGAGAATTTAAGTTTGATTAGTTTGCTAGTTTTGGTCGCTTTCTTCAAAGTTTTTGGGGAGATTTTGGAAATTTTATTTCCTTATTCTCTGTTTGTTTCCTGAGAAAATGAAGGAAAAGGAATAAAAGGTTACTGTGTTAGTGAAATTTAAATGTGATTAGTTTACTTGCTTCAGTTGATTTCGAAGAGATTATTGAAATTTGGTTTCTTCATTCTTTGTTTGTTTGCTGAGAAACTGAAGAAAAGGAAAAGAAAAAAATTGCTGTAACTGAAAGAGTGAATTTTGAATGCGATTAATTTACTAGTTTCAGTGAATTTCTTTAATTTTTCATTCAGAAATTACGTTCAAATTCTATTCCTAAATTTCTATCTGTGATCAAAGAGAGAGGTTTAGGCTGACTTTCAATGTTCATTAGTCGAAATCCAACTGCATTTTGTTTGAATTTCAGTTTCCAGATGAGTTATTGAAGGATTCAACTCGAGTGGCGAGAGCTCTGCGCGGACAACTTCATTTTTTTGGGGGTGTTTTTAGGAATCTTGACATAGAGGAAATAGGTTTGGGGTTCTAAGGTAGAGAGAAGGAGGAAGCTCATTCCTTTTTTTTAGGGTTCTATTTGAGTTCTAATTTTGGCTTATATAGTAAAGAGGATTTTCTAACGGAAAGGGCAGAGGTGGGTAACGGAGGTCAAACGGAGGCCACCTCAAGAGGGTTAAGTGACAACTTTTAAACCACAGGTAGGCACTGTTAAAACGAGCCAAACCACAAGTGGGTAAAGTGCAATTTCCCCTATTTTATATTTCCGTTAAGAGAGTATGAATTCCATCTTGAGAATATATGTTCCATCAACACTAAATGTGGCTGCCCAACATATTGAGGTTTTGACCGTTACTTTAGATCTCACTCCTGATATATCAAAACAACCTATATTTCATGATCAGGTCCATTATTCTCTCAGGATTAAGAGTACATGTGAATAGAAGTCGTGAGATTTATTATTCAATTAATAGTTGTTAGGAGAATAACAAATCTCACAACGATCCAGTTCAATATGTCTTAACTCTTAAAACATATCAACATATCAACTAGAAGTCTCCACTTCCATGATCAAGACAAATCATCTTAGTTAATATGTTATAGTCTTCGCAGATGAAATGCCCAATTTCATCACCGACTACGAACCAAAATTCTGAGTTTACAAAGAACTTGTGATCTATATCTTCTGTGACTAAATCACATACTATGCATCTCATGAACTATATGATAATGTATGAATATTCATGTTACCATTATTTTAGATAAGAATAAAGCAACTTTATTAAACACAATATTAAGTCATACATCATTTCTTACATAATGTCATACATAATATCATACATAGCATCATACAATAAGATTTAAGGGCACTAATCCTAACAGTTAAAAATCCTAGGGCTAAGAAGGCTAACTCTCAAAAGCTTAAACAAAAGAAGCAGCATTTCTGTCATCATTGTGGAGTTGCCGATCACACTAGACCAAATTGTTATAAATGGTTAGCCACTCAACAGAGCAACGGCATGATAGCATCTGGAAGCAAGAATCAGCTTCAATCCTCTCTTACTCCTTTTGGAAATCTTCTCAAAGCCTTCATATTCCTTTCAAACTTGAATGGTTTCAATTCTTCCCCCTCACCGCTGATTCAAGGGTTTAATCGAAGGAAAGGTTCTTCCAAAGGATGGAAGGAAAAGGGTTCCAAGTGATTCTATCACTTTCTTCTCTCTCTTCGTGTTTTTGTTTTTGCATAACTTGTGTGTTTTGTTTTTATTTTGAGTCAGTCTAGTTTTGTTGCATTGCTTTGCTTAACATGTTTTAGTTTGTTTACTTTTCAGTTTTGTTTATTTTTTTTTTTCATATAAAAATAAAAAAAAAATTGAAAAATTAGAAAAATACAGAAAACAGTGTGTTTTGTGTACATTGGTACTTATGTACCTTGGATGGCCATTGAAACAAAGTTTTCTAAACTTTGTATCTTTTGTAGCTTAGATGAGCATCTCTATGCAACACTAAGCAAGTGAGTTTTATGGCTCGTGTTTGTGATGAGTAAGGTTAAGTGACCTCTTGTATTTAACACTCATATCACTCTTTTTGACAGGTAGGACTAGAAAATCCTAAGAGAAAGGCATAAATAACCATCTCACCACTGTTGCCCGCCAATCATAAAATGACATCTGTATGCTACGACATAGCAAAATTGCAATGTCAATGACATCTGTATTGTTTGGCATAGCAAAAGTGCAATGTCAAAAGCTTAACATCATTGGGTATTTCTTTTCTCTCTTATAAATGCCCATGCATAGTTTGCTTAAAAGAAAAATATGCAAAGAAAATTAAAAAGCAAAAAGATCAAAAATGCTTTTAAATATGATTGCAAGCGTGTTTTTTAGGAGATGTAGGAGTTATAGGATGTACCTCAAAGGTGATAATCCCCATCAAACAGTTATGATTGTGTGTGAGTTAAAGTGATTTTCTCATATATCAAATCGTCATAACATGCATATACATTTGCAATCTTGCAATGTTTTTCATACAACATGCAATATTCTTTGCTACTCTTGATACATGTGCAGGTACAATGTGATTTGGCCATCATAAGTTTTACATGTGCTAATGTATGCTCACTAAACTATCTTGACTTATTTTTGAAATATAAAATTAGTTAGACTTGTTTAGTGTATGTGTGTGTGTGTGTGTGTGTGTGTGTGTGTGTGTGTGTGTTTTTAAGATCTATGTGCTTATTTTTTTTTTTTTTTGAGAGATGATTTTGAAAGCTTAATATGTTGATTGGATCTTTGGTTGAGTTGCATACTTGATTGCATTCATTTCTGTGTTTTCTCTTCATGAAAAACTGTTTTTAAGCAATCTCGATAGCTCCTCGACACTTCCTTGACACCTAGTTATCTGTCGAGCTCTTAAGCTATTTCTTTTTGCAATCTCCACACCTGTCTCAACACCTAGTGGATCAATCGAGAAAGTTTCTAACCTCTCAATAGCTTCTTGATAGCTGGTGGATCGATCGAGCTTCTTTTATCTGTTCTTGTTTTATCCCTCGACAGATTCTCGATAGCTTCATCTGTCGACGCCTTGTGATCTCGACACCTCTCTCGACAGCTGTCCCGACACCTCTATTTGTCGAGATTTACTGAACCTCTATAAATAGGTGCTGTGCGATCTGGTTCTTCATTTCTCTCTCTCTCTCTCTCTCTCTCTCTCTCTCTCTCTCTCGATACCTCTGGTTTTTCATCTTCCAAAACAGTTTCTCTCACTCCAAACCTCTACCCAAGTGTTTTTCAAGATTTCTCAAGACTTTCTTCACTTGGTAAGCTTCTAATTTCTTTCATTTTCATGCATTTCATGTTTTGAAACCTAGGTTTTGGGGTTTTTGAAAAAATTTGGGGTTTTTCAAAATAGATGAGGTTTTTGTGAAATTTTGGGATGGGTTTTTGCTTAAATGAGTTTAAAATCTCATACATTGCATCACATAAGCATTATAACAGTATTATCATACATTTTGATTGTGTGCTGTTAGGATTGGATTGGGCTGAGCCAATGATGCTTTTATGTTGCATGACATATGTTCCTGCATTCCCATGCATATGTTATTACTCTTTCATATATCTTGATATTTGAATTGCTTTTGGGACTTTTCTGATTGTCTCTCTCTTTCTCTCTCCCTCTCTTTTCGTTTACGTTAGTTGTGTCTATGGCACCCAAATGTAAGTCTGTTCCGTCCCGGAACCTTTTTCGTTCTGGGGCATCCACTTCTACTGACCCTACCCCCTCATCTGTTCAGTTCCATGATGAGGATTTTTGAAAGGACTTTTCAGAGAACTTCTCTAAACGAGGTGTTCATTTGGAACGCCGAGTTATTTTGGCGGACTTTGCTAACACTGACCTACTCGATGTTATTCACAGTCGGGGTTGAAAGTCACTATGTGACATCCCGGTCACATGTCCATCCGTGCTTATTCAGGAGTTTTACTCCAACATGCATGAATTTGATTTTTTAGTACCTCTCTTTCATACCTGCGTTTGAGGTACATGCATAGTGGTCACACCGGAGTTGGTATCCCATGTGGTCTGTGTCCCGAGGGTAGAGCATCCTGATTACCCCAGTTGTGAGCGTCTGAGGACTGTGTCCAAAGACTAGATGATCTCTGCTTTCTATGAGCGCCCTTCTGATTGGGGTGAGCGTTAGTTCACATCATTTAGGCCTTCTGCTAAAGGTCCTAGATTCTTGAACATGGTGATGACTTTTGTTTTGTACCCACTTTCTCACTACAAATCTATCACAGAGTCTCATGCTCGATTTTTGTTGTCCCTTCTAGAGCACCTCACTATAAATTTTCTCTCTCATTTTATTCTTTCCATTTTAGATGTCTATAGGGATACAGCTACCCATGATAAGCTCATTTTCCCTTTAGCTATCATGTGGATTTTGAGCCATTTTTCCATTCCTTTTCACTCATCCGACCATTTCTCTGTCATGTGTGCCATAGATGCCGCTACCATCAAACGTAGCGAGGCGCAGTTTCGGTCGTGAGAGACTGGGTCAGCAGCTCCTCCCTCCCATTCGACTCCATCCCGATCTGCTCCATCCATATTCGCTCCCTCATCTGCTATGGGTGATGTGACTTTTAGAGACATTATGGCGCAGCTTCAGCGCATGGATGCTCGCCTTGATACACTCCCTATGGAGCTGTATCAGGTGAATGTTCGTGTCGGCCGTATTGCACGGCAGTAGGCGATCATGGGTGGCTTCGCTCCTGAGGCTTCTCCTCCACCTCCTCTAGTGGCTTCTGATTCTGATGCTTCCGATGATGATGCTGATGGAGATACTAGCTCTTCCGATGAGATGTTTACTTGACACTCTTCCCTTTGTCACTTGTGACAAAAAGAGGGAGTATTTTTGGTATGAGAGTAGTCATACTTAGGGGGAGAGTTAGTATTGGACCATTTTGTTAGGGGGAGTGTTGATATCTTAAGGGATGTAGCGAGGATTACTTGTATCTTTTTTCTTTTCTTTCTTTTAGAGATACATTGCTCTTCTACTTTAGGTCTTGTGACCATTATTGACATACATTGTACTTATTTTTTTTATATGTTGGTGTACGTTTCTTTCGCCTACCCTTACATGTGTTGTTTCTTTTCTCTCTTTATGCACATGCTTCTTATTACATGTATGCAATCTATTATTTCTGTTTCACACTAAGATGCCTTGATGAGTTTTTTTAAAGCATTTCAGAAATACAGGTTGTCAAAGTCTACTTGCCATAAACTCTCTTATTGCAAAGTTTTTTAAGAATTTGTGTTAAGATAGATTTTATTGTATTCAACAAGTAAGTATGAGTTGAGTGATTTATGACTTCTCTCATATGTTCATTTGTTTGTTGTGTTTTTGTCACGGATTGCCAAAGCGGGAGATTTTTAAGACATATGTGTTTCACTTATTAGGAACATATGTCACTACTTTATGTAATTGGCTAATCCTTTGACAAAATGCACTTTACTTGTAATTGGGTAGATCTAGGATGTGTTTAATACTTCAAGAAACCTTGTTTCAAGATCAAGTGTTAAAGTCATGCAAGTCTGTCGAAAATTCAAGTCAAGAAAGTGCCTGCCATTAAAGCTCAACAGCTAGCATCTATCGAGCTCAAGAAGTTGCTCCAACCCCATGGCTCGACAGTTGCTCGACAGCTTCTCGACAGATTTTCTATTTTGTTTTCTTAGGATCTGTGAATGTGTCTTTGGGCCTTCTTTTCTCATAACCATAGACATATAAAAGGATTATTTTAAGGGCCATAAAAGTGTTCACAAGTTGCACAAGCATTGAGCAAAGTCTGTTCAAGCAAATTTTGACCGGAGACAAAGTTTTGCCCTAGTTCATCTCTTGTGAAGAAGTTGCTGTGTATGTGCACCGTAGGGTTTTGTGACCAAGCATCTTCTTGATCTTCATCGTTTCGATGAATTGAAGAACTTTGCAGCCAATAAACTTCTTTAGTTGGTGGTTGAAGTTGCGTATTGGGATCCGCACAATTGGTTAGTCACATACTTCGGAGCCGTGCATCAAAAGGAGAAATTGTCACTCTAGAACAAGTCCAATGAGGTATTGGGGTAAGGGTTCAACTGTAGGTTGGTATAAGGTACTGAGATTCCTTTACTTGTAACTGCTTGTTGTGATAATAGTAGAATTTCGGGAGTGGTGACCTTAAAATCACCTAATGGGGTTTTTTGCCGTGTAGGTTTTCCCCATTTGTAAAACAATCACTGTGTCAATTTAATTTCTGCTGTGTACTTAGTTTAATTGGTGATTTGTTTGTGCTACCACGCTCATTGCATGCAATTGAACCTAATTAATTCACTTGGTTAATTAATTGGTTAATTCATCACAAGGGGTTAATACGTTTTTGGCCTATCAACAATGCTTAAATCTATCAGAATTCTCTTATCCATTGCTGCTCATTATGATTATGAGATTTGGCAAATGGATGTCAAGACTGCATTTCTAAATGGCAATCTTGAAAAGGAAATCTATATGATGCAACCGGAAGGTTTTATAGCAAAGAACAAGAGCATATGGTATGCAAGTTGAAAAAGTCCATTTACAGACTTAAACAAGCGTCTAGGTCATGGAACATCAGATTTGATCAAGCAATCAGGTCATTTGGTTTTGAACAAAATCTTGATGAACCATATGTGTATAAAAGAAATCAAGATTATGTTGATGATATTCTACTTGTTGCAAATGATGTAGGGGTAATGTCATTGGTAAAAGTTTGGTTGTCAAGCCAATTTGATATAAAGGACTTGGGTGAGGCTAACTTTATTCTAGGGATCAAGCTTTGGCGAGATCGCAAGAATAAGATGTTAGGTTTATCACAAGCTGGGTATATAGATAAAGTTCTAGAACAGTTTAGCATGCAAAACTCCAGGAAATGATTACTTTCTTTCAGACATGGAATTCCTCTGTCTGATGACCAAAGGTCTAAGACTCAAGAGGAAGAAAATATGATGAGACAAGTTCCTTATACTTCTGCAGTAGGAAGTCTCATGTATGCCATGTTTTGTACTAGACCAGATATCTGTTATTCAATTGGCATGGTCAGTCGATATCAATCAAATTTAGGACCAAAATATTGGCAAGCTGTAAAGCATATTCTTAAGTATCTAAGGAGAACAAGAGATTATATGCTTGTTTACCGGTGTGAGGATTTGATTCCCATTGTCTATACAGATTCAAATTTTCAATCAAATCTTGATTCCAGAAAGTCCACTTTTGGTTGTGTGTTCACCTTGAAAGGTGGAGCCATAAGTTGGAGGAGTGTTAAGCAATCTTCTACTGCTGACTCCACCATGGAAGCTAAATATGTCACTACTTGTGAAGCGGCAAAAGAAGCAGTTTGGCTCAAGAAATTCCTTTCTGATCTTGGTGTTGTGAAAATGGAGGAAGTTCATATCATATTGTTTTGCAATAATAGTGGAGCGGTTGCACAATCCAAAGACCTTCAGAATCATAAGAAAGGAAAGCACATTAAGAGAAAGTACCACATCATTCGAGACATTGTTGCTTGTGGAGATGTAGTAGTAGCAAAGATAGATAGTTCTAATAATCTAGCAGATCTCTTTACCAAAGCCTTGCCTCAAAGAACTTTCGAGTCACATTTGGAGGGAATGGGAGTTAGATTAGTGCACAATAGTCTTTAGGGAAATGGAAGATTGTTAGGATTAGTGCCCTTAAATCCTTTTGTATGATGCTATATATGACATTATGTATGACTTAATGTTGTAATTAATAAAGTTGTAATTAATAAAGTTGTTTTATTATTATCTAAAATGATGGTAACATGAATATTCGGACATTATCACATAGTCCATGAGATGCATAGTATGTGATTTATGTGAAAAGTCACAGAGGATATAAATCACAAGTTCTTTGTAAACTCAAAATTTTAGTTTTTAGTCATTGATGAAATTGGGCATTTCATCTGCGAAGATTATAATATATCAACTAAGATGATTTGTCTTAATCATGGAAGTAGAGACTTCTAGTTAACGTGTTGATATGTCTTAAGCATTAAGACATATTGAACTGGACCGCTGCGAGATTTATTATTCTCCAAACGAATGACAAATGAATAATAAATCTCACGACTTATATATACATGAACTCTTAATCCTAAGAGAACAATGAACTTGATCATGAAGCGTAGGTTTCTTTGATATATCAGGAGTGAGATCTAAAGTAACAGTCAAAATCTCAGTATGTTGGGCAGTCACATTTAGTGTTGATTGAACATATATTCTCAAGATAGAATTCATAGTATCTTAACGGAGATACAAAATATTCCCTTGAGATAAGTTTAATGGGTTTGTTATTCAGAATTTTAGGCCTAACTACTTTAGTAAATAGTTACTAAAGTGTATATTTATGAAATTGGATTTCATAAATATATGATGAATAACTTAAAGGATTAAACTGGTTACTCAAGAATTAAGATGTAGTAATCTACAAAGTGACAGTCTACTTTAATGATTTTGTATTACTACGAATATTTTATGAAGGGGTTGCATGTACAATAAAGTCTTAGGATATAATTTATTAATAAGGCCTAGAGTGCAATTATATTTATATAGTGGTATAAAATATAATTTAATGGTAACTTTGGACTTGTCAAGAGTTGACAGAAAAGCCCAAGGCCCATTGGAGCTAGTGTCTTATTTGTTCCTCTTTGGTCCCACTCCAAGCCACATAGTAGAGCCCAATTGGAAAGGCCCAAAAGGCTTGCCCAATTAGATAATCCGTTATAAGGAGAGAAACATACAGAATTTTGTAACAACAAGTACATGAAATGGTTTGTATGTGAATGTTGGACACTTTCTCATTCTTTCTTGAACAAACACATATAACTGATTGAGAGACCACACTTCTTGGGCGATAGTGGAATTGGAGTGAATATTAAAAGTGTTCTCAAGTGTTTCTAATATTTTTTTTGAAATTCACCACGCCAAGGTACACTCTCTTGATCTATATTTAGAAACTTACATAGTACATGTTATCAATTGCGAATGAAGTAGATCCATTAATTTTCCACTGTGTATGTTTTGTATGCGATACAAACATGTATTTTTCCTTCACATGATCAGTCTTGTCTTCCTCTTGGTTACTCTTCAGGTTCTGAAACTATTGCACCATACAGTTCATGTCTTCCCTTAGTTGGATTTGATGTTGAGTAGCTCTTGAGTGTTCATGGGTTCCTCGGTGTTTGGGTGTTCTCCTTCTTTTGCCATAGTGCTAGGAGCTTCAGACTTCTTACGGTTTAAACTTTCTTGTAGGTTGAATATGGGATTATGATGTTGTAGCAAAGGAGTGTCGTCATTGCTCACGGGCTTCAGTACCGTGATGGGGGTGATGGGCTTGGAACTAGAGCTGCTGGCTTGAGTGTTGGCCTTAGGTTCTCTCCGTATCATTCCTTCAGATCTTGACCAAATTCTTCCCCCCCCCCCCCCCCTCTATCTCTTTCTCTAGAAAAAGCTTTCTTGGGTTAATTAAAGCTAGTTTACCATCTATATCAACTACCCAAGCAAAACAAACACACACAACATGTAATGCAATTTTAACACGGACCGGCCTAAAGGTAGGTTCTAAGTCATTACGTTGTAGGGTGTGTTTTTTGTTTCATTGTTTCCCATAACTAGGACGTTACACCTCCCAACTTGTAATGTAATGAACATTGAGTTGGTCCAAACAACATGGTCTATCCTTTACAGTCAATAGTAAATGATCTAGTGACTTTAGGCTATGAGTTGGTGAGTTCACCATTGGATACCCGAATCTAATGAAGACCGGTGATCCATGGTTACTACCACCACAAAATTGTTGAAAAGAGGTGCATACATATTGTTTGGATTGCACACACAGTGACAGTTAGGGAAAGATTTTAAAAACAATACAAACAACAAATTCCATACACCAAAATATCATACAACATCCCATCAAACATAAATAAGCAAACAACAACTATATCATGCAAAACCATGCAAAACAAAGGTACATATTTGGTCACTTAAGTCTAATAGGAAGCTTAGCTCTAGACATCCCTAGCAGAGTTGCCACCGTGAGAGACCTCAAAAGTTAACTCTTAAAAAAAGAAAGAATTTTGGAGTGCTTTTTAGGACACTTCTCTTTTTGGGTAAGTGGTGTGGAGTTGTCACTTATTTTTTTACCAAAAAAGAAAAAAAAGAAAATAAATAAATAAATACATGGCTGAAATATTCTCTTCATTGATTGAATACAAAATTACATATTTGAAAAATTGAAAAATTACATGGCTTTGGGTCCTAGTTACAAACTATCAAGCAATTACATGGCTTTTTTGTCCTCGTTACATTCTACCCAAAATAAAATAAAGACTAGGCTAGATCTACTTAACTAACGACCTAAATCTAGAGGCTAGGTTACGGAATGGAAAGGTGTTAGGCACACATTCCACTCAGATAGAGCCTGGTCTTCTAGACTCTTGTGACCAATATACCTTTTTATGCATGTCATGAATGATATGTTGAACATGTGACAAAAAATGTTAAATCACACAAGGCTTTAAACAAAACTCATTAAGCAAACTTTGACAACCTGTATTTCTGAAAAACTTTAAACAAAACTCATCAAGGCTTCTTAGTATGAAACAGAAATAAAAGATTGCATAAAAAAAAAACATGCGTATAAAGAGAGAAAAGAAACAACATATGTAGAGGTAGGTGAAGAAGACATACATCACCATATATATATATATATATATATACCAAAAGGGAGGGGGAAATAGCTGGTAGCCAGTCTAAAGGGGTCAGTAATAGAGGCCCTATTTGACTCAATGTAAAACAGGTTTTGAACATGTGGTTTTTTAACATACTAAGAAGTATAGGAAAATCTGGGAAAAACAGTTTTAACAGGTTGGTCAACAGTGGTCAAAGCATAAGGATCATATGATGAGGCCAAAACAGAAGAGTAATTAGGCTTAGGAATTGTACCTAAGGGGGTGAAACGGTTAACAATCTCCAATGGAGAAACAGGTTCCTTTTTAACAATTGTGTTATCAGTGGCAGGGCTCTTGTCTTTCGACCGCCTACTTGCCATTGTGACACTGCAGAAATTCACGGGTAAGGAAATCAGGGATTGAATTTTGAGAACCTTTTATATATTCAATATCAAAATCAAAAACACTTAAAATAGCTTGCCATCGGGCAAAAATATGTTTTGAAGCAATATTTTCAACATCTTTTTCAATAACATACTTAGCACTTTTGCAATCAATTCGTAACAAAAACTTTTGGTTTAACAAATCACTTTGAAACTTTGAAATACATAGTACTATAGATAAAATTTCCTTTTTAATAGTACTATAATTTAGCTGTGCAGTATTCCAGACTCCAGAATAGAAACGAACAAGTTGTTCAGATGAGTCTGGGGAAACTTTCTGTTTCAGAATGCCTCCGTAGCCAACGTCAGAAGCATCAGTTTCAACAATTTTGAAAGCATTAGGAGTGGAAATACCAAGACAAGGCAATGCCTTAACATGAGACTTGATTTGTTTAACAAGGGAAGTATGAACATCAGACCAAGGTGGAGGATTATTCTGTAACCGATCAAAAAGGGGTTTACATTGTTTCCTCATATCCTTGTAGAAATCAGCAACATAATTCAAAGAGCCAAGAAACCTTTGGAGTTGGGTTTTATCAGTGATGACATCAGGGAATTTATCAGCAAACTGAATGGCTCTATTAATAGGGCAAATTTGCCCTTCAGAGATGTCATAGCCAAGGAATCTAATTTTTGTCTGAAACAGTTTGATTTTCTTAGCAGAGACAACAAGACCATTTCTTTTAATAGTTTCCTGGAATGAATACAGATGTTTCCAATGCTCTTCAATAGAGTTGGAATAAACAAGAACATCATCAATGTAAACAATGGTGAAATCGCTAAAGGGGTTGAAAATATCATTCATAATGTTTTGGAATTCACTAGGAGCATTCTTAAGACCAAAAGGCATAACATTCCACTCGTAGTGACCAAATGGAGTGGTAAAAGCAGTTTTATACCTATCACTCTCACTAATCTGGACTTGCCAAAATCCAGATTTCATGTCAAACTTAGAAAACACTACAGCATCACTCAATCTATGAACTAAGTCATTCTTGTTTGGAATAGGGTACCTAATCCATTCTAAGACTTTGTTCAAAGGTTTGTAATTGATCACCAGACGAGGAGTTCCTCTCTCAATTTCAGCATTTTTTTGCACATAGAAAGCAGCACAAGACCAAGGGGACTTGCTGTTTCTAATCAGTTTTTTATCAAGCAAATCTTGGATTTCTTTTTTGCAAAACTCAACCATTTCAGCATTCATCTGGATAGGACGAGCTTTAGTAGGAATATTTTTCTCATTAAAATCCTTAATATATGGCAAGTTAACAATGTGTTTCTTCCTATGCCAAAATGCATTGGGGATATCAGAGCAAACATCATCAATCAACATTTTCTGAAAATTATTAATTTTTGATTGTAACAATTTATCAGAAAGTCGTTCAGCAATTTTCTTGAACCTAACTTCTTGCTTAAGAAAATTGAGATGATTAGTTTTAGCATGAAGCAAAGTCAAAGCATTATCAGTATCAATTTCAACTTTTGAAGCAAATTTGAATTTTACTTTCTGTCCAAAAGGATCAGTAGTAATTCCATCATGCTCAACAAGAAAGGGATACAAAGCATTAATAAAAGGGAGACCAAGTATCACTTTATCAGTCATGTTTTTAACAAGAACAGAAGGAATTTTGAAACAAACATTATCATGGCAAACATGAGCATTATTCAATTCATATTTGATCTTCATTTGAGAACCATTAGCAGAAACCAATCTTTCAGTTGACTTTTCAAAATATTTTGAAGGAATTAATCCTTCTTGGATACAGTTCATATCCGCACCAGAATCAATCATAGCAATAACATTGAAATGATAATCATGAGAAACAACAATTTTAACTTTTGTAAACCATTTTGGAGGAAGCAATTTATTAACAAGATTAAGCTGGGAATCAGTAAGAACATCAGCAATACCTTTTCCAGAAAGAAGAGCCTGTTGACTGGATTCATCTCCATCTTTGAGCTCATTTTGTTCATTATCGGATTGATGCTTATCCAGATTTTTATCAATTCTTAACAGAAGCAATTCTTGTTTAAGATCATTGTTATCACTTTTAATGTTTTTAAATTCATTTTTTAATTCAATTATTTCTTGTTTAACAATGTTGATCTCACGTTGGAGTTCATTAACAGTTATCACTTTTGATTTTGCTTTGTTGAATCTTTCCAAGGTTTCTTCAAAGCTTATTGTTGGTTTCAATTTTTTATCATTTTCATTTCTTGACAAATTTTTCTTAAACTTATCAAGATATTCTTTTTGCAATTCAGGATTTTGAATCTGACTTATCAATTGGATTAACAAGCTTTCATTTTCTTCACTTTTGGTGAGAACATTAACAATTTTAATAACATTGCAACATGAATCTCTACAACCGAGTTTAACAGTAGGTGAACCAGAGGAACCATCATCAGATTGGTAACAAGAATCAGACGAAGAAGAAAAATCGTCTTCCAAGGAATCAGACGAGACGTTTGATTCAAGGATTCGGAATAGTTCTTCTTGATCATTATCATCAATGTTTAACATGTTAAACTTATTTTTCAGTTTACCAGGTTTTTGCTTACAGTCTTTACTGAAATGACCAGGTTTTCCACAGTTGAAACATTTACCTTTACCAGATTTCTGTTTATCATATTTTTTAGAAACATTCTTTCTCTTAGCATAAAAATCATTGGGTTTAACAAAGTTTGTTTTGTATCTTTTATGTTTTTTATGGTTATAATTTTTGTGACCTTTATCATGTTTTTTCCCTTTTTGCCTGGAAGGAGCAATAGGAGGCAAACCATATTGTTCACAGAAATTACCCATTTCATATTTAGCTTTTCTTTTATTCTTTAACTGGTGTTTTAACAATTTTTCATCATTACACATGTTAATACCAAGTCTTTTAATAGTGCTTAAAATATCACCATAAGTTAAACTATCATAATCAATGGAATCATTTTTACCAATTAAGTCTTGTTTTACCTTATGAGCAAAGATAGGAGGCAAACCGTCAATAAACTTTTCTTTCCAATAAGGCTTGTAACAATCTTTCCGGAGCATGACTCTAGAAAGGAAAACACCTTCATACCATCTGTAATCAGACATAGTAGGACATCTCAAATTGTTTAGATAATCAGAAATACGAGATGAAACATTGGATGGAGTACCAACAAAATGTTTGAGAATAGTATAGATCAAAGTATTAACACCATCAGGAATACCACGATTTTGATTTTCATCAAAAATAGGGAAACCTTCATCATTCTTTTTAACAGCAGATTTAATAGAATCTCTGGATTCTTCTGTGAGATACGAATCCCACCATCCACGAAGAGCACCAGAAAAACTAGTAACAAGCAGTTCAACAATTTCAGAATGACTATAATTATGATTATTCAAGTAAGCAGTTCCAACCATGGACATGTGAGCCATTTTATTAATTATTTCTTATTCAGACTAACCATCAATATTCCATTCATAAAGTTTATCAGCAGAAACAGAAAACTGGGTTTGAAAAGATCTTTCTTCAAATTGCATATCAGGAGGAGTAGGTTTTGAATACCAGTTTTTTGTAAAAAACACAGGAATGGGTTTTCCAACAAATCTTTTAATTTCTGGTAAATCATCATCAAAAATCTTCTTAGCTGAAACAGAAGACAATGAATCAGAATCTGTGTTTTCTTCAAAAACATTTTCTTTTTCATTTCTTGAAATAGTTCGAGCAGCACTTGTGGAAGTACCTTCAGTTTTAACCTTTAAATCAGAAAGCATTTTGTCAATAATTTCAAGAGTTTTTGCCTGAGAATTTTTGAAATTCAATTCTCTTTGACTAGGCAAATCAATCAAAGGTTTCTCAGGTTTTGAAACAACAGATTTTTCAACAACTTCCGGTTTTGGAAGAACAGGTTTTTCAGCAATTTTCTCTTCAATGTGGTCAAGCTGTTGACCAATAACATGCAAAGATTCATTGGTGAAATTGTTTTGTTCAATAATACTAGAAACAGGAGTATTAGCATCAGCAATTTTGAATGGAGAGGCCCTCACATCAGTCCCTTTACAGTTTACGAGAACTGTCTCAAGAGGCGGATGGCTAGACCTAACAACAGTTTTATCTTCCTTAACAAAACTCGATTTCTTTATCACATTCAAATGTTTTTGGGAAACTTCATCTTTTGAAACATAATAATTTTCAAGGAAATCAAAGAACAAAATATGTTTTTTCAACTGGTTCATTTTTTCTTTCCATTTTCTTTTGACACGATCCTTTTCAGACTGAGCAAAAGTACTTTGGTAATATTTTCTCTTATCTCTGTTTTTAGCAGAAATAAATTCATTAAACAAGGAAACCATATCAATTTCAAAGCTTTCGTTCAAAGCTTTCAAAACTCTTAATTGGTTTTGGAAAACAGGGTTATCAACAGTTTGAAAATCAGAACCAGATGGAGACACTGATCTGGTGTCTTCTTCTTCTTCTTCATTAGCAGTTCTGCTATATGGAGAGGAAGCTTCTGGTTTAGTGGAATAAAAAGCAGTGCTAACTTGGGAGTTACCACTTGAAACTCCTTTTAACTTCAAATCAGGTTTTTCAAAATTCTTTTTCAAATATTCATTGAGATCAAGATCTCTTCTTGAAGCACTTCTTGAAACACTATCAGATCCAGCAAAGGAATGCCTTCCTTCGTTGATCCTCAAGGGTCTGTCATCATGAAAACTTATTTTAACAGTTCCATCAAGGTATTGTTGAATATTAGCAAGATTTAGTTCATCAAAAACAGGTTTAGCAGGAGGAGATTCACGTTCCAACAACCATTCTTTGGGAAGATTGATATCTACCCATTGAATCATTTTTGGGATTTGAATCTTAGCATCAGAAGTTGAACATTGAATTAACATGGTTTTACCAGCAGGATCTCTTATATGAACAGAACGAGGATTCAATTGAGAACCTAAAAGTCTGTAATAAATGCGGTAAATAAGAGCAAAAGGTTTGCTACCTTCTTCCATGTCATAACCAGATGTCAAAACATTTAATGTCAGGGCTTTAACAATATTAACATCATCCAAAGCAAGTGTGATATCAGGATAACAGTCAAAATAAACAGGACCATCATACAAAGAAGCAGTGATCATACCAAGAATGCTATCATTAAATCTTTTAAATCTAGCATCTCTTAAGCACATCAGAATAGAAGCATTAATACCTTTTCTTGTGAGTGGTTTAACAGCAACTTGAACAAGACCAATATGCAAATAACTGAGTTTTTTAGCAAGAAATTCATTAACATTTTTTCTGGAAAACAAGCAACATTTTTCGTGTGTTCTAGAGATAGAAAATGTCTGTTCAACAGTTCTAACTCTATATTCAGAAAAAGCAGTATTTTCAGCCCAACTAAGCTTATAGATGGACTTAGTGGAAACCTTTGGAATATTCCAGTTTTTAAAATCTGGGATCTTATTTCCTTCAACAGTGTGATCTTCTTCATTTACAATATCAGGAGGACAACCAGTCGTCCTGGAGCTGACAGAGGAGTTGGATCTCCACAACTTATCCATACTATCCTAGATTTAACACTCAATTATCATGTTTTTCTTAACACCGTTGCATTTCGTAACACATACCCTAAACAACCCTATACCTCTCATGCCCTACACGCTCTCCTAGCTCAAACGGGCCTTACTGTTCGGTTCTGGGGATTCACTTTACGCCTAGGGTGGCGCCAACGACGGTAAGAAGGGAACACAACAAAGGAGTACCAAAGTTTCGGGCAGACACGGACAAGCAACAAAGACACAACAACACTATCACCGGCCAGAAAAGAACGGATGGCTCTGATACCAAAAGGGAGGGGGAGCACAGCTGCTGAAGAGACAAGAAGGGGACGCACAGAATGGAAGCACAGTAATAATATTATGGAATCAATATAAAGTAAATGTCAGCAAAATAATGTAATATGCGAAAGCAAAGTAGAATCGTCCAAGATGGCGGTAGCAGTTAAGATAAACAAGATAATTGAGAGCAATAATAAGGCGGTAGAACCAGCCAAGTAGTATAATATAGCAATGTAGTAAAGCAGTTAGGAGGCGGTAGAACCAGCCAATCAAAGTAATAAACAGTTGAAATATAATAAATACAAGCTGAAAGTAGTTATTACTGAAAATATTACAACACTTACAGCACTAGTAGTCACTGGTTTACAACAACAGTTTAACAATACAAGGCTTGGAGACTAGTTCTAGTTACAAGCTTTGCAAACAAGGTAACAGTAGGGAAATAGGAATCTTAAAGAGGAGAAGGAAGTCCTAAGGTGAGGAATTCTCTCTGAAGCTCACTCTAAAAGGTTCTGTGTTCAACATAAGGGACAGCCCCCCTTAAATAGGCAAAAATTTTCGGAATGAACAGTAACCATGAATAGTGAACAGTGAACAGTAACAGTGAACAGTGAACGGTAACAGTGAACAGTATGTGAACAGTACGTGAACAGTACCATGAACAGTATTTTCACATTTTTCTCATTTGTTGCAGCAGAATCCGTAGGAGCATGAGATGACCAATTTTATTAGTTTATGTGGATAAAATCATAAGGAATCTCAACTTTGCAGAGAAATCATGAGGAATCTCAACTTTGCAGAAAGTAACATCAAGCGTGGGGAACAGGTAGCATTTTTGGCCGTTGTGCGGGCCAGACAAACAAGAGAATCAAATCAGCTTTAACATTTTGGCCGTTGTGCGGGCCAGACAACCAGGAGAATCAAATTCAATCTTCATCTTCATCATGACCAAACAATTCCTGATTGTAATGGTAATATGGGTCTTTTGAAACAGGGTTTTTTGAAACAGATGCTTCAGAGGACCGTTCATCTTCTGAACCATCATCACCTACCTTCTCCTTTGAAATCAACTTGAGAAGGGCATATAGAGCATCAGGGTCCTTGCGAATTTCATCTAAAGGGGAACCCTTCTTTTTAGTCTTAACAGAAGATTTAACAGTTGTAACAGATGTAGAAGCCTGTGCATTAGCCAGTTCAGCCTTCTGCACTGGGGAATTAATCTTAACACCAGGTAAAGCATTTGGGGATGACAAATCCCTGTTAACATTGTTGATAACAGACTGTGTATGTGGAAATTTATCCCACCATTTGACAAAACATCGCCGTGTGAGAACATCTCCTTCCTTTTCATATTGCCACGTCAGGATCCAAGGAACTTTATATCTTTTAATGAAATGAAGTGAAGGAGAGAATTTAGCACCATAAGAATTAACCTTGAATGTCTTTGAGAAATGATCAAAACAATTCATTAGTGGTTCGGGAAATATATCAGGAATAGAACCAAACTGGGTCCACCATCGGCCAAACCAAAGAGGCAAAGTGGAACTGAAATCTTTATCAAAATTAACAAACCATGAATGAGACACGATTTCATTCTGGTGAAGCATGAATCTGAACCAGGCAGTGATATAATCATGATAGCAGTATGGAACATTGCGCTTGGGTAACATCCTTGTGGAGGCAAGGTTGGGACCCCACATTTCTTCAGAAATAAAATTTTTTATGAAAACACTGTGATAAATAACCTTACCAGTCATCTTATCATTGATGCCTTTAATGGTTATTGAATTCTCATGGGTCAATATATCAGCATAGTAATTAACAGTTTTCTCACTATGTTCTGGAATCCAGTGGAACATTGGAGGGAAATAGCTGGTAGCTAGTCTAAAGGGGTCAGTAATAGAGGCTCTATTTGACTCAGTGTAAAACAGGTTTTGAACATGTGGTTTTTTAACATACTGAGAAGTATATGAAAATCTGGGGAAAATAGTTTTAACAGGTTGGTCAACAGTGGTCAAAGCATAAGGATCATATGATGAGGCCAAAACAGAAGAGTAATTAGGCTTAGGAATTGTACCTAAGGGGGTGAAACGGTTAACAATCTCCAATGGAGAAAAAGGTTTTTTTTTTAACAATTGTGTTATCAGTGGCAGGGCTCTTGTCTTTCGACCGCCTACTTGCCATTGTGACACTGCAGAAATTCACGGGTAAGGAAATCAGGGATTGAATTTTGAGAACCTTTTATATATTCAATATCAAAATCAAAAACACTTAAAATAGCTTGCCATCGGGCAAAAATATGTTTTGAAGCAATATTTTCAACATCTTTTTCAATAACATACTTAGCACTTTTGCAATCAATTCGTAACAAAAACTTTTGGTTTAACAAATCACTTTGAAACTTTGAAACACATAGTACTATAGATAAAATTTCCTTTTTAATAGTACTATAATTTAACTGTGCAGTATTCCAGACTCCAGAATAGAAACGAACAATTTGTTCAGATGAGTCTGGGGAAACTTTCTGTTTCAGAATGCCTCCGTAGCCAATGTCAGAAGCATCAGTTTCAACAATTTTGAAAGCATTAGGAGTGGAAATACCAAGACAAGGCAATGCCTTAACATGAGACTTGATTTGTTTAACAAGGGAAGTATGAACATCAGACCAGGGTGGAGGATTATTCTGTAACCGATCAAAAAGGGGTTTACATTGTTTCCTCATATCCTTGTAGAAATCAGCAACATAATTCAAAGAGCCAAGAAACCTTTGGAGTTGGGTTTTATCAGTGATAACATCAGGGAATTTATCAGCAAACTGAATGGCTCTATCAATAGGGCGAATTTGCCCTTCAGAGATGTCATAGCCAAGGAATCTAATTTTTGTCTGAAACAGTTTGATTTTCTTAGCAGAGACAACAAGACCATTTCTTTTAATAGTTTCCTGGAATGAATATAGATGTTTCCAATGCTCTTCAATAGAGTTGGAATAAACAAGAACATCATCAATGTAAACAAAGGTGAAATCACTAAAGGGATTGAAAATATCATCCATAATGTTTTGGAATTCACTAGGAGCATTCTTAAGACCAAAAGGCATAACATTCCACTCGTAGTGACCAAATGGAGTGGTAAAAGCAGTTTTATACCTATCACTCTCACTAATCTGGACTTGCCAAAATCCAGATTTCAAGTCAAACTTAGAAAACACTACAGCATCACTCAATCTATGAACTAAGTCATTCTTGTTTGGAATAGGGTACCTAATCCATTCTAAGACTTTGTTCAAAGGTTTGTAATTGATCACCAGACGAGGAGTTCCTCTCTCAATTTCAGCATTTTTTTGCACATAGAAAGCAGCACAAGACCAAGGGGACTTGCTGTTTCTAATCAGTTTTTTATCAAGCAAATCTTGGATTTCCTTTTTGCAAAACTCAACCATTTCAGCATTCATCTGGATAGGACGAGCTTTAGTAGGAATATTTTTCTCATTAAAATCCTTAATATATGGCAAGTTAACAATGTGTTTCTTCCTATGCCAAAATGCATTGGGAATATCAGAGCAAACATCATCAATCAACATTTTCTGAAAATTATTAATTTTTGATTGTAACAATTTATCAGAAAGTCGTTCAGCAATTTTCTTGAACCTAACTTCTTGCTTAAGAAAATTGAGATGATTAGTTTTAGCATGAAGCAAAGTCAAAGCATTATCAATATCAATTTCAACTTTTGAAGCAAATTTGAATTTTACTTTCTGTCCAAAAGGATCAGTAGTAATTCCATCATGCTCAACAAGAAAGGGATACAAAGCATTAATAAAAGGGAGACCAAGTATCACTTTATCAGTCATGTTTTTAACAAGAACAGAAGGAATCTTGAAACAAACATTATCATGGCAAACATGAGCATTATTCAATTCATAGTTGATCTTCATTTGAGAACCATTAGCAGAAACCAGTCTTTCAGTTGACTTTTCAAAATATTTTGAAGGAATTAATCCTTCTTGGATACAGTTCATATCCGCACCAGAATCAATCATAGCAATAACATTGAAATGATAATCATGAGAAACAACAATTTTAACTTTTGTAAACCATTTTGGAGGAAGCAATTTATTAACAAGATTAAGCTGGGAATCAGTAAGAACATCAGCAATACCTTTACCAGAAAGAAGAGCCTGTTGACTGGATTCATCTCCATCTTTGAGCTCATTTTGTTCATTATCGGATTGATGCTTATCCAGATTTTTATCAATTCTTAACAGAAGCAATTCTTGTTTAAGATCATTGTTATCACTTTTAATGTTTTTAAATTCGTTTTTTAATTCAATTATTTCTTGTTTAACAATGTTGATCTCACGTTGGAGTTCATTAACAGTTATCACTTTTGATTTTGTTTTGTTGAATCTTTCCAAGGTTTCTTCAAAGCTTATTGTTGGTTTCAATTTTTTATCATTTTCATTTCTTGTCAAATTTTTCTTAAACTTATCAAGATATTCTTTTTGCAATTCAGGATTTTGAATCTGACTTATCAATTGGATTAACAAGCTTTCATTTTCTTCACTTTTGGTGAGAACATTAACAGTTTTAATAACATTGCAACATGAATCTCTACAATCAAGTTTAACATTAGGTGAACCAGAGGAACCATCATCAGATTGGTAACAAGAATCAGACGAAGAAGAAAAATCGTCTTCCAAAGAATCAGACGAGACGTTTGATTCAAGGATTCGGAATAGTTCTTCTTGATCATTATCATCATTGTTTAACATATTGAACTTATTTTTCAGCTTACCAGGTTTTTGTTTACAGTCTTTACTGAAATGACCAGGTTTTCCACAGTTGAAACATTTACCTTTACCAGATTTCTGTTTGTCAAATTTTTTAGAAACATTTTTCTTTTTAGCATAAAAATCATTAGGTTTAACAAAGTTTGTTCTGTATCTTTTATATTTTTTATGGTTATAATTTTTGTGACTTTTATCATGTTTTTTCCCTTTTTGCCTGGAGGGAGCAATAGGGGGCAAACCATATTGTTCACAGAAATTACCCATTTCATATTTAGCTTTTCTCTTATTCTTTAACTGGTGTTTTAACAATTTTTCATCATTACACATGTTAATACCAAGTCTTTTAATAGTGCTTAAAATATCACCATAAGTTAAACTATCATAATCAATGGAATCATTTTTACCAATTAAGTCTTGTTTTACCTTATGAGCAAAGATAGGAGGCAGACCGTCAATAAACTTTTCTTTCCAATAAGGCTTGTAACAATCTTTCCGGAGCATGACTCTGGAAAGGAAAACACCTTCATGCCATCTGTAATCAGACATAGTAGGACATCTCAAATTGTTTAGATAATCAGAAATACGAGATGAAACATTGGATGGAGTACCAACAAAATGTTTGAGAATAGTATAGATCAAAGTATTAACACCATCAGGAATACCACGATTTTGATTTTCATCAAAAATAGGGAAACCTTCATCATTCTTTTTAACAGCAGATTTAATAGAATCTCTGGATTCTTCTGTGAGATATGAATCCCACCATCCACGAAGAGCACCAGAAAAACCAGTAACAAGCAGTTCAACAATTTCAGAGTGACTATAATTATGATTATTCAAGTAAGCAGTTCCAACCATAGACATGTGAGCCATTTTATTAATTATTTCTTGTTCAGACAAACCATCAATATTCCATTCATAAAGTTTATCAGCAGAAACAGAAAATTGAGTTTGAAAAGATCTTTCTTCAAATTGCATATCAGGAGGAGTAGGTTTTGAATACCAGTTTTTTGTAAAAGACACAGGAATGGGTTTTCCAACAAATCTTTTAATTTCTGGGAAATCATCATCAAAAATCTTTTTAGCTGAAACAGAAGACAATGAATCAGAATCTGTGTGTTCTTCAAAAACATTTTCTTTTTCATTTCTTGAAATAGTTCGAGCAGCACTTGTGGAAGTACCTTCAGTTTTAACCTTTAAATCAGAAAGCATTTTGTCAATAATTTCAAGAGTTTTTGCCTGAGAATTTTTGAAATTCAATTCTCTTTGACTGGGCAAATCAATCAAAGGTTTCTCAGGTTTTGAAACAACAGATTTTTCAACAACTTCCGGTTTTGGAAGAACAGGTTTTTCAGCAATTTTCTCTTCAATGCGGTCAAGCTGTTGACCAATAACATGCAAAGATTCATTGGTGAAATTGTTTTGTTCAATAATACTAGAAACAGGAGTATTAGCATCAGCAATTTTGAATGGAGAGGCCCTCACATCAGTCCCTTTACAGTTTACGAGAACTGTCTCAAAAGGCGGATGGCTAGACCTAACAATAGTTTTATCTTCCTTAACAAAACTTGATTTCTTTATCACATTCAAATGTTTTTGGGAAACTTCATCTTTTGAAACATAATAATTTTCAAGGAAATCAAAGAACAAAATATGTTTTTTCAACTGGTTCATTTTTTCTTTCCATTTTCTTTTGACACGATCCTTTTCAGACTGAGCAAAAGTACTTTGGTAATATTTTCTCTTATCTCTGTTTTTAGCAGAAATAAATTCATTAAACAAGGAAACCATATCAATTTCAAAGCTTTCGTTCAAAGCTTTCAAAACTCTTAATTGATTTTGGAAAACAGGGTTATCAACAGTTTGAAAATCAGAACCAGATGGAGACACAGATCTGGTGTCTTCTTCTTCTTCTTCATTAGCAGTTCTGCTATATGGAGAGGAAGCTTTTGGTTTAGTGGAATAAAAAGCAGTGCTAACTTGGGAGTTACCACTTGAAACTCCTTTTAACTTCAAATCAGGTTTTTCAAAATTCTTTTTCAAATATTCATTGAGATCAAGATCTCTTCTTGAAGCACTTCTTGAAACACTATCAGATCTAGCAAAGGAATGCCTTCCTTCGTTGATCCTCAAGGGTCTGTCATCATGAAAACTTATTTTAACAGTTCCATCAAGGTATTGTTGAATATTAGCAAGATTTAGTTCATCAAAAACAGGTTTAGCAGGAGGAGATTCACGTTCCAACAACCATTCTTTGGGAAGATTGATATCTACCCATTGAATCATTTTTGGGATTTGAATCTTAGCATCAGAAGTTGAACATTGAATTAACATGGTTTTACCAGCAGGATCTCTTATATGAACAGAACGAGGATTCAATTGAGAACCTAAAAGTCTGTAATAAATGCGGTAAATAAGAGCAAAAGGCTTGCTACCTTCTTCCATGTCATAACCAGATGTTAAAACATTTAATGTCAGGGCTTTAACAATATTAACATCATCCAAAGCAAGTGTGATATCAGGATAACAGTCAAAATAAACAGGACCATCATACAAAGAAGCAGTGATCATACCAAGAATGCTATCATTAAATCTTTTAAATCTAGCATCTCTTAAGCACATCAGAATAGAAGCATTAATACCTTTTCTTGTGAGTGGTTTAACAGCAACTTGAACAAGACCAATATGCAAATAACTGAGTTTTTTAGCAAGAAATTCATTAACATTTTTTCTGGAAAACAAGCAACATTTTTCGTGTGTTCTAGAGATAGAAAATGTCTGTTCAATAGTTCTAACTCTATATTCAGAAAAAGCAGTATTTTCAGCCCAACTAAGCTTATAGATGGACTTAGTGGAAACCTTTGGAATATTCCAGTTTTTAAAATCTGGGATCTCATTTTCTTCAACAGTGTGATCTTCTTCATTTACAATATCAGGAGGACAACCAGTCGTCCTGGAGCTGACAGAGGAGTTGGATCTCCACAACTTATCCATACTATCCTAGATTTAACACTCAATTATCATGTTTTTCTTAACACCGTTGCATTTCGTAACACATACCCTAAACAACCCTATACCTCTCATGCCCTACACGCTCTCCTAGCTCAGACGGGCCTTACTGTTCGATTCTGGGGATTCACTTTACGTCTAGGGTGGCTCCAACGACGGTAAGAAGGGAACACAACAAAGGAGTACCAAAGTTTCAGGCAGACACGGACAAGCAACAAAGACACAACAACACTATCACCGGCCAGAAAAGAACGGATGGCTCTGATACCAAAAGGGAGGGGGAGCACAGCTACTGAAGAGACAAGAAGGGGACGCACAGAGTGGAAGCACAGTAATAATATTATGGAAGCAAGATAAAGTAAATGTGTAAATGTGTAAATATATATATATATATCAAAGAAAAACACAATGTATGTAAATATGGTCACAAGACTAGTGTACAAGAAGAAGGAGGTAAGCACTCCCTCTAGCAAGATGAAAAACATCTCCCATTTACAGAGATATGTATTTCTCTCCCTACCATGTATAATTTTAGAAAGAAACCACATTTTCTCCACAATTTCTTCCCCTTTTTGTCATGATTGACAAAGGGTGCAAGAAGCTATAAAACCTCACCTGAGAAACATAAAGATGATCAAAGATGATCAAGGGGTCACAAGGAATCCATATAAGTGCATGAATGTAATGAAACAAGATGCTATGGATGACAAGATAATAGAAAGATGAAAACATATGAAAAACAATGCATACAAGAGGATCTCGACAAATTGAGAAGCTGTCAAGCAGCTATCGAGCAGAAGCCAACCTCGATGGATCGAACAGCTATCGGGCATACGTACGAAGACTTCCTCGATGGATCGAGAATGCGATAAAAAGAAGCTAAAGAGCTCGATAGATAGCCTAGCTGTCAAGAGGTGTTGAGAAGCTGTCGAGATTGCTTAAAAACAGTTTTTCAAAAAGAGAAAAACACAGACATGAATGCAATTAAACAAGAAACTCAACTAAAGATCCAATCAACATTTTGATCTCTCAAAATCATCTCTCAACAAAAAAAATGTTCAGCATTTAGATAAAACACAAACACACACACACACACACACACACACACACACACTATACAAGTCTAACCAATTTTATATTTCAAAAACAAGTTAAGATAGTTTAGTGAGCATACATTAACACATGTATTCCTTGTGATGGCCAAATGTGCCTACACATATATCAAAAGTAGCAAAGAATATTGCGTGTTGTGTGTGAAAAACATTGCAAGATTGCATAAGTGTCAACATGTTATGACGATTTGAAATATGAGAAAATCACTTTAACTCACACACAATCATAATTGTTTGATAGGGACTATCACCTTCGAGGTTCATCCTAAAACTCTCACATCTCCTAGAATACACGCTTGCAATCATATATAAAGCATATTTATTCTTTTTGCTTTTATTTTTCTTTGTATATTTTCTTTTGTTAAGCATATCATGCATGGGCATATATGAGAGAAAAGAAATACCCAATTATGTTAAGTTTTTTGACATTGCACTTTTGCTATGCCGAAGCATACAGATGTCATTTCATGATTGGCGGGCAACAGTGGTGAGATGGTTATTTATGCCTTTCTCGTAGGATTTTTTAGTCCTTCCCGTTTCTCTTAGGATTTTTCAGTCCTTCCCGTCAAAAAGAGTGATACGAGTGCTAAAATGCTCATCTAAATTACAAAAGATACAAAGTTTAGAAAATTTTATTTCAGTGGCCATCCAAGGTACACAAGTACCAATGTACTCAAACACACACTGTTTTTGTATTTTTCTGGTTTTTCCCTTTTTTATTTTGAAAATAAAACAAAATAAAAACTAAACAACCAAACAAAAACAGACAAACAACGTGAAAGTATGAAAGAAAGATGCATATGCCTGAAAGCATGATTCCAAAAGCATATAAGAATCAAGCAAAGAGAGTCATACTTTAGATAGAAAGAATTAAAGTAGAGGTCAAGCAGAAAAGACAATTAAGTCCTAGGCTCATTTCTCACCCACACAGCACGAGTCTTTGGCCGTGAAGATGAAAAGTCACGTATCCTAGTACGTCTACTAAAGGAAATAGAAGAATTAGAATTTTCCTGAAATTGACTTAAAATCTCAAAGCTTTTAATAACTCTCCAAACAAAGTTACAGGTCCTTGAGAGGAAACCTGTGACCGTTTGGACACTTGCTTTTAAGGATACAACTTAAAACAATTAGGACAAATGTGTCCAAAAACACCACAATGGTGACAAAAATGAGGTCTAACAATGGATTTAGAATTAGCCAAATCAGTTTGGATTTCATACCTTTATCACATTTCTTAGATTGGGACACAAAGACAGTTCTTAATCCAGAAGCCGTGGAAGAGGAGGGGCCGGAGGAAATTGCATATCCTAAGCTAGTCTTATCAGAACTAGGCTTTTTGAGCACTCAATTCCTCATCAAGCTTTGCACTAAACATCCTTTCTATTTGAGTTCTTGATTAACTAAGCTCAACCTCGAGATTCTTGACCTTCTCTTCTAATAAGGTGTTCTCCACAACAAGAGTTTCAACTAACCTTGTAGTCTTATCTATTTTGACTAATAATTCAGCTTTTTCTAGTTTTTATCTCAGTAAGTTCTTTTCTACAAAGATGAGAAGTCTTTTTAAATTTTATGAATTCAGTGCATAACTTATCATAGGCTTCTTGAAGGGTCAACTTCTTGGGTATTTTATCATCAGAAGAATTCTCACTGTCACTAGCACTCTCCACAATCACCTTATCGGTTGAGGCAGCAAAAGCTATAAAGTGACCACATTTATCCACAAACTCACCAAAAGAGTCATCCTCAGTATCACTCTAGGTAGCAACCAACCATTTATCTTTTGAATTCTTGGTCGTTTCCTTCATAAGATAGTTTGGGCACTCTATCCTCATATGACCAAAACCTTTGCACTCATGGCACTGGATAAGGGGTTTCTCATTCTTGACCTTATCCTTTTTCCTATATTGAAGAAACTTGATAATCTCATTAGCTATGAAGGTTAGATCCTCATCCTTATCATTATCATCATCTTCATTTTTTCTTTCATCTTCATCTTCAGAGTCATCAATCTCTTCCTTTATACCCGTAAGAGCCAAGTTTCTACTCTTTCCATCTTTTCCCATTAAACCTAATCCCATCTCATAGGTTTGAAGGTTCTCTATGAGCTCAGTCAAAGGAATTTGATTAATGTCCTTCAATTCTTCAATGGTAGTGATCTTGGCATGAAATTTTTCATGTAAGGACCTAAGGATTTTCCTAACAATTTTGGATTCTGCTATAGATTCTCCAAGGTTGAAGGTAGAATTCACAATATTCTTGAGTTTAGCATAGAACTCATCAAAGGACTCATCATCCTCCATCCTTATTTCTTCAAAACTACTAGTGAGTCTTTGAAGCTTCACTAACTTTACTGCCTTGGTACCTTTATAGGTGGTCTCAAGAATGGTCCATTCTTCCTTGGCAACTTCTGTGGATGATATTTTCTTGAATTCCTCATTGGTCACCCCACAAAACAGAGCATTCAAGGCCCTACTATTGAAATTTGCCGTTTTGATTGTTGCATCATCCCAATCCACTGACGCTTCCTTTGGCTTAATCCAATCAACTTCAACAGCTTGCCATACCTGTTCACCTAGAGCCTTCAAAAAAACTTTCATACGAACTTTCCAGTATGCATAATTAGTGCCATCAAATAAAGGAGGAATTAAAAGAGATTATCCACGATCCATGACAACTAGAGCCAAGGATCACACTCAGATAATTAATCCAATCAGAGTGTACCCACTCTGATACCACTTGTTGGGAAATGTAAACTCCGGTTGATAGAATTAATAAGTTTTAAACCCAAGTTTTTAATTAGATTTATTATGAACAAAACTTATTAAAACAAACACACAATAATATCAAGTCAATTATCATGCACAATGGAAAAGTAAATAAGACAAGATATGATGACCTAAGAAAACCAATGAAACAAACTAGTTTCACAGTAAAAAACCCAAGGGGAAACCTTCCCATAAAGCAATCCACTATAGTAAAAAGAATTTTTAGATCTAGTACAAAACCTTTGTCCTTAGACTCTATAATCCCGGTAGATGAACTTATAGCAGAAACCTTCTACTGCTTCAGAACCTCTGAACTCTTCATTATATGAACGCCACCCTTTTGTACGGATCCTAGTACGTGATTAACCAATGATGCATGGCTCCCAGTACGTGACCAACACACCAACTTGAAGAAGATGTTGGCTGCAAAGTTCTTCACTTCATCAACAATGAAGATCAAGAAGCACTTGGTTACAAAACCCTAAGGCGCAAAGACGTAGTAGCTTATTTCGGAGAGAATAAGGCATCGGTTACCTTTTGCATGTGTTCTCCTCATATTCTCTTGTGTAACGGCCTTTAAAATAAGCCTTATATATCTCTAGGGTTGTGAGAAAAGAAACCCTACACAAAAACATAAACATGGGCCGAAAATCAGATTTGGAAATCTGAATTTCGTAATTTTCAGTAGATAGTATCTGTCGAGCTTCGATAGATAGTATCTGTTGAGCCTCGTTAAATAGCTATCTGTTGAGTATTTGTTGAGCTTTAATGAATCAGCACTTCTTCACTTGTTTCTTGGACAGATTTGCATGGCTTCAATACTAGACTTGAACTCTTATTCCTTAAAATATTAAACTCATCCTAGATCTACCCAAATACAAGTAAAGTGAATTTTGTCAAAGGATTAGCCAATTTCATTAAATATTGACATATGTTCCTAACATCAAATCACATATGTTCTAACAATACCATATTTATTTGCAAAATTAGAATGTATACATTTGCAGGATCCATTTATATGTAGAAACATCAAATATGTTAGGGCCATATTTTTATGTAATTGGCATATCCTTTGACAAAACGCACTTTACTTGTATTTGGGTAAATCTAAGTAGGTTCAAGATGATTATTACAAGTGGTTAAATTGAAGACATGAAGATTACACAAGAACTGCTTAAGAAAAGTGCAATTTGCAAGTCTTGATACCTCCTCGATAGAAGCTCGATCTGTCGAGATTCATTAAAGTTCGATACCTGTCTCGATCTATTGAGCTTACAGGATTCAGATTATAGCCAGCAACGTTTTTATTCTAAAAGGCTATTTATTTATGGGTTTGTATAATCCTTATTGGACTAGGAAAGCCTAAGGTTTGTGTAAACCTATTTGAAATAGGAGAGCCCATTAAACTCCTATTTAAAGGAGGTGGAAAAAGAAAAACCCTAACCCTAGAGAGCTTTATAAGGTTTTCTTTTTGAAACCCTAGCCTCCTCCTACAGAAGAAAGAGTTCTTGCTGCGTTTCTTGTACGCCTTTGGGTTCTATAACCAAGCAAAGTCTCGTGCACCAACATTGAAGATCTTATTGGTGTTTCTCTGTGAAGCTACTGTAAATTAGCTACAATAATCAAAGGGTTGCTGTGGAGTTAGTCATGTACTTGGATTCGTGCAAAGGAGTAAGCCACATACTGGGATCCGCGCATCAAATTGGTTAGTCAAGTACTTGGGAGCCATGCATCAAAAGGAGAAATTGTCACTACAGAACAAGTCCAATTGTGTATTGGGATAAGGGTTCAACTGTAGTTTGGTATAAGGTATTGAGATTCCTTTACTTGTAACCGCTTATTGTGATAATGGTGGAATTACGGGAGTGGTGACCTTAAAATCACCTAGTGGGGTTTTTGCCGTGTAGGTTTTCCCCATTCGTAAACAAATCACCGTGTCAATTTATTTTCCGCCGCATACTTTAGTTAATTGGTGATTTGTTTGTGCTACCATGCTTGTTGCATGTAATTGAACCTAATTAATTCACTTGGCTAATTAATTGGTTAATTAATCACAAGGGGTCAATACGTGTTTTGGCCTATCAAAATAAGTTAACATAATCAAAATTTTCAAGTTATTGTTTTGACAGTTGTTTTAAGCCATACAAAGATTTGATAAGATTGAAAACTTTTTTTTTACAAGTACAAAACCCTCGGATTGCTCCATATGTAAACTTTCCCATATCACCATTTAAGAAAATTGTCTTTTCATCCATTTGATGTACAATCAACTTGTACATGGATGCAAATGTTAGGATTAATGCCCTAAAATCAAATTTCTGTATGACTTTATATTATTTTCAAAAGTTAATTAATTAGATAGATTGTATAAGTAAGAGTCATATTTTTATGTATTGGCATATTTGAGATCAAATCACACTTTATTCGTAATTGAGTTTTATTTTCTAGTGTGTTTAAGAAGACTTCGGTTGAATAAACAAATGGTATTATTACTCAAGAAACAACTCAAGAAAACTTGAAATGGTAGGTCTCAATACTACAACTCTCTATCTATTGAGTTTCGGAAAAATTGAATATTAATTTGTTGTTTTAGCCCATGATGACTTGGTCTCTCTAAGGATTCTTGTACTAGGATTCCATAGCCTATAAAAGGGATATTTTATGGTCATCATCATAAATACAGAGAGACACATGCATAATAGGAGTTGCTTCGATGTTTGTGTGCCTAGGGGTTTGTTCCAAATTGCTACCTGTTCATTGAAGCATGATTTGAAGAACTTTGTAAAGCTACAACAATCAAAGAGGTTGTTGTGCTGTTAGTCACAAAATGAGATTTGTGCAAAGGAGAAGTCTGTTACAAGATGTAGTGAAATTGGGGATTAGAGCTGAGCTTATTTATAAATCAGTAAGTTCTACTATAGGTAGGTATTTTGGGATAGGTAAAATTTCTTGTACTTGTAATCTCTATTCTTGTTAGTGTATTCTTTAATATTGGTGACCTGAAATCTATCTGGGTGGTTTTTGTCTATAAGAGTTTTCCCATGGGGATCAAATGCTTTGTCAAACTTATTTTTCATTGAACTTATTTTAGTTTGGTTCTTTGATTGTTCCTTAATAGTATTTTCATGTAATTTAGACTAATTAATCAACTTGAGTAATTAGTTAATTAATTGGGGTCAATCTATAACTCCATAGTATGAATATGAACATTGGACACTATGTTTTTGTAATAGCTAGTTCTGTCAAAACTTGAATAGAAGTGATCCTAACCACTATTGCATAAGTATCAGAACAGTCCATCCATTTCCTTGCTTAAAGACTTTTGACACTAACCATCGGACCAATAACATGGGCGGAACCATGAATTTTTTTTTTAGGGATGCAAAGTTGTGATACTAACATTTTAGTCATGATAATTTTGAGGGTTCTAAAAAGTAGCAAATTAAACCTCAAACACAATGGAATGAAGTTTAATATGTTACTTTTTGAAATCCCAAGTTACTTTTTGAAATCTTGGGATTTAATTTGTTACTTTCGAAACTATAAGGTATACTTTGTTTCTTTTTGAAATGTCAATGTTTAATTTATTAGTTATGAAATTACATGGTTCAATTTGTTACACCTCTTAAATTCTAGGGTGCAAAACATATATTTTTAAGAATGCACTAACTCAAATATTTGGGGGCAGCTCCAATTTTTATATACTGACATCAAAATTCTAATATTTTTACATACTAGAAAAGGATTTTTCAAAATTTTGGAACACTTGGGAGTGGTTCGGGCCCTGACCAATAAGTACGGTACATTCTTAAAAGAACCATATGGTTCACTCTCCTATTATTGATCTATGAGGGACTGACGCTTTAGCTATCGTGAAATTATTATGACAACCTGTTGTGTCCCTAGGTCAACTCTAAAAATTAGCCCAAATAATAGTAAAAATAGTTCAAACAACAACAAAATTAGCCAAATAACAAAATATTCAACAAAAATAATATTCAAAAACAAATATATATATATATATATATATATAAAAACCCCTAATTATTCAAAATCGTAATTGATTCAGCTCATACTATAAAAATGATCCCTAATTTAAATTTTCTGAAAAGACAATTGAAAGTTCAAATATGGTGTGAAACACCTATGAACATTTAGACCCCTAATTCACAAATTATCAACACAAGCTTATAATCAAACAATGTATGTGTGGAATATGAAAATAAGCTAAAACAGAATTGGTAAAACAATCTAAACCGAAATTAATCACAACCACAACAGTAATTAAAAGGCAAAGATTAAGGAAAGTGAGATGCAAACACAAAGACAACCCAGTGATGTGTCCTCAATGAGGAAACCGAAGTCCTCGATGAAAAACCTCTCCGCCGCCCTTCAAGAGGTCAATAATCCACTAAAGAATGAAGTTGAGATACATGAATAGCCGAAGACCCTCCAAGCCTAATTTACTTAGTGCACCTAAGCCCTCCAAGCTTCTTACTCCAACAGGGTTACGCCAAACCTTGATTTCTCTAACTTACTGGATCCCTCAATCGCCCATTGCATCAACCAAAATGAATTGGTCCCTTTTGAACTGCTTCCCAAGCACCAAAATACCTTCTCACAGATATGGGTATGGTGAGATAAGAATTTGGCTAAATATACCTTTCAAGGATATGTCAATGGAGAGGGTGAGAGTAGAGGAATTTGGAGAATCAAGGATGAAGATTGTGGATGAGTCAATCTTGTTTTTCTTTAGGGTTTCTCTCTCAAAATTCTCTCTGGAGGCTCTCTATATTTCGTGGGTATAAGGGGTATTTATAATAGGGTGTGTGAGGGATGCGAAGAGTCAGTTACAACCAAACAGGGCATTCTGGCGACTCAAGCTCGCGATTGGAACGAGTCACGAGCTAACTGCCTGGCCAGACTGGAAGTTTTGTCCTGTAGTGCAACAGTTGATGTGACCATTTAGCTCACTTGCGTGCTTCACATGTGTGCCACCTTTTGGCAACTCGCTAGTCGCGAGCCAGTTGCGAGATCCAATCGCGAGATCCAATCGCGAGATCCAGTCGCGAGGCTCTTCTTAAGTGCACACTCTTGAGCTTTTCTTTATACTCTCTCACACATTACCCTTACATGATTCTTACCTAAATACAGAGTTTCTAAATGCTGAATTACAAGCAAATTTGGCACGGAATAAAGCCAACAAAATGATTGAATAAATTCAACCTTACAACAATGCCTAAAGAGATACTATGGCTGTAAGTTCTCAATGGTGTTGTCAACTTTGCTCTCCTTAGCTATGCAATCATTGTAACTCTGCTCTCCTGTGCGTGGCATGACTTGCAGTCCTAGCAATTATCATCTGGCTCTCTCTCACTCTATTTTGTTTTTTTTCTTTATCACCATTTCAAAGATCTGACTTTATTACTCTCATCTCAACATTCTCGGTTCTTACTTTATTTATCTCATTAGTCGTTTTTGTTTTAATTTTGTTAGTAGAAGAAAATTGTATAAATTTACATATTTGAGCGTTTTTTTTTTTTTTTTTTGGTGCAATCAACATACTCAAGTTTTTTTTTTTTTTTAATTTTTTATGATTTAAGTTTTTTAATGACTACCATACTAAAAATTCTTATCTAACCTCACCATTGATTATTATGAATGCATAAATTTGTTTGACTAGCTGAATAGCAAGAGGAAAATTGGGTTTCCTCACTTTGGGTGTCATGAAGTTAAATATATGTTAAGCATAAACGCAAGTCAGCATGTGTTTCGTGGGTTCCCCAACTCCAGACTAGCCTCTATAAGTTTTGGTTATCACTTAAACTAGTCGCTAACTCGTACGATGCACGGGATAGTTAAATAAAAATTAAAAGTACTTATTTTACTTAAAGGTTTATGACTTAACTTTTAAAAATATATAACTTGAAAGTGAATGAAAATAAGTTATTTTTTGTTCAATATAATGATTTAGAAAAATTCTTTTTCTTTCATATCATTGGTTTCACATAACACATTCCGACGTGTGCTATTCTATAGTGATGAATTCACATAATAATCAACTGTAATTAAATCTACTATCTACTACCAATCTAATCTATGTTATTTTGATAGTAAATCAAAAAATTGCATTCTCATATTCTTAGAACTTGTCACATTATTATTATTATTATTTATATATAATATAAAACCAAATATTTTGACTTTTTGAGAGACTTACGTTAGAATTAGGATTAAAAAAATAATTATATATTTTATAAATTAAAATAATGAGGAAAAATGAGAGAGAGAGACTCCTGTTAGGATTCTCTCACTATTTAATTTTAAAACTTAATTTTTTTTTTATAAATTATAATGATGATTGAAAAATTGTGGGAGCACCAAATGTTTTGACTTTTTGAGAGACTTACGTTAGAATTAGGATTAAAAAAATAATTATATTTTTTTTTAATTAGACCTCACGTTCGAATTTTTTTTTTTTTTAAAGAGGACTCACTTTAGGTTTAAAAAAAAAAAGACTCACGTAAGAAAAAAAAAACTTTAGGATTAAAGAAAAAAGAGAGAAACTCCTATTAGGACTCTCTTACTATTTAGTTTTAAAAATTAAAAAAATTTTATAAATTAAAATGATGAGGAAAAAAGAGAAAGAGACTCCTGTTAGGACTCTCTCACTATTTAATTTTAAAAATTAATTTTTTATATAAATTATAATGATGATATGGAAAATTGTGGAAGTTTCAGAGGCTTCAGTTTTATATATATATATATATATATATATATTAAATAAAAGGATTTCTGTTCATCAGTGGCCCCCAATTTGAAAAAGAAAAGCAAATTACGTGTTTAATAATTACGTAGTTTTCCACTACACTTGTATATATAACAAGGGGAAGCCAAGACATCTTCATCAATCTATGCTTTGTTCTACAGTTTTTAGTCGAGTAGCTACTTTGTTACTGGGTACTAATACTATCATCACAACAGAAAAAACATGGCTCTAAAGTATAAATTGGGGACTGAAGTAGAAATAAAGTCACCTCCAGAGAAGTACTACAACATCTTTAAGGGCCAAGCCTTCCATGTTCCCAAAGCCGCTCCTGACCATATACAAGGAGTTGACGTTCATGAAGGTGATTGGGAGACACATGGCTCTGTCAAGATCTGGAAATATACAATGGGTAAGGCTGTACCCTACTATTTTCAGACTTATACTAGACTAAATTCCTTATTCTTTTACTTTATTTTATACTTCACTAGCTCGCAAGCCAGTATTTAAGACTTAAAAACGTGTTGGCATGGGTATGGGAGATTCAACATCATCATCCTTTCCATTTCAGGGTTCATGTTTTACTTTCTGAATTTGAGAATTTGATAATGTATAATTTAAAATTTAAATAACGTTACATTAAATATTTCTTTAAATTTGTAATATTTATTCTAAAGCATGAAGTTTATCTATTTCAAATATTTAAGGTGACCATAGTACATTATATGATCGTCAGCTTAGGCTAATAATTGCTGAGTGACTAAAAAATTGAGTGGCTATGCCCTGCACTAATTGATAATTAAAGTGAATAATTAATATAATATTATCAAATATATTGACTTGTGTTCACGGGTTAAGCAATTTTCCATCATGTTATATTAAGGTTAAAAATAAAAACTCTATACTATAATTTCCAATTCCAAACCCAAGATTAAAAAGACAGTACTTATTTCTTGTACTGTTGTGCTACAAGATTTTTATCTTTATTTTACCCTAAGGTGCCTCAAAGAATTCTGTATAATACTGGAAGAGCTTTTGTTTCTTTCTTGTTCCATACAAGGACTTAACTAATCTGCACACTAAAGGAGCTGTTGATGTTTGTCTTCAACATTTCTGTTTTGAATGTTATGGGGTGCATATTTTTCTGAACTTACAAATCTGTGAAACTTTGTCGATACTCTCATTTTTTATTGATTGTTTGGCCAATCACTAACAATTTTGTAATATCGGATATGATATTTTTGACAATAATTTTCAGGCATTATAAGCATGTCTGATGTTCATATATTATTGTGAAACTGTATTTGATATTCTAATTTTCTTGTGAACAATAGAGGGAAAATCCGACCTAGTTTTCAAAGAGAAGGTTGAATATGATGACGAAAATAGGTCAGCAACTCTTATTGGTATTGATGGAGATGTGATGCAGGAATACAAGTCCTTTAAGGGCACCTTTCAGGTTGTTCCCAAGGGTACTGGCAGCTCGGCCAAATTGACTATCGAATATGAGAAACTCAGTGACGATGTGCCTGCTCCAGATAAGTACATCACTCTGATGGTTAATGTCACCGAAGGTATTGATGAGCTCATTGCTAAGGCAAAATAGGAGGGATGTATCTTCTAGTGCTTGAATAATATAAGCATGTGTGTAACCATGTTTTGGGTTCAGATCTCATCTCTTTAATGAAGTACCTATGGTGTGTACTAAAATAATGATGGTTGGTTGTCAATGACCTGTAGGTCAATTGGCATGTCTATTGTCTAACCTCTTGTGCATGCCAAGGCTATTTAATGAAGTTATGGAAATTCAGCACGAATATTCTTCTCTTTTCTCTCTTAATTTTTTAGTGCTATTTTTTAGTTTCTTGGATAGGCATCACATAGAAAAATAACAAATTAACAATGACATGTCCTTCGGAAAATATGGAAGCGAATGTAGCGAGATCTTTATGGTTGAAGTGAAGATAACTTTCGTAGCTTGTTAATTAATTGGTCCATCCTGATTCATGAACGTTACTCCAAAGAGAGAGATTGTTGTGATGTTTTTTAAGATATTGATGCACAGGATACCATGTCTGAGCTCAGCTAACCACCAAACAAATTAACATACAAATGAATTTACTAACAGTTTGCATGAATCTAAGCATGAAGAAAACAAACAAAATTTACAGAAGAAAACTCCCAAACATTTTAGTTCACTGAAAAATACAAGGGACACTAGGAGTCTAGGACTTTCTTACCCAAAACATGCACTAACTTGGGATATGTCTTTGTCAAATCAGCCTCCTATACTTATACAAACTAGCGTTTAACCCGCGCAATGCGCGGGATCATTTTACAAATTAAAATACTTTGCATTCAACATAAACTTAGTTCTCCCACTTCCACGGCATACATTTAAACTTGAATAATGTAGTATATTTAAACATATAGTATCCAATATTCCCAAAAAATTTTAAAACATTAGTATCTTCGTATCACTTCATGTGTGTCATTCCCTTCTCAGAGGGGCCACTTTGAGGAACACATGAAATGAGTTCGAACAAAGAGAATTCGCCATAATGCTCCTCTATATTGCATACAAAAATGCAATATCTTCAAAAACATTTAATATTTCCTGTCAAAGAATATTTTCGTTTTTATGAGCTTCCACACCTAAGAGAAAATAGCATTTATCTTAAAAAAGGAATTTCTCTTTAAGAAAATAAAACTAAACTTACATTTGAGCATCATGTCAAGCTTTTGCAATGCAAGAAGATAGACATAAAAATATAAACTTGGTGCATATTTGCAATGAGCTATTTGCCAGTAAGCCTCCTTTAACAACCATCTATTCTAGAAAAAAAAAATTGTTGTTTATTATAACCAAATATAAACATCAATATTTATGCCAAATCAATATCTAATTTCTTGTTTCTATTGAAATGAAATTGTTATTTAACTAAAAAAAAAAACATGGGATAACTTTCAAAAATATTATCTATTTTGTTAGGTTCTAAGACTTTAGGTTAAATGTATTAGAACTTCAATTTGTAATGTTAGCAAACCATGATCAAAACGTTTAGTCTTGTTTTAGACTTTCTCAAAGTATGTTTAAGTGTAAAATTGGAATCCAGTGTATTGCAAGATTTACTGTGTAAATCTGCCTAACTCGATCGATCGAAAATTAGACTCGATCGATTGAAAATCGTGGAGATTGTTTTTCTGCAGAATTTTCCAACTCAGCCCAAGCTTGTTTGAAGTGTATGGTTTTATGTTTTACCCTAAGTATAAAAGGGAAAACCCTAGCCAGGTTTTGATTTTGCTCTTTATGCTGTGTGTGTGAATCTTTTGTGAGATCTAGAGGTGTTTGCCTTCACATACACTTAGGGTTTCCAATCTCAAGATTGATGTCGAGAGCTTGGTGATCAATTTAATTGCAGTTTCAAGAGCTTAAAGATATACAAGCGAGAGTGCTTGTACTTGCTAGGAATCCAAGAAAGAAGTAGTCCATGGACTTGGAGCTGTCACGTAGTCGTAGTAGTAAGTTTCCTACTCGAGGTAGCAATAGGATGTTAGTGGTCTAAGTCGCTATTGTGTAAACTTCAATTCTTTAATAGTTGATTCGTTTTACCTTGAGGATAGCTAGGTTAAATCCTCTCCAAGTTTTTTACCGGTTTGGTTTTCTTGGGTTTTCATATCGTTGTGTTCTTTATTTTCCGCACTTTACAATGATATAATATATTTGTGTTAACCTAGATCTGCATAATTTGACCAAGTAATAACTTGGCTAATTAACTAGGTTAATCTGGTTGTGTTTTAAATGGTCTAAAAACACACAAATGGTATCAGAGCGGGTAGCTCTTTTGTTCTAGATCTTTTGATCTAAGAGTTGATCATTGACCCCTGTTGTCATGCAACACGGTCGCTCTCTTGTGATTCCACCTCAGTTTGATGGGAACAACTATGCATACTGAAAAGTAAAGATGAAAGCATTCCTGAAATCTATCGATGAGAGAGTTTGAAACTCCGTTAAATACGGATGAGAGAAGCCCACTACTCCTGTTAGTAAGTGGCAAACTTCTCAGAAAGAAGTAGCTGCTTTTAATAGCAAAGTTATTAATTCTATCTTTAATGCTGTTTCTATGAAGGAATTTAAGAGAATCTTTAACGTTAAGGTTGCTCATACTGCTTGAAATATCCTCCAAACTGTGCATGAAGGCACAAAGGCAGTTAAAATCAATAAGTTGCAGCAATTAACTACTAGATTTGAAAGCATCAAGATGTCTGATGATGAATCTTTTGATGAATTCTATGCTAAGCTTAATGATATTGTTAATTCTGCATATAATTTGGGTGAAATCTATGATCAACCTAACATTGTTAAGAAGATTCTTAGATCTTTGACTGAGGATTTTAGACCCAAAGTGACTATCATCACTGAAAGCAATGATGTGGATTCCATCCCTATTGATGAACTTGTAGGATCTCTTCAGTCCTATGAGTTGGACCTACCTAAGACTAGCAAATCCAAATCAATGGCTCTTAAGTCTATTGATGATGTTGATGAGCTCTCTGCTACAGGAATTGCCTATCTTGCCAAGAACTTTAGAAACTTTCTTAGGAACAACAATAGAAGGGCAAGAGGTAAGAACAATGCTGAACCTAGAAATTTTAGGAGGAATGATCCAAATAAAGTAAATAACACTAATAAGCCTAAAGAGAAAGTAGGTCAACCTTCTAATAATTCTATGGGTCAACAATGTTTTGGTTGTCAAAGGTATGGTCATGTGAAATCAAAATGTCCTACATTCAAAAAATACGGTTTACAGAGCCTAAGTATTATTTGCCAACTCAAATCCTATAGTCTAGGCCTGATGTGTCCATAGCAGAATGATCAAACATTTAGATGCTAACCAATCAAATGTCTTCACCTAAGCACATCCCATTTTCTGATAATTTGGTTCAATTGGTCTACATGTTAAAGGTCTTCATAAACTAAGGCAAAAATAAGAAAATCAAGTAGATCAATGGTATAATGAAATGAAAAAAAAAGTAAGATGTTTCAATGTTGGTTGAGCTAGAAATGATTCAACAAATTTAATAAATATTTAGAAAAGGTGTACCTGTAAAACATATTGAACAAACTTTTAATACCAAGAAGCAGACACATTCTCATACGAAGAGATTCTAAATTAATACAGATTATGGGCTCACCTTCAAATAATGGGGAAACCATATAATTTGTTGCTACCAATGTAAAGGAGACACCATTCTGAGTTAACCAACTAATGAACCACAATAAATAAAAGAATGAGAACATAGAATATTTGAGAATCAATAAATTTTAAAAGAAAATATTTAATTACAGAATTTTGAAATAGAAAGCGAGAGGAAAATAAATATAAAAAAGTTGGAGATGGGTACTACATTGCATATTTAAATTTTCATAAAAAAAAGAAAAATGGGAACAAATAACTTAGGAACAAAAAAAAAAAAAAAACCATTTTATCAAATCATATCATTCACTAATCAATAATATGTTGCTTCAATACAATTTTCCATTAACATAACATTTATCCTTAGGACGAGCAAGAGGTTGAGTTTGACATAGGGTTGAGGAGGAAAAGGGTCCTGGTCTTCTGGGTTTTGAGTCTATGTAGGTCATGGTGAAGAATGCAAGAAGTGATGCAGATTGTGGTTTGTGAATTGTACCAATTTTGTTTAAAACAACAGCTTGTTGTAGTAGTTTAGGAAGGTCACCTGCCATATCCAAAGAAGTGTCATCCTTTACTGCGTCCTTTCCAAGCTGAAACTCTGTTACTCTCTTTTCATTTTTTGTAAGGATGCCTGTCTTGTTTGCGTAAATTGTTGTGACTTGGCCCATTGTCTCAAAAGTTGATAGTTTTAGACTTAATATGTGATGTTTGGATTCGATTTTTCCTGCCCCCATACCATGATAAATCTAAATGATTTATTCATTTATGAACAATGAATATGAACAAAAGTTCTGAAGGATGAAATCTAGAAGATATTACATAACATGTACATAATTTTTTTCATAGCTATGTGATGGTGTGCTTACTTATTGCAGATAGTATTGCACCACAATTTTTCAGATGAATAAGCAGCGGTAGCCAACATCGGTATGCGCAACAATAAAGAAACCCAATGAATGGAAGCTATGTATCTGCAAATGCTTTCAACCAACTTTTCCCACATTTAATTGTTTCTTTTTTTCTTTTTCTTTTTCTTTTTTTTTTTTTTTTTTTTTTTTGATAAAACCAGAAATACAAGAGAGTTAAGCCTTTCAATGGTCAATTGGCATTTCAATTGCCAACTTAGCTAGGAAGCTAACATCACCTATTACAAGCTTTGGAACAAAAACAGAGTGGCAGACCACATCAGACTGAGCTAATTTATACCAATCATCCACCAAAACCCTCTCTTACCAATTGGGTCTGCATATCCTATTGGAGACCAAAATTGGTCTCAAACTGTCAATGAGAAACAAAAGGAACTTGAATCCTAAACCCCTAGCTCTAATAGCAGCTTCAACCATTGCTTCTAGGATTATGAAAGCACCCATTTTCTCTATACAGTTGGACACTCTGCAAAATTACCTCCCCTTGCAAATTTCTGGCTTCATAGGCAAAACCAGCTCGGTGAAGCTTCTTGGCTCTTGCTCCAGCCAACTTAATGATTAGTTGCCAAGGCTTCTGAGGGAACTAAATCCATCCTTGCTGATTTGAGGGCAATGTGCTACTACACTACAGCTAGAGAAGGCTTCCTTGAACCTGCAAACAAGAGACTGGGCTGTTAGAATAACTTCTAGAGGATTTGGATGTTTCCCTTCATGAACAACTAAATTTCTATGCGTCCATATGCTCCAAAGAGTTGTGAATATTCCTTGTAAGTAGCTCATGTTATCTGATACAAGGTCTTTATGAATTTGTAGCAACCTTTCAATCCATTGTTGTATGGAACTATTCCTTAAATCAGATGTATGCATTGCCAGTGATGTGCCATGCCAAGTAGCTCTACTAAAAGAACAAAACAGAAAAAGATGGGAAGTTGTTTCTTCAGCTTCATCACAGAGAGGGCATGTGCTTGACACAGGAATCCCCCTACTCCTAAGGGTAGAAAAGGTAGGCAAGCTATCATATAAGAGCCTCCATACCAAGTTACAAATTTTTGAGGGTACTTGCACCTTCCAAATTAGATGCCACAATGATTGATTAGAAACACCCGAGTCCCTAGGAATGAGGTTATAGGCTTTCTTAACCTGGTAGTCCCCTGATGAGGAGTGTCGCCATACGAGTCTATCAGAATCAGATCCAGTCTTGGAAATAGGCAATCTCAAAACCTCATTACTTATAGGACTAGGATAAAGAGCTCTCACTACGTTTAGTTTTCAAGCATGAGAAGCATTGTCAAAAAGGTCTGCCACTGTTCCTTCACTCAGATGGTATTGTTCCAAAACTTGTGGCTGACAGGGAAACCAATCCTTATGACTGAGAGAGATATTGGAACCCGAACCTATAATCCACCTTCCCTCCTGAAGTTTTTTGTTCTTATGTGTGATGATGCCTCTCCAAAACCAAGAGTGGTGAAGTTTAGGGACACAATCATGGATTGTGGAAAGAGGGAAGTATTTGGCCTTAAAAATTTTAGAGATTAAGGATTGAGGGTTTTAACTAATTCTCCAAGACTGTTTGGCCACCATGGCCTGATTCATTACGCTAAATTTCTTCAATCCCAGCCCAGCCCCCCCCCCCCCCCCCCTTCTTGGCCTGCAAATCTTATCCCAATTAAGGTGATGCAGGGGCATTCAGATTGCCAATTTTGCAGCAACATTAACAAAATCAAGGACACAATTGGGAACAACTAACAGATTACAAACAAAACCACTTTGGTACAAAATATCCATATCAGCAATCAAGGATCTCTCATGCCAAGCTGGAGTCTTAAAGCTGTGAACAAGTTGGATCAGATTCTTGTTTTTTGTCGAAAGGAGAATCCTATTAAATTCGTAGTTGTTGGCTGTGATGATTGCTTACATCAAGGCCTCCTGTACAGCCCCATTTGTTGAACTTGCATTGCTGCTAGCTACATCATACAATTTGAGAACTCCTTGCATATCCTTAGCTTCATAAGCCCAAGCACTTCTATTACACCTAGAGTTTCTTACCCCTGCAAACTTGATTAGCAGCTGCCAGTGTCCTTCAACTGTGTTGTGTTCAACTTCAGACCTGAAGAATCTTCTGTTTGACTCATAACTGATGGAGTAGGCTTCCTTGTACCTGCAAAACAGATTTTGAGCTATGAGGACAACTTCCAAAGGATTTGGTTGTATTTCCTCATGAACCACTCTATTCCTATGGTACCAAATTGTCCACAATGTGATGAATATGTTCTGTATATAATCCATAAAAACCTCATCATCTAAGCTATGAGACACAATTAATCCCCTTAACCATTGCCGCACAGAAATACCAAGATTATCAGATGTGTGAACAGCTAATGGTGACCCATGCAAGGGAGTTAATCTCGTACCGAAGGCTGTACCGGGTTTGATTAGTGGAACGATATATTTTGGTACCAATCAATACCGGTGTATCATTTCGGGTTTACCGTTATTTTTTTTATATATTTATATATATATACACACACACAGACATATGTACATACATACATATATGTATGTATGTGTGTATATATTATAATAAATATAAAAGTTTTATATAAAACATTACCTCAATTCAGGACAAATTATTCATTATTTTAGACTTTAGCATCAATTAAAATAAAACACAATATAAAAAATAGAAAGCTTAATTGTTTGTTGCATACTAAAAAAAAATTAATACTAATAAGTTAATGCAAGTAAATTACCATTCTATCCTTAGAAAAATTAAAAAATTACAAAATTTTTTTAAAAAAAGCTTCTTCTTTTTTGGTACCGGCCGACATTGCTCGAAATTGGCCTGTATGGCTGGTACATGACCGGTATTTAAACCAGTACGAAACGTTGGTATTTTAATACCGGTATATGTATCGGTATAGTACATACTGATGGCCAGTACCGGTACGGTATCGACCACCTTAGACCTATACCAACAAGCTCTGGCAAAAAGGCAAAAAAGGAACAAATGGGTAGTGGATTCTGCTCCACAGTTGCAAAAGGGGCAAAGATTAATATCAATGATTCCCCTATTTCTTAGAAGTTGTCTTGTGGGAAGACCCTCCTGCAAGAGCTTCCAAATAAAAATACAAATTTTTTAAGGTGTTTTAATCTTCCATATCAGCTTCCATACTCTATTATCAGCATGGGATTGACCATGATGATCATTGTAAAGTGTCAGGTAGTCCTTAAGCAGAATACTATATGCTTTTTTAACTTCAAACTCACCACTGTTTGAGTGCTTCCATAGCAACTTATCATCAGCAGAACAAATCCTAGGCAGGGGAGTTTGTAATATCTTCTTCCAAAGGGGAAAGGATAAATATCCCTTATTAAATCAGCTTTCCACTTATGAGAATGATGGTCTATAAGGTCTGCAACTGTACCAGTAGTCAAACTGGGGTGAAGCAGATTATGAGGTTGACCCCTACACCAATCTTGATGTCTAAGAGGAATATTGTTTCCTTTTCCTACCCCCCACCTCCCTTCCCTAAGCTTAGGGAACTTGATTATATTCCTCCAAACCCATGACTGATGTGGTTTAGGGGAACAATCCTGTATAGACCCCCCAAGGAAAGTACTTAGCCTTGAAGGTCCTTGCAATTGAAGAATTAGGTTGTTGACTTATTCTCCAATATTGCTTAGCCAACAAAGCTTGGTTCAATAAATTGAATTTCTTAAGACCTAACCCAGCCCAAGACTTAGGCTGGCAGATTTTGTTCCAATTCAGCAAGTGCAACTTCGTAACCCCAAGGTCATGACCCCACCAAAAAGCATTGACTATGGAGTCCATCTTTTTGCATATTGTATCAGGTACCTTGAAACAGGAAAAAGTAAATAAAGGGAGGGTCTGAAGAAGAGAAGCTATGAGTGTGGTCCTTCCAGCTTGAGAAAGAAGACTAGCTTTCCACCCTTGCAACTTAGATTGAATCTTATCCATAAGAAACTGAAAATAAGCCACTCTATTGCCCCTAAGCTTAAAGTTTTGGCCAAGGTATTTGCTTGGATTCTGCACCAGGTAACAGGTTCACATTAAGCAATCTGGCCAGGCACCCTTGCTCTTCATTAGACAAGTTTGGAGAGCAAAACAGATCAGACTTCTCATAGTTAATGCACTGCCCAGATAGATTACAGTACCAATCCAGAATACTTCTCAGATTTGGTAAAGACTTATTATCATTTTTGAAGAAAAATAAGGAATCACTAGCAAATAGCAAATGTGTGAAAGCACAGCCATTCCTACCGACCCTTACCCCATTGATTCATTTTTCCTGCTCAGCCTTTTGTAAGGACAAAGATAAGACATTGGCACACATGAGAAAAAGATAGGGAGAGAGGGGATCACCCTGTCTTAGACCCTTATCTGGTTTGAAGGACATAGAAATGCTACCGTTTACAAGAAGAGTGTATTGTACAGTAGTCACACATTCCATAAAAGCAGATGCATTTTCCTAGTATGAAGATCATGTCCCCACCAAAATGCCCTAGAGATGGCATCCATTTTATTACAGATGGATTCAGGAACTCTAAAACAAGAAAAGGTGTAAAAAGGCAGGGATTGAAGGTTAGAAGTAATTAGAGTAGTCCTAGCAGCCTGAGACAAGAGTTTGGCCTTCCATCCCTACAACTTGGAATGCATTTTATCCACAAGAAACTGAAAATCTGCCACCCTCTTAACTCTCAACATAAAATTAATTTCCAAGTATTTACTAGGAGATTGAACAAGGTTAACCTGAAGCCTCTGTGCCAAATCCAACTTAACTTCCTCTGCCATATTTGGTGTGCAATAAAGGTCTGATTTGGATAGGTTTATGCTCTGTCCTGATAAAGAACAGTACCAACTGAGAATATGCTGAAGATTGGAAAGGGACAGGGCATCAGGCTTGAAGAATAGCAGAGCATCATCAGCAAAAAATAGGTGGGTAAGGAGAGTGCCATTTCTGCCCAATTTGACTCCTCTGATTTTCTTTTGGTTTTCTGCTTGCATAAGGGCCAAAGATATGTTTGTACACATTAGGAATAGGTAAGGGGACAGGGGGTCACCTTATCTAATCCCAAACAAAATACATAACAAACAAAAATAAATTATAAAGTCATCAAGTTAGAAATATAATTAATCAATTTTCTTTCAAGAATTTTATCAGACACGATGGATTTAGAATAATATATATATATATATATATATATATACACACACACACACTTACTCCTAGGATCTTTGTAATGTGAATCCACTACAGAAGTTTCGCCTCCATTGGAGTTTTGATTGTGACCGTATCCATTTAGATACAAGGGTTTGCGCTATGATGGCACATGACATGGAAGAGCTCAATCTATTAGTTAGGCTTCTCCTTCACAGATTATTCTACATGCCCAACAAAAGCAAATTTTTTAATCAAATCAGTCTTAGGCTATCCAAACAGTATCAAATTTGACAGTTTTTCTTAATCACATCAGCAAGTAACGTATTTAAAATTAAACCACTCACCTAAAGACCAACTAATTGATATATATATATATATATATATATAATTCCATTTCAATACTCAGACAGTTGCTCAAAACCATAACCATCAATAAATATAAGACACACAAAGTAAGATTACTTTGTCTATGGAAAAAAATAGAAGACAAAATCATAAAATAGAGAAAATGAAAAAAAAAAAGGATCCAACCATGGATGGAGTTTCGATTAAGAAGTTTGATCAATATTAACTGCATTGCAAGAAGTTAAGGTAAGCCTTTTGTAAATCTCCAAGTTCTTTCAAAATATTTGGACATCATAATGCTTCAACAAAAAAATTGGTTAAGATTTCCATGACCTACAAATTCACATTTTACGGTACAACTTAAGAGGTCCAAACTTAATTAAGTAGATCTTATGTCCAAAAAAGAGATTAATTAATTTGAAGATAGGTGCAAAAACCAATTTGATGAAGCAACCCAACTCAAGCCCAACCAAATCTTAATCAAAATTAAAATGAAATCAAATCTTTTAAGAGAGAGAGAGAGAGAGAGAGAGAGAGAGAGAGAGAGAGAGAGCTGAAACTTAATGACTTACATAAAGCAAAGCACTAAACTCTGAAGAGAAGCAAATAATTTGTTTGGGGCTTTAAGTTGTAGAAAGAAATAAAATTCCAATTAATTACTATAGCTGTAACAAATATAAGAAAACAGCCTAAAATTAATAACTTTCATCAAGCAAAGTGAACATATACATATGTGGCTGTATATGGAGAGCAGCAACATTATGAAAAAAGCAATTTGCAAATGAAACTAATACATATTGCTGCATAATGAGTCTCTCTAAGTGCAAGATTTCTAATAAAGAAGGCCATTTTGTTCATCTCCCTAAGAATATGAGTCCACTTACATTACTGTAGAAAATCCATTACATAAGTTGTAATAGCTGAAGTCAATTATATTATTTTGGTTGCAATTAAATTCTGTGTCCTAGTTCAATTCAAGAGCAAGGTACTAATGGTGAAATCAAATTTACGCATTACAGATGATCTTCCTATTACAATAAAGTGGCTAAAAGATATAGAACAAAAATAATGATAAAAATACAAATAAACAAAAGTAAATTTTTTTTTTTTTTTTATATAAATAAAGGCGATACAAACCCACCAAGGAAGCTCTGAATGAGAATCACTTTCTACAAATAATCAAACATGCAATGATGCTGGAGACTTTGGCCTTGGGTTGGAAGATGTTGGTTTTGATTGAATTCTGAGAAGGGAGTGACACGAAGAGGAAATAAATGGGTAATTGTTCTGTTTAAAAAGAAAAGGAAGAGGATGGATAGAAATAGCAGAAGCAAATAAAACTTGACAAATTTATTAATGGGTGAAAAGCAATGGAGTTGCGGAATAGGAAGAGGCAGAATAGGAGGAGGTGAAAACTAAAAAGTGATGGGTTTGTGTAATTGAGAGAGACAGCTGTTCGGGTATGCTAAAAAAATATGAAACTATTCTCACAAAATCTAGTTTTATATTACAATGTCCTTAAAATAAAATAAAATAAATTTCCAGCAAACATACAAAAAATAAAATAATAGATGCAAGAAACCGTTGTTTGCAAGGGACTAAACTAAATGTTGTGGTGGGCATATATTACAAAGCAATTTGTTGAGAATTTTCTTACATTCAACTCTCTATAGCTGCAAATAAAAATATAGCTTAAATTAAAAAAAAAAAAAAAAAAAAAACAGTGGTGCTCTAATGAATCTTTATGTAAGGTATGGACTTTTGAGCAAAGGGAACCATTCAAATTGAACGTGATCTAAGATCTACCAACTAAAAGTGGAATTAATGATACACACCTTGCAGTTTTGAGTCCATCAAAGCAACAAACATACATGTATGAACATCACAACACAGATAGCAATATAACAATCCAATGCACACAGTAAATTTGAATGATCAAAACCCACTACGGATCCAACCCCATCAATCTATGATTTCAGTTTCTAATTCACCCATATTCCAATTCTACGTATTAAGTATTAAAATAATAATAACAATTATATGCGAACTTAGAACCAATAAAAAAATCAGCAGGCATTAAATGTTTATACGATGATCAACCTAACAACATTTTCAACACACAAAAAAAGATAAGAAAAAGAAAACAGATTATGAGAATATCATAAACCTTAACAAATCATACCCAAACCTAAGCCTAAATTAAAATATCTTCAATCACAATATATATGCACATCGCAATCATTGTAGAAGTATAATTTATTGGAACCTGATAGTGGTCTTTAATAAGGTTCCAGTGAAAAGTAGTATTGATTGCAGTATTTGCACTGTGCGTTTGTTTTACGATTTTTGGCCAAAGAAATCAGTACCTTGATTTGATTAAATTAGAGACTAGAAAGATTCCACTTCATCTCTGGAGAGAAAGAAATTGAATGATTTAATTCCAAAATAGACGAATTGAAAAAAAAAAAATCTACTACCGAAAAATTAAAAAAGAATAGTCACATATTAAAACCTGATTTCCTTAGCCCTTTTTGAATCCAAATCTAGAACCAAATTGAAAAAATTGAAAGCATATAATAGATCTAATTTACCTAAAAAAATCAAAGAAAGAATAAAACCTATCGGAGGCATTGTTTGTGGGCAGAGGGGACTTTTTTCATTCTTGATGCCAAAGTCGGTATCATCTTCCTTCTTCTGCTTTTTTCTTTGGTAAAATCAAAATGGCAAATGAACTCTGATCTTAGTGAGAGAAACAAAAAGGCATTCTGTCAGAAACAGAAAGGCGTTCTCTTCTTCAATCTCGATTCCTGTGCACCTTACTATATCTATGTCTCTCTCTATCTCTGTCTCTCTATTTCTATGTAACTGTCTCTCTATGAAATCAAAAAGTTTCAAAACACGATTTATCTCTCTATTTCTTATGCCCAATCGATGAGGTGTTCACCGTTTTGCCTCTCCATGTTGCAGCCTCATCCTCTCTATTTCATCGTCTTTCTCTGCTTCTTTCTCCATATCCTCGTCGTGTCTCTCTATTTCTATTTATGTGTACTCTTTAATTTTAACCGGTTATTTTTTGTTATTTATAATGAGAGAATTTTAAATGGTGTTGTAGCATTGCCAAACAATATAATTTATCACTTTTTAATTTAAATGTGGCAGAACTTTAGATAGGCATTTTTCCTACATGGTAGCATGGCCTTAATTGTAGAAAAAATGCTTCTGCTATTATATAGTATTAGATTACAAATGTTACCATATTTTCCTACACAAACTTTTTTATTGCTTCCACATTGTTGACACACCCAAATGCTTTAAGGGACATGCAGGGAAGAACCAGTCAATTGTCAATTACCATGTAATGTCCCCACACATAGGATCCTTTCATGGCAGAGTCCATAACCTTGGAAATGCCTAATGACATGTAATTGTAGTTGTATGGCTTTTTTGTTTAGCCTTTTATGTTTCAAAATTTTCATTTTATTTAAAAGCTAAATAGAAAATTAAATCAAACATGAAGATTTGAAATGAAAATTTTAAAATGTAACGAGCCAAAATGAAAATAACCCAATACGAAGGGTCAAAAGTGTCCAATTAAAGAAGAAAATAAATTAATGTAAATAGACAAAGTTCAATCAAGAAAAAAAAATTACTTGGTTAACCCGTATGTATACTTGCTTAAAATTTGAAAAATTGAGTAGGGTCTTCTAAGTGTGCTAGCTCATTGACTTTTTAAAATTTTGACGTTTTGCTTATGCATATGATGATTCATTTCTGAATGCACAACTATTCAGTTCCCTTTGTTTTGCCTAAATTTTTATGTTGGGAGATTATTATTATTATTATTACTTTGAATCCAGACCAAGCTGCCAACGCTTTTTTGAAGAAAGAAAACTGGGAAAGATTACACAGTCCCCTATTACAAGAGATGTTGAATTTGTATGTTGGGAGATTTGTATGCGGAGACTTGAATTTTTAATTAAATTTGACATTGTGCTTAAAATATTTAGGGCGTTACAATTTTAAACGTGAGTAGTTACCCAACGCAAGCCACAATTTTAATAATTTTTTTTAAAAAATATACATTTTAAATTTGTTATTTTAATTTATTTTAGATTTTGAAACTTAATTTAGATTTTTTTAAAGTTTAATTTATATTGTTTTCGAAACTTGGTTTTCTTAGATTGGAATTTTATGCTCGGTTGTGTAAATTATAATTATTTATTGTGTAATAAGCCTGAATATTTGAAAAAATAATATATCATTTCATATTATGTCTGAGAAAATTGCCGTAACTTGATGATCCAACCAAAACTAACCAAATTATTAAGAGTTGGGTTATGACGTTTCTCAACTTGAGAGGGTTGGATTAGGTTGAGAAATACCTCAATTCAATCTAATATATATGATTTATGCCAAGAGAGTCAATCTCATATCGAAGGCTGTCCGGTTTGACCAGTAGAACGATATATTTTAATACCGGTCAATACTAGTGTACCATTTCGAATTTACCGTTATTATATGTGTGTGTGTGTGTGTGTGTGTGTTAGTTATAATAAATATAAAAATTCACCATAAAAAATTACCTCAATTCAAAACAAATTATTCATGATTTTAGACTTTAGCATCAATTAAAAAAAACACAATATAAAAAATAGAAAGTTTAATTGTTCATTGCATACTAAGAAAACAAATAATACTAATAAGTTAATGTAAGTAAGTTATCACTCTGTCCTTACAAAAATTTAAAAATTACAAAATTAAAAAAAAATAAAGAAGAAGATTTTTTCTCTGTACCGGCCAGTATTGCCCGAAATCAGCCGGTATGGCCGGTATGTCAGGTATTTAAACCGGTAGGAAACATTGACGTTTTGATACCGGTATATGTATCGGTAAAGTACATACCGGCCGATACGGCTGATACCGGTACGTATCGACCACCTTGATTTATGCACGCTCATAAGATTGAGAATTAATTTTAAACTAGTCGCAAACCCGTGCTATGCACGGGGATTTACCTATTTGTGTAGCAAACTAAAATAATTTTTCTAAAATCTTAACTTAGATTATAAAACTACACCATCACATAAATTACTTCAATCTTTTATGTTTAAATTTGATAAAGAATCCATTGCATGAACGTGCAATGGCTTGAAAAAAAAAAAAAAAACAAAAAACAAAAATTCAGACATGAAAACTTCCAAAATGTCCAAAAAAAATATTAAAGAATCAAAAGAATGATTCATGGTTATAACTGTTGAAATCTGCAAAATTGTTTTAGATGTTACAAAAATAAATAAATAATAAAGAACCCAAAAATATCGATGTTAAAACTTCCAAAAGGACAAAAAAATTAAAGAATCAAAATAGTCAAAACCTACAAATTATAGAAACAACATAAAAAATGTGACTATAGTGTTACCTTTAAAAGAAATAATTCATCACTATAGTCGAAGAAATCAGTCAAATAGTTTCAATATTGCAAAATAATATCTTAAAAATTCATATGCTAAAACTTCTGAAATATCAAAAAATATTAAGGAATCAAAAAATTCATTATTTAGAAATTATTGAAACAAAACAAAATGTATATATAACTACACAATAGAGAAATATAAAAAAAAGATGTGTTACTTTAAAAAAATAATCTATGGCTATAACAGTTGAAATTTTCCCAACAATTTCAAATATTACTAAAAAAATGAACCCAAAAATACATATGTTAAAACTTTCAAAAGGCAAAAAGAGTTAAAAATCAAAAAATTTAGAGCCTACAAATTATAGACACAAAACAAAAAAAATATGTGACTATATGTTATAAATCCAACCAAAAATTGATGTTTGATAGATCTAAAAGCACCCACAACTAACATTGGATAGCATATGATCAAAAAACTTAAATTTGTAAACAATCTTAAAACCAAAGCAATAAAAATTGGAATTGCATATAGTCTTATTAGCCATAAGCACCTACAAACTACAAAGATTCGTCATATGATAGATCTGAAAACACCAACAACTAATATTGGATAGCACATGTTCAAAATCAAAAATTTGTAAGCAAATCCTAAACCTAAAACAATAAAAATTAGAACTACATGTAGTCTTATTAACACCTACGAACTAAAAAGATTTGTTCTTTCTTAATTTATTTCTTGATCTTACATGAAGTTAGCTCCAGAGAAGTTCATCATGTTGGAATTGTGAGCCTTGAATTGGTTCATCAATCATTGCTTTTGGATCTCATTGCTTGTGGGACAACGCATCTGCTTTTGATCAAACATCATCTTCTCCATAAATAGTTTTTGGTTTACATGTTTGTATTTTGGTTTGTAAGGCTTTCAAAGTTGATGGCAAGATCGTTTTGGAGCGATGATATGCTACGTTTGAAGAGACTAAGAAAAGAGGGAGAGCAGTTCTTAAATAGGAGAGAAACCATGGTTAAAAAAATTTTGTATGTTAATGTTTTACGTGCTTCTTTTCTGAAGCTAATTTATGTATATATATTAAACGGATGGATAAGATGATGAATCCAAAATGAAAAAGGAAGGTAAATGTGATTAGATTCGACTCTATTTTTTATGAATAATGGTTGGACTCTAACTCTTTTTTTAGGAGGAGGTTGGACTCTAATTATTCTTCATTTTTCTTTTTCTTTTTTTTTGTATATTTTATAATTAAGTTGCGTTGTTGGAGTTAAATTATTCTATTTTTTAAAAGGATTTATCATTAAAATGATTGAATAACAAAAGAAAGTACCACCATTAATTAATAATAAACGAACAAATAAATCTATAGGTCGGTTTCAAAGGTTCATTTATATATATATATATATATAATAATGATGAGTTTGAGTTAAAGTTGAACTTGTTAGAAAGATAGAGTTTCACTCTTTATTAAGTTTGGACTAAATAAAAATAATTTTATTTAAATAAAATGATAATTTTATTTAAATATTGTGCTGACGTGGAAAATTGTGAGAGCTTCAGAGGCTTCGGTTTTATATATATATATATATATATATTGATTAGGGTTTTGGTGTTATTTGTTGCGTTGTTGGAGTTAAATTATTCTATTTTTTAAAAGGATTTATCATTAAAATGATTGAATAACAAAAGAAAGTACCACCATTAATTAATAATAAACGAACAAATAAATCTATAGGTCGGTTTCAAAGGTTCTTTTATATATATATATATAATAATGATGAGTTTGAGTTAAAGTTGAACTTGTTAGAAAGATAGAGTTTCACTCTTTATTAAGTTTGGACTAAATAAAAATAATTTTATTTAAATAAAATGATAATTTTATTTAAATATTGTGCTAACGTGAAAAATTGTGAGAGCTTCAGAGGCTTCGGTTTTATATATATATATATATTGATAAGGTACCAAACCCTCTCATTGCGGATTGAGAGAAGCACTTTGCTTACAAAGACGGAGGTGTTTATTTTTGGATTGGTATAGGTAGTGTTTTTTTTTTTTTTTTTTTTTTTTATGGGAGGTATAGGTAGTAATTGGCCAAGAAACAAGTGGCAACAAATATAAATATATATATATATATATAATTTTTTTTTTGATGAAAATATACGATATATTTTGAGTGGTTGATATCGTGACAAATTTAGAATAACATCTCACTCCTAAAACTGTTGTGGGACCTTTTTTGGTCGCAGCTTCCTTATTGGTATAGTTGATTTTTAAAATAAAATAAAATTTTTAATTTTTAATTTTTAATGCAAGCCAAAAGCCAGCAAAAACGTGTGATGCATTGAGGCAAGAGCTTTATTGGAATTTGATAAAGATTTAAATAATGTTTAGTAGACTGTAATAGATATTGTAATAGTTATTCATACAGTTTAGTTATTCAGTAATTTGGTTATATTATTATTATACAGAATAGTCTTTTCTTATAAATAGTTATTCTATAAGATGAGAAATAATTATTAATCTTTAAAAGGTTATAATAATTATTCCTTAGTAAATGAAATAATTTTTAAAATAAATGTATTTCTAAATATACAAACTTTTGATGGCCATATACATGAGCATATATTTATATATATGACAAATATAAAAATAAAAAATCATAAAAAAATGTTCCTCTCAAATTTTAAAAAATATAATTTTTAGTAAATATAATTTTATATATAAAATATTTTTCCTATAGGTAGATCTTAAATTTTTTTCTAATCTATATATACTATAAAATCGAAATCTTTGATTTTTTGTTGACTTTTTTATGTTGTGACACATAAGCTTTGGAGGCTCCACAATTTTCCACATCACTTATTTATTTTTAAATTTTATTTTTAAAAAATAAACATCCAAACTGAAACGGAAAAACCCGACTCCTATTACCGGGTTAAGAACCTTATCACCATTGTTAAAACTTCAACTATCATGTCTGTCTCGCTATCTCTCTCATTCTTTCTCTATTTTAGTGTTTACTCTGTCAGTTCGTTTAGACCCCTTAAACCCAACAGATTAACCTAGTGAATTAGCCAAATGATTAACTTAGGTAATTTAATTAAAACTAGGTTAGCACAAATAAACAAAAATAACAAAGCAGCGGAAAATAAATAACACAAAGATATGATGACCCAGGAAACCACACCGGTAAAAACCTGGGGAGGATTTGACCTAGCTATCCTCAAGGTAAACTGAATCCACTATGAAAGAATTGAAGTTTACACAACAAGACTTAGACCACTAACATCTTATTGCTACCCAAGTGTAGGAAACTTACTACCACGACCACATAATAGCTCCGAGATCCACGGACTCCTTCTTTCCGGAATTCTTCAGCAAATCCACAAGCGCACCTGCTTGTATATCTTTGTACTCTATTGATTCTGCAACTGTATTGATCTACACAACTCTTGACATAAATCTCAAGTTTGTAAACCCTAAGTGTATGTGAAGGTAAACACCTTTAGATCTCACAGAGAGACTCACAAGCACAGCATTCAGAACCCTAAAAACGTGGCTAGGGTTTTCCCTTATATACTTAGGGCAAAACATAAAACCCTATACATTAAAACGGGCTTGGGCTGAGTTGGAATTTTCTGCAGAAAAACGTTCTGTACGATTTTCGATCGATCGAGTCTAATTTTCGATCGATCGAGTCATACAGAAAGTGAACAGTAATTCTGCATAAAAACTCGATTCCAACTTTACATTAAGACCCATACTTTGAGCAAGTCTAACACACGACTAAACATTGTTTTGATCATGGTTTGCCAACATACAAATTGAAGTTCTAAATACATTAGATCCTAATCCTTAGAACCTAACAAACTCCCCCTTTGGCAATCCGTGACAAAACACAGACTTAACAAAAGCTCAAAGTTACAAATTGAAATAGCCCATTACAAAATAAATAGCCACTTAACAATTCAACCTAAACTACTATCTAACAGTTGCAAAGTAGACAGCAGCTCGACTGAACACAACCTGTATATTCCTGTAACACTTAACAAACACACAAACGCATGTGTGGAAGAAAAACTAGGAAATACATAAATAAAAATTTCTTGATTTCACATGACACAAAATAAAGACATATATCATGAATAACATCATCAATATAAATCAATAAGCAGAGTAGCATAGTGAAATAAGAAACATATACATAAAAATGTATCTCAACAAAATATCATGTATCTCAACAAAAAATAAAATCTCCTAAACAAGAGCTAAAAAAGAGAATACACAGTGAAGCACCTAGATACAATCTAATAACTCCACAAGCTCCGCAGTATCACTACCAAGTAAACAAAAACTCCCCCTAAAATGTAAATCTCCACATCAAAAACTCCTAGATACAATGAACTATGTACTCCCCCTTTTTGTGACGAATTGCCAAAGGGCACTCACGTATCATCAAAAGGAGGTGGAGGAGATCGACGAGAGCTCGCCAAATCCGTTCGTAACGCACGTAGCTCATCAAGAATGTCCACCAAAAGCTGACCATGAGCCGCCTGAACGGTCACGACAGTATCAAGTGTCCGACGAAGGTCAGAAACATCATCAAACGGTGGAGGAACATCAGCAGCAGCAGCAACAGCAGGATCAGAAGACGTCCCAGCTGCATGAGTATCTGTAGAAGATGAAGGGGGTGGAGTGACACCAGAAGGCTCTACCCTAGGACGCTTAGAGCTAGCTCGAAGTTGAGCAGCCCTTTGCCTCAAAAAGGTAGCACCGATAGGAGCGACAATATGGACAGGCTCAGAAGCAGGATACTCACCAAAACCAAGAAAAAGGAGAATCCTATGAATAAAAACAGGGAAAAACAAAGCATGAGCCGTAGAACTAGATCGATGAACCTCGTTCAAAGAACGAAGGAACAGATGCGGAAAACTGATAGGCGCATCAGTGACCAAGGCATACAAAAAGACACACCTCTCAAGAGGAATGGTGTGGACATGCGAAATAGGCCACAAAGAATGACACGCTATCCTAAAGAAAAGATAGTGCAGCTCAGACAGCTCAGCAGAAGTGATCCGAGGATCAGAACCCCACTGGATAGAAGACCCAGTGATGTATGACAGAACGTCATCAAGGGGAGGAGACTCCTCGTAAGGAAAAACGGGATGATCCACAATAGGCACCCCAAGAGCATCAGACACTACCGAAGGGGTAATGCGATACTCCACACCACGTAACCACACCTTTACTAAGGTGTCGTTATCGTAAACATGAATAGAGAGGTTCGAATAGAACTCTCTAATCAAGGTGGCAGGAGGAGGAGAATGCTCATACTCGAGCAAAGGTAACCAACCCCGACGCTCAAAGTTACGTCGCACCTCAGGATCTAACTCATCTAAGATAACTCTACGCTCAGCCCAAATTTGACGCCTAAGGTTCAGAGTCTCATAAGTGACTTGGTTTGACTCACTAGGGAACCGCTCAGTGTCAAAAGAAGGAGAAGGATCAGAAGTCCTATGGGCTCTAGTTTTCCTAGGCATAGTGCTAAGGAAAAGAGATAGACACAGAAAGAGAAGAGCAAAAACCAAAAACCAAGGGCAGACTGCAAGTTAGCACAGCATAAAATATAGAAAATATCAAATCTATATGATGCATGAGCATGAACACCAAATGATGCATGTACTAATGCAGTGACAAGTTCAATTGTGATCCAAATTAATAAAATTGGCTTGAGCAATCAATAATTATCAAAAATACCCAATTTGAAAAATCTAATTTTTCAAAACACAACAAAGTGATAAATTGATCAATACAATAGTTAATTAACACAATATAATGATCAAATTTACCAAACCAACAAGCCAATTTCATCAATTTCAATTAAATTGAACAAAAACCCCAAATTTTCTCAATTTCAAGCCCTAGAATTTCAAATTTTTCTTAAAACACCAAAATAATCAAATTAAACCACATGTAGAGCTTAGGTAAGGTGTCCCCACAAAAACCCATGAAAAATTTGAGAAAGAAACACTCAAAAACACTTCCTAATTTGCCACAACAATAATTCCGAAAATAACAACAAAAATGCATGAAAAATGCATGATTTTCGAAAATAAATGCAAAGGAAGGGGCATAAATGTCTTACCAGACTTGAAGAGGAGAGATTGTGCAAAAGAATTGGAAGAAAGCGACAAAAACTCCAAGAAAGGTGCTTGACCGGTTGGTAGGGAGACAAAAACTTTTGAAAAAGTTTTGAAAAGTGTAAAGACACGTGAGAAAGAGCCATTTTTAAAAACAGTCATCCCGATTTTCGATTGATCGAAAGTTACATTCGATCGATCGAAAATACCTTTCGATTTATCTAAAACAAGCTTGGATCGATCGAGCCAACCAGAGAGTTTCTGAGCATTTTAAAACATTTTCGATCGGTCGAAAATCAGTTTCGATCGATCGAAATTCTGGAAAAATCACAGTTTTGAAAAACCAAACATTTTAGATCAAAAACTCCTCAAAGCATTAGATTTTATGAGAAAAAATGCATGAGTATAAGATGAGATGTTTTCCAAAAACATATGAATTCAACCCAGATTTCTTCAATTCCAAAAAATTCTCTCAATACCCAAAAAAAAAAAAAACAAGCAAACATGTTTTGCATCAATTTTCAGAAATTCTCAAACTTGGTTGGTCAGGCCAAAAACACACACAATACCATGTACACAGCTTAGCAAAGAATAACTTGTGTAGTGTGTACAACTAGCATAAGCTTGAGAAACATGTGAGGTGATATACACATAGAGATCAATCACAATTTCTACAAAATCCATCACATGAATTTGAAAGAGACTATTACTTAATGAGTTACATCCTATAACTCCCACATCTCCTAGAATAAAAACTTGCAATCATGTAAGTTTCTTGATTTGCCTCAATATTCAAATTTATTAATTAGAAACTTAATAAAAGCCGGGATAATGTACACACCAATTTTATTTGTATTTGTGAGATGATTATAGCCCAATAATGTACACACCAATTTTAATTAGAGGCTACACCTTATGTTCTTTTTGTGCATGTGCTACACTTTCTCGAGCACAAAATCTTACGATATGCACTAAGGTGTTCATGATTGGCTAATAAACAGTGGTGAGATGGTTATTTATGCCTTTCTCAATAAGTTCAAGTCCAACAATCAAAGACATAAGACTTCAAGATTAAGATCATGTGATCAACAAATATAGCATCTTCCCACACAACATGCATAACAAGACTTTAGCTAGTAAAGTGCAATAGAAATAAGTGCATCAAAGCTAAACAAGGTACATATATATGACATGTAAATTTTGATTGACCAACCTTGTCTTCAAATTCAAAGAAAAAATAGCAAAACACAATTTGCAAAAAATTTTTTTTTTTTTATTATTAAACAAAGAAACAAACATCCTAGAATGAAATGCATGAATGTAATGCAATGCAAATTCTAGAAACAGAGGTCACAAAAGATTGAGCAATGAAGCACAAGGACCATGTCAGACAGACTCAATTAGATTGAGCCTTTTGCATCCAAGACTTCTTAGATGCAACTCTTGCATTGGAGTTATAATTCACATTAGAATTCTGAGTAACTCCAGGATTGGAATAAAGGTTTAACGCCTTTACCAATTCACCGATAAGTACTATAGGATCATGTGCTTGGGGCACAGGTACTTTAGTTTTATTTGCTCGCTTTGCAGCTTGCAACTTAAAACAATTTGGACGAATGTGTCCAGGTTTTCCACAAAAATGACAAACCCATGCAGGCTTATCATGCAATTTGCCCTTAGTAGAAGTAAAAGCTCTAGAATGAGAAGCATGAAGATCAACCCTAATCTTTCTAGGTGGAGGAACATTAACAGGTTTGACAGGTTCACTTACCAAGGGTTTGACAATCTCACTCTTAGGAGATTCAGAAGAAGGAACAAATTTAGTGGAAGATGGTTCAAGCACAGAAATACTTTCCTCATAACCTAAACCAGTTTTATCAGACGGAGACTTTTGAATACTCAGCATGTGATCAAGTTTGGAGCTTGCAGACCTATTAGTTTGTTCTCTAGCAACAGATAAATCAAGTTCCAAACATTTAACTTTATCAAGTAAGACATGTTCTCAATTTTCACATTATTCAAAAGCTCATTTGCATCAAACAATTTAACAAGTAAATTTTTCTTTTCAAGTTCTAAAGATGCAATTTTCTTCAAGCCTAACTCAACATTCATGGCATCCTTTGCAGCAACTTTGCAAAGTTTATTGTAGGCTTCCTGTAAATCTGCATCTTCAGAGAGTTCCCCATCAGAAGGGTTCTCTTCAACAGACATGCTTTCATTAACTATCGTAGTAGCAGTGAAAGCAATGAAGTTTCCATCCTCATCACTAGCGGATTCATTGTCGGAAACTTCATCATCACTAAGGGTTACAGCCATAACTTTACCCTTAAACCTCAAGTATGCAGGACATTCAGATTTTAAATGACCATACCCTTGACAACCATAACATTGTTGTCCCAAAGAATTATTAGAAGGCTGTCCCACTTTCTCCTTAGGTTTTTCATTGTTATTGACTTTAATGAGATCATTCTTCCTAAAATTTCTAGGATCAACAGTGTTCTTGCCTCTTGCCCTTCTGTTATTGTTCCTAAGAAAATTTCTAAAGTTCTTGGCAAGATAGGCAATCTCTGTAGCAGAGAGTTCATCATCAAATCCACCATCATCAACATCATCAACAGACTTAAGAGCCATTGATTTGGATTTGTTAGTCTTAGGGAGGTCTAACTCATAGGACTGAAGAGATCCTACAAGTTCATCCACAGGGATGGAGTCCACATCCTTGCTCTCAGTGATGGCAGTCACTTTGGGTCTAAAATCTTCAGTCAAAGATCTAAGAATCTTCCTAACAATTTTAGGTTGATCATAGATTTCACCCAAATTATAAGCAGAATTAACAATATCATTCAATTTAGCATAGAATTCATCAAAAGATTCATCATCATTCATTCTAATGCTTTCAAATCTAGAGGTTAATTGCTGCAACTTATTAATTTTAACTGCCTTCGTGCCTTCATGCACAGTCTGGAGGATTTTCCAAGCAGTATGAGCAACCTCAACATTAGAGATTCTCTTAAATTCCTCTATGGAAACAGCATTAAAAATAGCATTCATAACTTTGCTATTAAAAGCGGCTGCCTCCTTTTGAGAAGTTTGCCACTCACTCACAGGAGTAGTGGGCTTCTCCCATCCGTATTCAACGGAATTCCAAACTCTCTCATCTATGGATTTCAGGAAAGCTTTCATCTTTACTTTCCAATATGCATAGTTGTTTCCATCAAAGTGAGGTGGAACAACAAGAGAGTGTCCGTGTTCCATGACAACAGGGGTCAAGGATCAGCTAAAAGATCAAAGGATCAAAAACAAAAGCTACCCGCTCTGATACCACTTGTCAATTCGTTTAAACCCCTTAAACCCAACAGATTAACCTAGTGAATTAGCCAAGTGATTAACTTAGGTAATTTAATTAAAACTAGGTTAACACAAATAAACAAAAATAACAAAGCAGCGGAAAATAAATAACACAAAGATATGATGACCTAGGAAACCACACCGGTAAAAACCTGGGGAGGATTTGACCTAGCTATCCTCAAGGTAAACTGAATCCACTATGAAAGAATTGAAGTTTACACAACAAGACTTAGACCACTAACATCTTATTGCTACCCAAGTGTAGGAAACTTACTACCACGACTACATGATAGCTCCGAGATCCACGGACTCCTTCTTTCCGGAATTCTTCAGCAAATCCACAAGCGCACCTGCTTATATATCTTTGTGCTCTATTGATTCTGCAACTGTATTGATCTACACAACTCTTGACATAAATCTCAAGTTTGTAAACCCTAAGTGTATGTGAAGGTAAACATCTCTAGATCTCACAGAGAGACTCACAAACACAGCATTCAGAACCCTAAAAACGTGGCTAGGGTTTTCCCTTATATACTTAGGGCAAAACATAAAACCCTATACATTAAAACAGGCTTGAGCTGAGTTGGAATTTTCTGCAGAAAAACGTTCTGCACGATTTTCGATCGATCGAGTCTAATTTTCGATCGATCGAGTCATACAGAAAGTGAACAGTAATTCTGCATAAAAACTCGATTCCAACTTTACATTAAGACCCATACTTTGAGCAAGTCTAACACACGACTAAACATTGTTTTGATCATGGTTTGCCAACATACAAATTGAAGTTCTAAATACATTAGATCCTAATCCTTAGAACCTAACATACTCTTCTTCTTCTTCTTCTTCTTCTTCTTCTTCTTTTAGTGGTTTTGCTAAATACTTGACTGTGAATGTCTCACTCTCTTTGGTCTTTCTCTGTTTCGGATTTTAAAAAGTGTTCTTGACTCTTCTTCTTTGCATTTAGCTTTATTTTTTAAATATTTTAATTAGTTGTCATCTATGCAAAACTATATGGCAAACTAGCATCTCGAGACTCTAAAACTCGAGTTCAAAGATAGAACTCAAGCCTCTAAAACTCGAATGTGGAAATAAATCCATGTGGAACTTGAGTATTTAAAACTCGAGTTTCTGCGTTCACCTTATCTATCCTCTGTTCATCTTCTTCCTTCGTGGGCTCTACTTCTTCCTCTGTTCTTCTTCATCCTCCATCCATGGGTTCTTCTCTTCTAGTGGGTTCTTCTTCTTGTGGGTTCTTCTCTTCCCGTGGTTCTTCTTTCTTCTTCAAATTCTTCAGACTCTCTTCAAATTCTTTAATGAAACTCGAGTTTTAGAGACTAAAATTTCACGTCGTAAAATTCTCCATATTAGCAATTAGAACTCGAACTTGTGAGACTCGAATTTCTTTATTGAACTTGAGTCTCACAGACTCAAGATGTTAATTTACTTGATAGTTTCAAAACCTTATTACTAACGAAGTTGTTTCTCATAACCATGCTAAAGGGCAAATATCCCCCTCATATTTAATTTAGTAGTTTCTTCGGCTTTGTTTTTCAATGGAACAGACAATTCAATGTTACACACTCATTTAGATTTCTAGCTAGCTTAGTCTATTGTTTAATTAGTTTTTCTTATTTAAATTTTTATGGGGAATGGGTCTCACAACAAAGTGTAATGGCAGACAAACTAATGTCCACATCACTATTCAGGTTTTTTATTATTATTTATTTATTTATTATAATTTCGTAAAAATATCTCTCTTAACTTTTTATTTATTTATTAATTGGTTTCATAAAAAAAGTTTATTAGGTAGTTGGGCTTTGGCATATCACATGAAAATTATATTTGAAATATGGATCTTTATATTTATTTGGATTATTTCTTATTTAGATTTTTATGGGGAATGGGTCTCACAAAAAAGTGTAATGGCAGACAAACCAATGTCCACATCACTATTCAGGTTTTTTATTATTATTTATTTATTTATTTATTATAAGTTCGTGGAAAATATCTCTCTTAACTTTTTTTTTTTTATTGGGTTTCATACAAAAAGTTTATTGGGTGGTTGGGCTTTGACATATCACATGAAAAGTATATTTGAAATATAGATCTTTATATTTATTTGGATTATTTTAGTTAATAATTTAATATATTTATTTATCTTTTAAATAATTATTAAATTAATTATGATGTTATTACAATTTGACCTTGGTTAAATCTCAGTCTGATTTTAAAAATTTTGAACCTTTTTTTTTTTTTCTTGTTTTTTGCACGGTCCGGATCTAAAAACAATGATAGTCATGTGATTGAAGAATCTCAGATAACAGCAAATTAAAGATTTTAGTTTTATCATTGCACCTTCTTTGTTTTCCAGTGTAGTGATTTTGGTAGTTTTCTTCAAGATACGTTTGTCTCTTTATGTTTTACCTAATTTACCATTCGTGAGTGTGTTGAAGGGGCAAGACCTAAGTTGTGTCCCAGACAATTTCGGGTTCATCATTATGGAGAAGTACTGATGGTTCAGGAGTTATAAAGGTGTTTTAAGAAAGAAATAACTTAACAATGGTTATTGGTTTTCGAGTCATATGGCAGCCATGACCAACTACGTCCATGTTTGGTTCTTTTCCATATGAGGTAGAAAAAAAGTATACTCTTTCAAGATTTTTGATCACCTACGAAGAGCTCATCAAGAATTTCTTTTATATTAAAAAAAAGAGTATATTCTTTTATTTCAAGAGATAGAGCAACCTACTCAACTACAAATTTTGGTCTGTTTTTGCATATCCCATAATTTATTTAGTTAGTTTGTGGCATTTACATTAAGGAATAATAACTACTACTTATGTGTGTATTGCTCTTACAAAATAATCTATGCTTTTGATAGTTTTGTCTTGATGTTGGAAAAGCTGGTGTGTATTAGTTACCATTTTGTGAAGTAGTGGACCTGGATTTGGTTTGTTATTCATTTATGCTTTTGATAATATTTGATTGATAAGAATTGTGGCTATTTAAGTTTACTGTATTGTTGTTTTAGCTCTATGTGAAGCTGCAAGAAAGGTTAATTTTAGCAATATTTTAAGCCAAATAGCATCAGAATTTGCATTTGGAATGTAAAAACATTTTTATTTATATTGGTTTTTATTTTTACATGTTTATGACATAGGCTTACACACACACACACACACACACACACATATATATATATATATATATATATATATATATAAAAGAAAAAGAGAAGTTGTCAAACCAGATTCTTAATGGCCACGTCAAACTGTTCAATTAATTTTTTTTATTTTTTATTTTTAATCTCAAGAGACGAACCTACATTTGGTGAGATACAACTATTCTTAATTAAATTCATAAAAATCATTATTTGTTTTGCCTTTTATATGTTTGTATGATGTTCTCTATCATTTTTGTTTATGAAGTTCGTCTATAGAACTCTCGACAAGTGAATTAATAGAGAGATTGGAAATTGAATTGAAACTTAATCAAACATATATACCAAAATTTAGGTGTTTTTTTTCCAACTTATCTACTTTTCCTATATTAAATAAAATAGAGGATTAAGAGCCTTATTAAAAATATGAAAAAATTCCTTATTATTATTCATTTTTATGTCATTTTCCCTTCAAGAAAAATCAATATATGTAATTTTTATTAAACTATACCATGCATCGCACGAATTAGCGACTAGTGCTATAATACAACCAAACCTAGGACAAAATGGGCAAATGCCCTTTTCAAGCAAAGAAAACAGCATTTTATCCCCCTTCCCAAAGTAATTAGGAAAATTCCCCTCTTTTGAAAATCGATTTTTTAAAAATCGAGTTAAGCCCTATAGTAGCGTTTTTAAGGAGCCTATAGTGACGTTTTTAGGACATATAGTGGCGTTTTGTAACTCGACCTCTATGAAATCGAGTTATAGGCAAAAAAAATGAAAAAAATTGCCTATAACTCGACTTCAAAAAGGTCGAGTTACAAAACGTCACTATATGTCCTGAAAACGTCACTATAGGCTCCTTAAAACGCCACTATAGGGCTAAAAAAAAAATTTTTAACTCGATTTTGAGAAAATCGAGTTTCAAAAGAGGGGCATTTCCTTAATTAATTTGGGAATGAGGGCAAAATGTTACTTTCTTTTCTTGAAAATGGCATTTACTCATTTTGTCCCCAAACCTATGAATAAGTTTTCTTATTTCATTACAACACCTTTTTATTTCCAGGAATAAAGATTACCCTTCATGTTGTAATTTTCATTCAATGTACTAAATGTGCCCTTAGATCAATTATAGTCCGCAATTTGTAGGTGCCCAATTCAATTTGGTTGAGCTCCACTCTTTTTTATTCCCCTGAAAATACTAGTACATTAAAGTGCCAGAACAAGGTAGAAATAATGAATCCTTCTATTAGTACATATCACAAAGTGTTAGGACATACATGAATCATGTTAGGAACATATGTCATTATAGAATTGGCTAATTCTTTGACAAAACGCACTTTACTTGTAATTGGGTAGATCTAGAATGTGTTTAATGCTTTAAGGAATAAGGTTTCAAGTTCAAGTGTTAAAATCATGCAAATTTGTCCAAAAAACAAGTGAAAAAGTGCTGGATTTTATAACTCCACAGCTAGCTCAATAGCTAATATCTATCGAGGTTTAAAAGATTGTTCAAGTCCGATGCTCGATAATTGCTAGATAGATAGGGTATCTATCGAGATTTAAGGAACTCAGATTTTCAGTTCTGATTTTCATCCAATCTGTGTGTACATGTTTAGGTTTTCTTTTCTTACAATCCTAAACATATATAAAGATGATTTTAAGGGCCGTCAAAGGTTGTGCAAGTGTGAAGCAAAGTTTTGTTCATGCAAATTGTGACCAAAGACAGAATTTGCCCTAATCCATCTTTCTCTTGAAAAAGCTACTGCGTTTATACGCCGTTGGGTTTTGTAACCAAGGAGCTTCGTGATCTTCATCGTGTTGATGAACTAAAGGACTTTACAGCGAACATCTTTCTCAAGTTGGTGAGTAAGCTGCATACTGGGATCTGCACATCGAATTAGTTAGTTACGTACTGAGAACCGTGCAATAAAAATGAGAGATTGTCACTACAAAACAAATCCAATTGTATATTGGGGGTTAGGGTTCAACTGTAGGTTGGTATAAGGTACTGTGATTTCTTTACTTGTAATCGCTTGTAGTGATAATAGTGGATTCTCAAGAGTGGTAACCTTAAAATCACTTAGTGGGGTTTTTGTCGTATATGTTTTCTCCATTCATAAACAAATCATCAAGTCAATTTATTTCCGCTGCATATTTAGTTATTTGGTGATTTGTTTGTGCTACCACGCTTATTGTATGTTAATCTGATTAATTAATCAATTTGGCTAATTAATTGATTAATTTATCACAAAGGGTCAATACATTCTTGGCCTATCACAAAGAAAGAAGGAACACCAGCTTAAACAAGTCAACTAAACACCAATGTTCACCACGACAACAGAGCTGTACATTGCTGCTTTAAATGTTATTCATAGCCTCATAGGCTCCCTCATTCTACATCATTTGTCTCAGATGACCATTACAGGAAATATTCAAATTATGTTATTTGTTTTTCTTTTTATTTTTTTTTTATTTGCTATAATCATGTTGCTAGAGAATTTAAGAGCTCGTTTAGTAATATTGTTCTAGTAACATTGTTTAAGTGTTGCGAAAATATGTGTGGATAAAAAGTATGGTGGAATTACGTGTTATGTTATTTAAACACCAAAAAACCGTTGTTTAAACAACTTAACCAAACAACCCTCTCTTTGATGGATGATCTTGTTTGTTGGGCCCTCATTTATTTTTCTTTCCATCCTTTCTTTCATAAGCCCCGATTGTCACGGAGAATTTCTTTTTCCTATATATTTTGTGTTAATAGCTCTCGTTAATAAAATCAGGATTATTCAGAGGGAAATTAAATTTTCTTATTTTTTTTCAAGAAAAGGAAAATTCCAACAGTAGTCTAGCACTGTAGCTACCATGCACAATAATTGGGATTGAAATTAATTAGGTGCAATACCTTAGCTTTCAAGTGTTGAGATTTGAGAGCTGAAAAAATCAACTTTGAATTAATCTCAGCTCTTCTTGAATAAAAAAAGATTAAAATATTAAAATTAAAAAGTAAAAATAATAAAAATATATGAGTGAAGAGAGTGTAATTGCACCGGTTGTCACCGATGCTAATCCTAATAATTAGCTACTTTCGTTATGTTTTGTCAATTCCTTCGTTGATCTTTCGGCAAAAAGGAAAAGGAAAGGAAAATTCCGACAGTGGAACATTATTTTCATGCACGTATGCCACACCCCACCCCCCCCCCCCCCCCCCCCCCCCCCCCCAATGTATGTCCCCTACTACTTGGATTAAATTGGGAGGGGACATACCTTTTAAAAAGAATTGGTGGATGCTTCAAATCTAGTGTTAATATTTTTATGGGAAAATATTGCAGCATAGTTTTTATCCAGTACATCAAAGGCTATAGCAGTTTTTAAGAAATTGGGGGTTTCTCAACTCATGCCTCAAAATTAATAACAAACTTAGCATGATGAGCTAAAATATGAGTAGGCTTATTGCCGTCTCTCTTAATGTGAGAAAAAAAAAACAGTAGTACAAAAAAACTGTACATTACAAAGAATGCCATCTATGACATTAGCAACAGCAGGAGGGAGAATAGTAAGTCCCTGTAGAGCATTGCAGACTTGGATTGAGTCCCCTTCAAAGACAAGATCATGTATTCCAATTTCCCTCGCAAAAAATACAACTACTTCCATAGCCTTAGCTTCATCCTCTAGCAGACCCAAAGGAGCATTAGTTTAAGGGAATTTATTTTTGGCCAAAGTTTATAATATTTTCATAATAAGTTTTAAATGACAAGTTGTTATTAGTTTTAATTTCAGTCCTCACCATTACTTTTTACATGCTATTAATAGCTTAAGTCACTAAGAATTTGATATGAATTTACCATTAAAATGTTGTAAATATAGGCTTTTTCAATTTAAAAAGATACCAAAGTAATGCTATGCGACCATTGTTTTTATAGCAATTTGTTGCTCTTAACTCAAAACCGTATATAAATGGCTCTATTCTCGCAGTTAATGGGCCATCACTTTCAATTCCAAATTGATTTTTCAAATGAATTTTCTCATTGGTTTGAAAATCCTCCTAACAAAATTTCTTTCCCCCTATGATTTTTCAAGAGAAAAAACTTCCTCATTTCACTATAGGCCATTTTCTACTTCATTAGTTCTCATTTAAGTAATTGAATCCGTGTTACAAATAAGTATATATATTAATAGGTAAAACTGAGAGAAAATCCAATTAGAAATAAAGGGATTGCAGAAAACTTATAATTCTTTTCTAGAGAAGACCGGAGAGTATGCAAGAGTAGCTAAGGCAGCCATAAGAAAAATGAAGAGAGCAGAGCAAGATTACAAAAGTCTTCTAGTGCGGTACAAGGAAACGAAGTGTGAAGTTGAGGCACTGAATGGAGAACTAACCGAGGCCTACTCCAAGATCAAGTTTCTTGAGCTTGAAGTGATTCAAGCTAATGCCAAGGTGGAGCTCGTTGCCTCTAAGGAACTTGACGAAGTACTTGCACATCAAAAGCCTTTTTTTGACAAAAGTGGCTTGGGATATTCTGGAGAAAGTAGTTCAAGTGCCAATATGTCCAAGGAGATGAAATTTGTTAAATCTAAGGAACCAATGGTAGCAACTCCAAGTGTTGAAAATGTAAAAGTGGAGAAGAAGCCAAATGGAACTTCTCAAAAAGTTTTAACAAAACCTCAAAATCCATTTGTGGCCAAACCCAAGGCTAAAGGGAAGTCTCTCCTAAAGTCTCAAAGAGGTCCACAAGTTCAACACTTCTGCCACCATTGTGGAGTTCGAGGACACACAAGACCTAACTGCTATGAACTTCACGCATTGAAGAAAGCGGATTCTCAAAGGCTAAGAAGACAAGGAAAAGGGAATTGGAATGCCAAGCAATCAAAAGGGCGAGAAGCTAATTTCGGTTTTGGTGATTTGATAAAGATAATAGATACCATCACTTATTGTTTGGCAAGCTTCAGCCAAAGGTTTTAGAATCACAACTCTAGTACCCAATCCTCTAAGGATATCACCCCAAACGCACATGCCATGTAGGTGAAGAACGGTACACATGCATAAGCATTAAACCATGTTTATGCATCAATTCTTCCTATATGATGTGACTTTGATTGGTTGTTGGCTTATGTTTCACATTTTAACATGTTTCCTTTCAAGTTTGTTTTGTACTTGTTGTTTTTGTTGATCTTATTTTACATGTTCTATTTTTTAGTGTGTTGAAAAATTCAGAAAGCCATAAAAATTGAAAAATCTCTAAAAAGTTTAATCGCTCATGTTGTATATATCACATGTGAGTTTGGCCTAGTACCTTCGTACTAATGGCGTAGTGCATTTACGAGCTTAGCTTGTTATGTATGCACACTTATCTTTGTGAGAAAAATATTGAAATCTGTATGTGATTGTTGTAAATCGATCTTCAAGCTTGTCATGAATGATTAGTCAATAGTCTTGATGGTTTTGATAAATGCATAGACTTATGCCTATATATCTTTTCACACTTCTTTATATTTTTGCTTTATAGCTTAACAAATGCCAAATCTTGAAAAGAGATAATGAGCTGCAAAAGCCGTCGCACATACTAGTATTTGACTAGGAAAAAGGGAAAATGACTTGTATTGAATTGCATGGTGCCCAAAAAGCCAACGACTTACTCTCAAAATAGAAATATCAAAATTTTAGGCATTGTTCTCAAAATGAGATGTATTGTTCAAAAAATGATCAAATGTTATGAATTGTAAAAAAGCCAAATGAAACGCTTCAAATATATGTAATCATTTTCTTGTGGGAGGTCATATATGCTCATTTCTATAATTGAGATAGACCACTTGACTTAGTACCAATTGTGTATGACTTGATTGAATTGATCATTGAAGCTTCACTCTGGACTAAGGACTATTCAATATTTGATTCTCACACACAACACATAAGACTTTGTTCAATGAATGCTTATTTCATTTGTGTGATTGTACTTATTCAAATGTGATGTGTATACTCAATTGTTTGTCAATCAAACCCAAAAAGATTTTTGAGTATTTTATATGTTTTTGAAAGTGTTTTTATGCTTTCGTGTTTTAAGTTTTTGTTTAAATTGCATTTCTCATGCTTTTCATCAAAAACTTCTTCAGAGGCATTTTTGCTAGAAGTTTTCGTCTAAGACTGCATTTGTTTCACATGAAAACCAATTCCGAAAAGCATTTTACACCATTGTGTGTGTTTGGCACTAACTGAAAATATGGTCAAATGAAAAATGTTTTACACTTTAACCGTAAAATACCCCCTCAAACAACATTTTATAGACTGAAAAGGTGGAGAGAGAGAGAGAGAGAGAGAAAGAGAGCTGAGTGTGAAACCAAAGAGAGAGAGATCGGAGTCACTGCTAGAAGCTCATCGGCGCCGCCAGAAGTTCATCGACGCCGCCATCCAGATCGTCACCACCTAAAACCAATCTCGTTCTCGACCTAAAGCTCATCGGCACCGCCGTTCTCGTTCTCGTTCTCGTTCTTGCCATCGTTCTTATTCTCAACTGCCATCCAGATCCACCTAATCTCATCAGCGCCGTTGTCCTCCATCCACTCTGATCTCTCTCTTTCCCTCAATCTGTCACTCTTTCTCCCGCCGATTTCACTCTTTCTTCCTCTTGCTCAATGTTTTTATTTTGATTTTTGGTTGTGTTAAGTGTATATATTGAAACTTTCTGTAATAAAATTTGTTTGGATGCTGAGAAAATGTGAAATATTTGTAGGAAAATAACATTTTTAGAATGTTACCAAACATCAAAAATTGTTTTCCGGACTATTTTCCATTGCACTACCAAACACTCGGATTTCATTTTCCATACGGGAATTCACTTTTCCCTGCATTCATTTTACACTCGGAATTCGATTTACATTGAACCAAACGCACCCTAAGCTCTTCCCGCGAAAATGGATTAAGGCAAAATATGAAAACACAAAATTCAGACAGAAACTTTTGCGGCTGTCTTGTGATTGTCTCACGAGTAAGTCTTACCCGAGAAAAGTTTTATGCTTCAGAGGCATTTTTCGTGAGTAACTTCGCGAGAAGCTAATCCACGAAAGACACATGTTTTCAGCTTTAAAGGGCTGATGTAAATAGTTTTTTCAAACATACTCTTTTCCCCTCACTTTGCCTCCCTTAAGCCTCTCTCAACCCTAAACCAATTTTCACTCAAAAACTCAACTAAATCTCAAGTGTAATTATCTTCAAATCATCTCTAAGGTATGTTTACTTGATCTTTTCTCTTTATTTCATAAGATTATGCCTTAGATTAGAGATTTCATATGAGTTGGGAATTTTTTTAAATAGGGTTGGGAAACTTTAAATTTTGTGAAAATTCTTTCAATTTCTTGATTGGGCTTTGTCCCATTTGGCTTGCTTTTTTCTGTGTTGGCCAATTGTGGCAATTTTAACATATATTTAGGCTAAATTTACTCATGTTCATACATTTTTTACATGTTAGTTTTATATGTGCATAACAAATGTTTGATAAAATGCTCAAATGGCATTTTGGTGTTATTTTGGACTCCAATAAGTACCAAACTTTGGGGATTACTATGATTGGACTTGTTCATCATGTTTTGATCATTAGTTGTGTGTTTTACATACTTTGACCCAAATGTGTTTAGTCATGGCTTGCACATGCATCACATTTGCACCACATGCACACTTGATGCACACACTTGCACACTTGTCATGTTTTTGCATCTCAATCATGCTAGATATATGATATTACATGTCTAGATCTTTTAACATGATTGTGTGTCACTGTTTTTGTTCTTTTTAGGACTTTGTGTTTATTTTATGGACAAACTTGGTACTAATCAAGTTTTTGTTTTTTGTTTTTGTGTTTGTGCACTTGTTTCTTTGTATTTTGTGTCTGTTTTTGCAGATGTCTCCTACTAAGCACTCTGCTACCAAGAAATCCTCAAAGCGTCCATGCACGGATTCAGAGAATTTCAGAACCATTGAGGCAGGCATGGCCTACAACGATTGTTATAAAAGGGCAACAATCATCATGGAAAGGGTTGTACGAATGGAGACCCTTGAAAACACTTCCATACCTAAAGTGTTCAAGGAGAGAACTTGGACAAAGTTGTTGAATCCAAGTGGAAATGTCTATGCTGAACTCATAAGGGAGTTCTTTGCTAATGCCACTATGGAAGGAGATCACATCAACTATTGGGTGTGACAAAAATAATTCATTATTACAAGGGATTCCATTCAAGAGTTCTTAGAAGTCCGTCCAACAAATCTCCATACAATATGATGATAGATTGGATTCTCTTGAGCCAATGGCGGAACTCATCTGTGGCTCTCTCATGAAGAAGTCAATGAACACCATTCCTTTCAATGCGGAGATGAGTACATTAGCTTATGTTATGATCCACAACCTTTACCCAGTGATGAACTTGACAACATTGTTTGCACCAAGAACCATTTTATTGTTTAATCTCTACACACATAAGGAAATCAACATATGCGGTCATATATACCACCTCCTGACCAAGAGCATCACCAAGAGGAACTCAAGGACAATATTGCCATTTCCAAGTCTCATTATGGGTCTCATAGCAAAGACAAAACTGAAGACTCCAAGTGGTCTTACAATCATGCAAAGAGACTATCCCATTGGTGCTCATACAGTAACCCGAAGCAAAGCCCACATCACTAGATCAAGAACAAGCATTTCTCAAATCCTAAGGGATGATGTTAAGGAAGAAGGTGTGGACAAAAAGGAAGAGATTGACAGGTTCACTTTAGCCCTGGAGGGATCTACACAACCATCTTCCCAAGCACAAGCACGAGGACCCAATCGTCTTGATTATCTCATTGCCAAGGTTGAGCAGATGTATGGTATGCTAGAATCCCATGTGCAACACACCACAGATCAATTTACCTATGTTGAAGGCCAGCTTATTGCACTATCATCTCATATTGAAGACATGATGATGGAGCAGCGGCAACAACAAGAGGGATCCGACTCAGAATTTGAGGAGTTTTAGCTCCTTTGGCCATTCCGGTCAAAAAGAAGGATAACGTTTTGAGGGGGAGATGCACAATTTGAGGGGGAGCATACCATAGCAAAACATAGATATATTGGTTTATTTTGGTGGTTTAGTGTTTTATAACTCTTGGATATTTACATTACTTTCTTTTAAAAGCTTTTAAGTTCTCTAGTTTAAAACTTTCAGTTTAGATTCAGTACTTTGTTTAAGTATCTTTGCTTTGTAGCATTTTTTAAGTACTTTTAGATTTTGTTGCATTATCTTTAGTACTACACAATTGTGCCCTTATTGGATCTTGTATTCTTGATGCAAATACTTATTGTATCTAGCATTGGTTGTGTGTTGGACATGCAATTGATTTTTGCGTTGCTCTTAATTGCATTGCGTATCCGGATGATCATTTACTAGCTAAATGTTCATTGTAGTCATTCTTTAATGATTGTTCCTATTTGATCAAGTAATGCTTCATTGTTTATATAGTGTCTATTACCTTGATTGCATTTTACTTGCTAATACACGTACCATGTATTCAACTTGTCATAAGCTTAATGAAAGTTTTGTTTGTGTTCGAGTGTTTCAGGTTATAGGTGTATACATGCAAGTGCTTCATACCTTTTAGATTAGGTGTGAGTGAGTTTTACCATTGTTCCCAAACTCACGTTTAACTCTAGAGTCTGTTTTAGGGGTTTTGTCATGGAATAGCCAAAGATGGAGATTGTAAAGTTGTGATTTACAACTATTTTGTGTTGACTTTATTTCCGTGCCAAAATTGATTGTAATTTTGTTCAATCTTATGTATCCTGTATTTTATGTGTAATTTATTTGTAAGGGTTATGTGTGAGAGAGAGTGTGAAGACTCAAGGCAAATTGAAGATCAAAGGAGTTTTCGCGGGTAGCTCGCGAGAAGCCTTCCCACAAAGTGAAGCATATGCTCAGCACATGACTGGAATGCAAAGAGTCATGACAGATGGTGACAGCTGATTTTCGCGAGTGTCTCACGAGTAAAGTCTTCCGGCTAGATACTTGTGAAACATTCTGTTTTGCTATTTTGTCATATTTGCTACACCATGTCTCTACCCACACTATATATACCCACATTACCCATATATTGAAAGGAGTGCTTTCAGAGAGAAAACCCTAGCCACAACCTTTAAGAGTTAGAGATTGTCATACCCACAATTCTCTACACAATCCATTGTGGTTTTCCTCAACTCTACCTCTCCATATCCAAATCCTTGAGAGGATGATATTCCAAATACTTACCACACCCATTCTGAGTGTCAAGTGAGGTTTTGGTGATGCTAGGAAGTATTGGAAGAAGCCATTTGTTTGGTGGATGCAATCGGGCTAAAGTGCATGATCCGAAGAGCTAGAGAAGATATGGCTTGGCGAAGTTAGTTGGTAGCAGGAGCTTGGAGGGCTCGAGTACATGGGGTAGACTAGGCTTGGAGGGTCTTTTGTTATTTGTGTACTCCAACTTATTCTCTAGTGGATCGATTTATTGCTTGGAGGGCGGTAGAGAGGATTTTCGTTGAGTTCTTCAGTTTCTTCTTCGATAACACATCGGAGTGTTATCTTGTGTTTGCATTCTTCGTCCTTACTCTTTTAGCTTTCATTTTATTGCTGTGTTTTGATGAATATGGCTTAGAGTAGTTTTGTTGCTTATTCGCTTGCATTTACTCTATTTTGCACTTAATTTAAGTTAGAGTAAAATTAACCGAGCCGTAAGTTTTAATTTTAGGATCTAAACAGCTCTTGTGTTTTCACACAATTTTAAGCTTTCAATTGGTATTAGAGCGGGTGCATTGACTGTGGTTTCATTACTTAAGTGTGGTCCTAGACCCTTTTTAGAATGGAGAAGGTATTAGTATGTTTTAGTACAGCAGACATTGGTTTGGTTGAGAAAGTTAGCACAAGTAAGCTAACATAATTGACCAAGCTCATATGTCATACTCTATCAAAAGACTTGGAAAGAATTGAACTAAGATTTGTATAAGGTGAAAACATTGACAGTCGCGGTGGAGTGAAGAATTTATCTTTGAGGACTGAATAAAAAATAGGAGTCAATTATATATATACATATAATTTTTTTTCTTTATAGAATATATTCATACCATGTATATGTACAATAAGGTAAAATAATTGTATAAACACAATTTAATATACAAGTTAAATACTTTATTAACTACAAGTTAACTACTTTATAAAATCGATGCGTGCTATGTAAAAAATATTTATTAAATTTAAACAAACCTGTTACAAGATTGATAAAAAGATTTGATGTTTTTCACTTATCTTGAAAAAACTACCATTTAGGTAGTTGGCCTGAGGTAGCAAATAAGACAGAAAATGGATGGAAATTCTCCACGTAGGGCTCTTAATCTCGAAGGTCTTAGTAGGACTCTTACTTGTTGGCCCTTCCGTTTTCCTTATTGCTCAATGGCATCCATTGCTTAGTTATGCAAGCCCCTTCCTTTGTTGAGCTCTATCATTCCGCTCCTTTATTTCTTTCACTGGGACAATCTTCTTTTAATTTAATAAATAATTTCAATTGAATTTCATGAAAGATATCTCCTCCCTTCAATCTAACCAGTATATTTGAAAGCAAGGTTTTTAAACCCGGACCGTTTATTGAACCGTAAAAGGGAGAGGTTTAAGGTTTTTGAGGTCCAACCAAGGTTGAACCGGGGTCGAACCGTGATGATGTCATAATTAATTTAATAATTAATTAAAGCCTAAATATAAATATTAAATTTATAAAACTAGCAAAATTGACTAGCATATCTATATATGTGAGGGAAATTTAATGATTTTCAAGCATGTATTTAATAATTAAATAAGAAAGTTAATAAAATAAAATAATAACAATGAAAACATTAAAATTTATGATTAATTTTTGAAGTAAAGTTGAATATCTTTGAAGGATTTTAATTATAATTTTTTTATATTCCTATAAGAGATGGATAATTTAATTAAGTAGAATAGAATTGTGTTAAGTTGTTTTTATAAAAAAAAAAAATTGCATTAAGTTTACTTCAAATATTTTTTTTGTTATTGTTGAGCACCAACTACAAGCTTGGCTGAGTGGTTGGGCTTCAGCCAAATTTCTGACCGGCCGGGGTCCTACTCCTTCCAACTGCATTTTTTGAATTTTTGGGGTTTAACAGGCTGCTTGAACCGGGGTTGGACCGCACGGTTCATGCCACCGGTTCTGCATGAACCGTGCGGTCCAACCCCGGTTCATGCGGTTCATGGAATTTGCCTCAATGCCCGATTTTGGAGGCTTAAAAAACTAGAATTCACTCCGATTCCCGGTTTTCCCGGTCGGACCGCCCGGTCCGGTCCGGGTTTCAAAACAGTGTTTGAAAGATCAAATTAGTGTGAAACACTAGAGTTTGTTTAGACCCCAAATTAAAAATTACTGTTAAACTGCTTTTACCCTAACTTATCAAAGTGCGGAATAAGAGTAAATAAGCGCAATATGCCGATAACACTACTCTAAGCCATGTCCAATCACAATGAACAATAAAAGTAAAGCTTAAAGAGTAGGGAAGAGAGATTCAAACACAAGATAACACCAAGATGTGTTATCGAAGAGGAAATCGAAGAACTCTACGAAAAACCTCTCAGCGAGTCTCCAAGTCTAAATCAATCCCCTAGTGAATATAGTTGGAGTATACTAATAACAAAAGATCATCCAAGCTAATCTACCCCATGTACTTGAGTCCTCCAAGCTCTTGCTACCAACGGACTTCTCGGAGTCTTGTCTTCACTAGCTTTCTAAATCCTGCAATTCAGCCTGATTGCATCCGCCACTATATGACTCCTTCCAATACTTCCCAACAGCACCAAAATTTCACTCAACACTTAGATTGGGTGTGGTAAGCATTTAGGCTAAGAACCTCTCAAGGATGTAGAGATGGACAGGTAAAAGTAGTGGAAAACAAAGAGGAAATGTGTAGATGATTGTAGGTATAATAATCTCTAACTCTCAAGTGTATTTGCTAAGGTTTTCTCTTTGAAAAGCACTCCTTATAATTAGTGGGTAATAAGGGTATTAACAGTGTGGGTAAAGAATTTGGTAAAACAACTTTGTGAGTTCGTTTAGACCCCTATAAACTAGATTGTTTAACCTAATTAATTAACCAAGTGAATACTTAGGTTTATTATTCAGATCTAAGTTAAAACAATAACAATCATATCAAGTAAAGCAGCGGAAAAATAAAGAATACAAAGATATGATGACCAAGGAAAACCAAACCGGTAAAAAACCTGGGGAGGATTTAACCTAGCTATCCTCAAGGTAAAATAGCAAATCCACTAGAAAGAATTGAAGTTTACACAATAGCGACTTAGACCACTAACATCCTATTGCTACCCAAGTGTAGGAAACTTACTACCACGAACCCATGATAGCTCCGAGAACCATGGACTCCTTCTTTCTTTAATCTTTGCAAAACACAAACACCCACGCTTGTGACTTTGAGATCCCACTCAAAAATTTAGCAACACAAACTCTCCTGTTTGTGAATCCAAGACCACCCTTGAAGATTTAGATTATCAGCACCTTTGATGACTAGAGAAGGCAGCAACTTCAACAATACCGGATCTTGAGATTCTTCAAGGAACAACATGGTAGAAGTTATAAGAAAGGTTTTAGAAACAAAACCCTAAATACAAAAGAGACACACTCTTCTCTCTCTAAAAAGCCTTTTAAAAAACGGGCTTAGGGTTTCTTTTATATAGTGGGAGAAGTAGATCTGAAACCCTAATCCTTAATGTGCTAGAACTGCTGTTTGGGCTTAATTAAATTTCTGCAGATACGACTTTCGATCGGTCGAGCCTGTTTTTCGATCGGTCGAACCAGGCAGATTCTGAAATCTTCTTTCTGCAGCTTGTATGTTCTTGTGTGCTCACGATTTTCCAATTGTTCTAAACTTTTAGAACCTAACAATCTCCCCTTTTGGTAATTCGTGACAAAACTTTCATACAAAATGAAATGTTAAAATACAAGAACAACCCAATACAATAAAATGCCCAATTACATCACAAATTCCAATCTAAGACTCATAACCTAGAAGTTGCCAAGAAGAGGTAGAAGGTCTTGATCAGAATGCACCTGTCTTTCCTGAAACACTCAACAAACACATCACCGCATGTGTGGAAAGAAAGACATATAAACAATAATATGAAACAGAATATAAAAACAAAAATAAATTCTAACTCTCCCCCTAAGTTAGATACAACAAAAAGTTCTTATATTCTCCCTCTTTCAAAAACAATTTTATTTCTCCCTAAACAACACAAACAAGATTCCCACATTTCATCTATTTCTCCCCCTTTTTGTCACGTATTGACAAATACAACTCAAACAAAGAGTAAAGTGACAGTAAACATGAGAGAAAAAAGAGAACCAAGGGAACATAAAACAGTTTAGCTCTATAGAAAATAGAGAGAACTCCCCCTATGAAGAGCAACAACTCCCTCTATGAACAACAAAGGTTAAAAAAAAAACTTTTCTCCCCCTATAAAAATAGGAAAAAACAAAACAAGTTTTAGGAAAAATTTAGGAGATGGGGATAAATAAAAAACACACAAACCCAAAAAAATGAGTTGAGGATACACATAAAGAAATATTCTCTCTTTCAATAAATGCAAACTAGACACTATGCGACCCATAAACAGTTGTATGAGTAGAGAAAATATTTGCACATTGATTATCCATCATATCTCTTAAGAAAAAATATTTTCTACAATTCACACATCAAGAAAAATAGCATATACTAAAATGCACAAAGGACTCAAAAATTAATCAATCAATTTGTAATTCAAGTTGAGTACTCAATTTAGCAAAATGTATGCATGTTATGTGTGAAAACAATGAGAGATATGACTACAAAACTGCAAGTTTGATATAGAAAAATAATGCAATTCATGTGACTCCTAAACATAAATGATGCATGAAAAAAAATTTGGACAAAACTCTAAAAACTGAAAATTTTTCAGTTTCAATCGATCGAGTATCGATCGAATACCAATCGAGTCAGACAGAATCAAACCAAAAATTTTAATCGCAATTTCGATCGGTCGAGAAACAGCTTCGATCGGTCGAAATTCTGGAAAACTCAAATTTTTGAAAAACAAAGCAATTTATTGCAGTAACTCCTCAAAGCACAATATTTCATGAATTAAATGCATAAGTATGAGACTAAAAGTTTTTCAAAAACATATGAATACAACCTAGATCTTCCAAAATTAAGAATTTCAATCAATTTGTCCTTAAAACTCAAATTTTGCATCAAAATCAAGGAACATATAATCTTGGATGGTCACAACAAAATCACACACAATAACATGTACAAAGTTTAGCAAAGAGTAACTTTGTGTAGTGTGTGCAACTAGCAAAAGTTTGAGAAACATGTGAGGTGATATGTGAATAGAAAGCAATCACAAAGTCTACAAAATTCATCACATAAATTTGAAAGAGACTATCACCTAAAGAGTTACATCATATAACTCTCACATCTCCTAGAATAAAAGCTTGCAATCATGTAAGTTTCTTGATTTGCCTCATAATGTACACACCAATTTTAATTGATTAGAAACTTATTATAGCCCAATAATGTACATACCAATTTTAACAATTTAATCCGAGGATACACCTTATATTCTTTTTGTGCATGTGCTACACTTTCTCGAGCACAAAATCTTACGATATGCACTAAGGTGTTCATGATTGGCTAGTAAACAGTGGTGAGATGGTTATTTATGCCTATCTCATTAAGTTCAAGTCCAACAATCAAAGGCATGAGACTACAAGATCAAGATAACGTGATCAAAAATTATAAACATCTTTCCCACACAACATGCACTACAAAGACTTCAACTAGTAAAGTGCAATAAAATAAGCTCATCCAAGCTAAACAAAGTACATAAACATGTTATGTAAAGATAATATGGCCAACCTTAATTATAAATCCAAGATATATAATACAAAACACATAAAAATATTTTTGGTTTAAAAAAAATTTTATGACCAAAAACAAAAAACACACATTATGCTAAATGAACAAAAATGCAAATGCAATGCATGACAGTGCTTAACTAAGCTATAGAGGGTACACAAACAAGAAATATCAATTTCTTAATTAACCCATGAGAACATGTACAAACTAGTACATACTCAAACAAAATCAAAAAATAGCTGAGGACTTATATAACACATGCTATTCAAGTTTCTCCACAATGTCAAGCATGTTCTAAATCAAGAGAGAGATACCAATATCATAATTCATGTAATCCTCAAGAAAAATAAAAACTAGACACAAAATAAAATATTTTTGTCTTTTTGAAATTTTTCAATGTTTTTGGATTTTTTTAATAAAAAACAACTTAAAAAACAAAACAACCAAAAACAAAAACAAAACATGTCCACAAATAATTGAAAGAATAAAAATAGGGACAAGTCAACAACACTCACCTTAGATAATCTTTTCTCACCCATATAGCACGAGCCTTCGGCTTTGTAGGTGAAAATCCATGTGAAGCTGAGTGTATTTGAGGGATTACACCAATCTTCTGAGAAAGATTGAAATCCTGCAATTTCCTTTCACAAGCCAACAAGCTTAAATTTTTCAAAAGCATATGAAACAATTTATTTGGACTTATGTTAGGAGAAATATCATCACATGTTCTAGACTGAAACACAGAATGCTTAAATTTCAATTTATGACAATTAGGACGAATGTGACTAGAGACACCACAAAAGTGACAAACAGAAACAAATTTAGGAACATCAGTATTCCTAACAGCAAATCTAGTCTCAGATTTTGGTTTTTGCCTCAACAAAGAACAATTTGGTCTAATATGACCAACAACACCACAAAGGTGACAAGTAGGCACAAAAACAGATTTCTTATGCTCTCTAACAGTAGGTTTAGACTTAGGTTTAGAAACTTCAGCGTCTACATCAGAACTTTTACCTTTGTCTAGCCTAGCAAAATAAGCCTTTTCTTTATTATTCCTCTTGAAAGGAGGGATATAAACTTTTTCAGTTTTAGGCTTAAGAGAAACAGAAACACTTCTGTTATCAACAGCAGGCTTGGTACTAGTCAAATTTTCAATTTTAGCTTTGGATTCAGCTAACTCTTGTTCCAAGCTTTTCATCTTCTTATCTTGAGAGGAAATTTGATTTCTCAAAAATTCATTCTTTTTATTAGATTCATCTAATCTAACATCAATTCCTCTTTTTCAAGATTAGCCAATTTTAACTCTTCCTTGAATTTCTTAGCAATTCTCATAGTTTTCAATAATTCCTTACGAAGAGTTTCACAGGCATCAAAAAGATCAACAGAAACAACAATGTCCTTCTTATTCAAATCATCACAATCAAAAACAGTTTGACACTTAAAATTATCCATTATAACAGGGATCAAGGATCAACTCTTAGATCAAAGGATCTACAACAGAAGAGCTACCCGCTCTGATACCACTTGTGAGTTCGTTTAGACCCCTGTAAACTAGATTGTTTAACCTAATTAATTAACCAAGTGAATACTTAGGTTTATTATTCAGATCTAAGTTAAAACAATAACAATCATATCAAGTAAAGCAACGGAAAAATAAAGAACACAAAGATATGATGACCTAGGAAAACCAAACCGGTAAAAAACCTAGGGAGGATTTAACCTAGCTATCCTCAAGGTAAAATAGCAAATCCACTAGAAAGAATTGAAGTTTACACAATAGCGACTTAGACCACTAACATCCTATTGCTACCCAAGTGTAGGAAACTTACTACCACGAACCCATGATAGCTCCGAGATCCATGGACTCCTTCTTTCTTTAATCTTTGCAAAACACAAACACCCACGCTTGTGACTTTGAGATCCCACTCAAAAATTTAGCAACACAAACTCTCCTGTTTGTGAATCCAAGACCACCCTTGAAGATTTAGATTATCAGCACCTTTGATGACTAGAGAAGGCAGCAACTTCAACAATACCGGATCTTGAGATTCTTCAAGGAACAACATGGTAGAAGTTATAAGAAAGGTTTTAGAAACAAAACCCTAAATACAAAAGAGACACACTCTTCTCTCTCTAAAAAGCCTTTTAAAAACCGTGCTTAGGGTTTCTTTTATATAGTGGGAGAAGTAGATCTGAAACCCTAATCCTTAATGGGCTAGAACTGCTGTTTGGGCTTAATTAAAATTCTGCAGATACGACTTTCGATCGGTCGAGCTTGTTTTTCGATCGGTCGAACCAGGCAGATTCTGAAATCTTCTTTCTGCAGCTTGTATGTTCTTGTGTGCTCACGATTTTCCAATTGTTCTAAACTTTTAGAACCTAACAATCTCCCCTTTTGGTAATTTGTGACAAAACTTTCATACAAAATGAAATGTTAAAATACAAGAACAACCCAATATAATAAAATGCCCAATTACATCACAAATTCCAATCTAAGACTCATAACCTAGAAGTTGCCAAGAAGAGGTAGAAGGTCTTGATCAGAATGCACCTGTCTTTCCTGAAACACTCAACAAACACATCACCGCATGTGTGGAAAGAAAGACATATAAACAATAATATGAAACAGAATATAAAAACAAAAATAAATTCTAACTCTCCCCCAAAGTTAGATACAACAAAAAGTTCTTATATTCTCCCTCTTTCAAAAACAATTTTATTTCTCCCTAAACAACACAAACAAGATTCCCACATTTCATCTATTTCTCCCCCTTTTTGTCACGTATTGACAAATACAACTCAAACAAAGAGTAAAGTGACAGTAAACATGAGAGAAAAAAGAGAACCAAGGGAACATAAAACAGTTTAGCTCTATAGAAAATAGAGAGAACTCCCCCTATGAAGAGCAACAACTCCCTCTATGAACAACAAAGGTTAAAAAAAAAACTTTTCTCCCCCTATAAAAATAGGAAAAAACAAAACAAGTTTTAGAAAAAATTTAGGAGGTGGGGATAAATAAAAAACACACAAACCCAAAAAAATGAGTTGAGGATACACATAAAGAAATATTCTCTCTTTCAATAAATGCAAACTTGACACTATGTGACCCATAAACAGTTGTATGAGTAGAGAAAATATTTGCACATTGATTATCCATCATATCTCTTAAGAAAAAATATTTTCTGCAATTCACACATTAAGAAAAATAGCATATACTAAAATGCACAAAGGACTCAAAAATTAATCAATCAATTTGTAATTCAAGTTGAGTACCCAATTTAGCAAAATGTATGCATGTTATGTGTGAAAACAATGAGAGATATGACTACAAAACTGCAAGTTTGATATAGAAAAATAATGCAATTCATGTGACTCCTAAACATAAATGATGCATGAAAAAAAATTTGGACAAAACTCTAAAAACTGAAAATTTTTCAGTTTCAATCGATCGAGTATCGATCGAATACCAATCGAGTCAGACAGAATCAAACCAAAAATTTTAATCGCAATTTCGATCGGTCGAGAAACAGCTTCGATCGGTCGAAATTCTGGAAAACTCAAATTTTTGAAAAACAAAGCAATTTATTGCAGTAACTCCTCAAAGCACAATATTTCATGAATTAAATGCATAAGTATGAGACTAAAAGTTTTTCAAAAACATATGAATACAACCTAGATCTTCCAAAATTAAGAATTTCAATCAATTTGTCCTTAAAACTCAAATTTTGCATCAAAATCAAGGAACATATAATCTTGGATGGCCACAACAAAATCACACACAATAACATGTACAAAGTTTAGCAAAGAGTAACTTTGTGTAGTGTGTGCAACTAGCAAAAGCTTGAGAAACATGTGAGGTGATATGTGAATAGAAAGCAATCACAAAGTCTACAAAATTCATCACATAAATTTGAAAGAGACTATCACCTAAAGAGTTACATCATATAACTCTCACATCTCCTAGAATAAAAGCTTGCAATCATGTAAGTTTCTTGATTTGCCTCATAATGTACACACCAATTTTAATTGATTAGAAACTTATTATAGCCCAATAATTTACATACCAATTTTAACAATTTAATCCGAGGATACACCTTATGTTCTTTTTGTGCATGTGTTACACTTTCTCGAGCACAAAATCTTACGATATGCACTAAGGTGTTCATGATTGGCTAGTAAACAGTGGTGAGATGGTTATTTATGCCTTTCTCATTAAGTTCAAGTCCAACAATCAAAGGCATGAGACTACAAGATCAAGATAACGTGATCAAAAATTATAAACATCTTTCCCACACAACATGCACTACAAAGACTTCAGCTAGTAAAGTGCAATAAAATAAGCTCATCCAAGCTAAACAAAGTACATAAACATGTTATGTAAAGATAATATGGCCAACCTTAATTATTAATCCAAGATATATAATACAAAACACATAAAAATATTTTTGGTTTAAAAAAAATTTTATGACCAAAAACAAAAAACACACATTATGCTAAATGAACAAAAATGCAAATGCAATGCATGACAGTGCTTAACTAAGCTATAGAGGGTACACAAACAAGAAATATCAATTTCTTAATTAACCCATGAGAACATGTACAAACTAGTACATACTCAAACAAAATCAAAAAATAGCTGAGGACTTATATAACACATGCTATTCAACGTTCTCCACAATGTCAAGCATGTTCTAAATCAAGAGAGAGATACCAATATCATAATTCATGTAATCCTCAAGAAAAATAAAAACTAGACACAAAATAAAATATTTTTGTCTTTTTGAAATTTTTCAATGTTTTTAGATTTTTTTAATAAAAAACAACTTAAAAAACAAAACAACAAAAAACAAAAACAAAACATGTCCACAAATAATTGAAAGAATAAAAATAGGGACAAGTCAACAACACTCACCTTAGATAATCTTTTCTCACCCATATAGCACGAGTCTTCGGCTTTGTAGGTGAAAATCCATGTGAAGCTGAGTGTATTTGAGGGATTACACCAATCTTCTGAGAAAGACTGAAATCCTGCAATTTCCTTTCACAAGCCAATAAGCTTAAATTTTTCAAAAGAATATGAAACAATTTATTTGGACTTATGTCAGGAAAAATATCATCACATGTTCTAGACTGAAACACAGAATGCTTAAATTTCAATTTATGACAATTAGGACGAATGTGACCAGAGACACCACAAAAGTGACAAACAGGAACAAATTTAGGAACATCAGTATTCCTAACAGCAAATCTAGTCTCAGATTTTGGTTTTTGCCTCAACAAAGAACAATTTGGTCTAATATGACCAACAACACCACAAAGGTGACAAGTAGGCACAAAAACAGATTTCTTATGCTCTCTAACAGTAGGTTTAGACTTAGGTTTAGAAACTTCAGCGTCTACATCAGAACTTTTACCTTTGTCTAGCCTAGCAAAATAAGCCTTTTCTTTATTATTCCTCTTGAAATGAGGGATATAAACTTTTTCAGTTTTAGGCTTAAGAGAAACAGAAACACTTCTGTTATCAACAGCAGGCTTGGTACTAGTCAAATTTTCAATTTTAGCTTTGGATTCAGCTAACTCTTGTTCCAAGCTTTTCATCTTCTTATCTTGAGAGGAAATTTGATTTCTTAAAAATTCATTCTTTTTATTAGATTCATCTAATCTAACATCAATTCCTCTTTTTCAAGATTAGCCAATTTTAACTCTTCCTTGAATTTCTTAGCAATTCTCATAGTTTTCAATAATTCCTTACGAAGAGTTTCACAGGCATCAAAAAGATCAACAGAAACAACAATGTCCTTCTTATTCAAATCATCACAATCAAAAACAGTAAGACACTTAAAATTATCCATTATAACAGGGATCAAGGATCAACTCTTAGATCAAAGGATCTACAACAGAAGAGCTACCCGCTCTGATACCACTTGTGAGTTCGTTTAGACCCCTGTAAACTAGATTGTTTAACCTAATTAATTAACCAAGTGAATACTTAGGTTTATTATTCAGATCTAAGTTAAAACAATAACAATCATATCAAGTAAAGCAACGGAAAAATAAAGAACACAAAAATATGATGACCTAGGAAAACCAAACCGGGAAAAAACCTGGGGAGGATTTAACCTAGCTATCCTCAAGGTAAAATAGCAAATCCACTAGAAAGAATTGAAGTTTACACAATAGCGACTTAGACCACTAACATCCTATTGCTACCCAAGTGTAGGAAACTTACTACCACGACCCCATAATAGCTCCGAGATCCACGGACTCCTTCTTTCTTTAATCTTTGCAAAACACAAACACCCACGCTTGTGACTTTGAGATCCCACTCAAAAATTTAGCAACACAAACTCTCCTGTTTGTGACTCCAAGACCACCCTCGAAGGTTTAGATCATCAGCACCTTTGATGACTAGAGAAGGCAGCAACTTCAACAATACCGGATCTTGAGATTCTTCAAGGAACAAGACGGTAGAAGTTATAAGAGAGGTTTTAGGAACAAAACCCTAAATACAAAAGAGGCACACCCTTCTCTCTCTAAAAAGCCTTTTAAAAAACGTGCTTAGGGTTTCCTTTATATAGTGGGAGAAGTAGATCTGAAACCCTAATCCTTAATGGGCTAGAACTGCTGTTTGGGCTTAATTAAAATTCTGCAGATACGACTTTCGATCGGTCGAGCCTGTTTTTCGATCGGTCGAACCAGGCAGATTCTGAAATCTTCTTTCTGCAGCTTGTATGTTCTTGTGTGCTCATAATTTGCTAATTGTTCTAAGTTTTTAGAACCTAACAAACTTTTCTTTTATCCAAACAGAATGTTTGACAAGTACCTTGCGAAATGGCCTTTCTTGCGAAGTACTTATGAATATGACAGGCTAACATAATTCTTCAGCTTCTAGTCATGTGCTTCACATGTGGCCTTTTCTCGGGTTACTTTCTCGTGAACTAGTCGCGAATTGCACTGATTCATCTTTGAAACTTGATTCTTTACCAATCTCTCACACTCATCCCTTACAAATAAACCCACATAAATATAGGGAAATGATTGAAGAAATTATAATCAAATTTGGCACATAATTAAAGCAAACAAAGGCTAGTTGGAAATCACAACTTTACAATATTACATCTACGTAAGGCACTCTTTAAAAGGATTGAAAACATGAGTTAATAGCAGGTGCAATAGAAAGGCAGTTGAGGGCAAGCGATAAGGAGGTGCCATAGGCTTATGTTAGATGCAAGCAAGCTCGATTTCAATATTGCATTAGACAAGGGGTTGGCTGGTGTCCTACCTTTTGGTCTTGATTGGTAGGCACAATTGCTTGAGTCTAGTTCTTCAGTTCTAACTCCTTTAGCTATTAGCGTTCATTGCTCTCCTTCTGGCAATGCAATATCGATTGTCTTCCTTAATCTCTCTCCATTGTTATTCCTTCTTTTAGCACGTCATCTCAAATCTTAAATGTCTAGAGAATTGATCGCAATTAGCCTAATCATTCAAGACTTAACTTTCTATTCTTTCAGGTATCTAGTCATTGGTAGGAAAGGGCAATAAATTCCATTTCTCTCAGCCCCCACCTCTCCAACTTGGGAATACATCTTTCTATTGGCTACATATATATATATATATATATATATATATATATATATATTCAAAATTGTTTGTTCGTTTAGAGCCCTGTATACTCAGATTGTTTAACTTAATTAACTAACCAAATTGTTACTTAGGTTTATTATTCAGATCTAAGTTAAACACAAACAATCATATCACTAAGTACGAAAAAGTAAAGAGAAAAAGTAAAGAAGAAAAGTGATATGATGACCTAGGAAAACCAATGAAATCATCTAGTTTCAAGGTAAAAAAACCTGGGGAGGATTTAATCTAAACAATCATCAAGGCAACAAATTCACTATATAAAATGAAAGTTTTACAATAGATTTTTCCCTAAATCTAAAGCTATCTCTTGTAGTACTTACTCACGTGACTATAAACAGCTTTGAATCCACAGACTTTTCTATCTAAATTTGTTGCATATAAACACCCCCCTTTATGACTTTGAGATCCCACTCAAAGCTTTAGATTATCAGCAATAGTTGATCTTATATGCAATAATTTCTACAACACCGAAGCTTGAGTTTCTTCAAAGAATATTGCCGGTAGAAGATTTTAGAGAGCTTTGGGTACAAAAACCTTAGATCTACAATTAAAGGCACAACATTCACTCTTCTCTCTCTAACAATCCCTCTAAAACATGCCTTAGAGTTTCCTTTATATAGTAGGAGAATTAGATTTAAAACCCTAATTACTTAATGGGCTTAATGAGTTGTTGGAATTTAACTAATTTCTACAAATCCATGTCTCGATCGGTCGAACCTGACATGTTTCGAACTTCCTGAATTTGCAGCTTCCTTATTCTTGTATTCTAACTTGTAGCTCCTTTTGCATTGTCTAATAAACCCTATAAACTCTAATATCTATATCTAGAAAAGTTTGTGTTCACGATTTGCCCCTTGTTCTAAACTTTTAAATTCAAATAAAAACTATAATCAACTCTCTTTAAGAAAGATAAACTCATCAAATATTGAATTAAAAGTGAAGTTTTTAACAATTTTCATGTCAATGAAGACAAAAAATATATATTATCTGCAAGAAATTATGTAGAAGTGGCAAAATAAGATAATTTAAGGGGTAATTACACTAAACCCACCTGTGGTTTGGCCCGAAATCACTTTGCCTACCTGTGGTTTAAAAAGTGTCACTTAACCCACTTGGGGTATGTTCCGTTTGTTTTCCGTAACCCACCTCTGTTAAAATCAAGGGTAAATAGGTATTTTTGCTCAAATTTTATGTCTCTCTCCTCCAAAAACAAAAAATAGCACTAAAATGCAAGAGAAACAAGATCAAAAAGTGGTATTGGTCTCTTTCTCAATTCACATAAATCTTGAACATGAAGAACATACCCAAAAAAAATAAAACCCAAACCTACCTACCTAGATCTAATCCATTTTTAAACCCAAAAATGGATACCCAAAAAAGGAAATGACAGCTAAGGAAAATAAATACTATCAGTTTCCATCTACAATAATTGAATTCAAACATCTACAAGACAAGCAACAATTTTTTTTCCCAGACAAATAGAAGTTGGAAAGCCCTTCTTTCCCTTGGTAGAGTAGTTGAAATCCCTCATTGTTTCTATCTTTGTACAACTTTCCTTCTTTCAAGCTCTTTGTAATAATCACCAACCACATCAATGGTATGAAAAATCAGATTATTGAAATAAAAAGTCACCATACGTTGTCATCAAAAGACTAGTCAAATGCCGAATGTTGAGTTCCTGTAAAGTGGCTATAGCATCAACGCCATCTTCACCTAGATTATATAATTCTGCCCACATATCAATGAGGGCAGCAGCGTAGGTCCTTCGGTCTTCAGGAAATGAACTGAAATCCATGAAAAACTTTTTGAATTTGATCTCAGGGCCTGAAAATTCTAGGCTTCTTTGGAGACATTTATGCAGATCAATATTGGAAATAATGTCGTCAATAGACCATTTCCTCAATCTACTAAGTTGAACCTCTGCACTCTGCCCATGGAATGATCCATCAATCACTTCAAGGGCTAGTGGAAACCCCCCACAGCCTTTCAACATCTGCAATTTATTGAACCAAATAACATTTGTTATTCCTTTTTTGGGTTTAATTTTTTTTTTTTAATACTGTCTCCAAATACCTTGATTTTCTTTACCGAAACTATCTTCCTTAGCTTCGATGTTGCGAAACTAGTGTTTTCTCCCCCTCCAGACACTTTAAACCATGAAGAACATGTTGATCTCACCACAGGTCTCTCTCTCAAAAAGTTTCTGAGTTTTGGGTGTTTTGATTCGCGTTATGTTGTGTTTTGGGGTTAAAAGGTGTTTTTGTAACGGCTGAGCTTGAGGTGGGTTACGGAGATTGACGGAAACATACCACAGGTAGGTTAAGTGATACTTTTCAAACCACGGGTAGGCAAAGTGATTTTCGCCCAAACCACAGGTGGGTTATGTGTAATTACCCCATAATTTAATCAATTAATAAGATAGTATGCTTAAGTCTTTTCCATCTATATATACTAACCGTCAATATAATTTTTTTACTTCGGTGATTACGAATATCATGCGTTCAAAATGCTTCAAATAAAATCACAAACTTTTTTTTTTTAATTTCTTATAGTGAAATTAAAAAAAAAAAATTTCTCAAAAAAAGTACATATATCATACTCATCAAAGGATAGTTAGGCATGATTTGAATCTTGAATTTTTATTTTTATTTTTTTAATTTTTTAATTTTTTAATTTTTAATTTTTTAATTTTTGAGGAAATGAATCTTGAATTAAGTGTGAAGAGTTTCATTGTCCATCCACCAAGTTTATGTATTAAACTCCTGTAATTAAAAATCGACGGTAGTATTAAATATCTCAAAATGATAATGATGCTTTACGGGAATATGAAACCTTTAAACCTGCATCTCAAGATCATATTACAGTCCTTTTGATTTTCAATTTCAATGGAAAAGTCAAGGTAGTAATCGTTGGTCAATGGAAAAGCTAGGAAGCTTTGATATATGAGTGATTAAAGTTTTTGCCACATTATTTATTTAATATTTTTTTTATAGATAAAATAGAATTTTAACTTATGGTGCTTGGTCTATGACAATTTTTTTTTTTATTATTAAGCAAAAATATCAATTGGTTATTGGTGTCAGCGGGATTTAACCTCAAACCTTTTGCTAACAATAGATTTTTACTAATTGAGTTAACTGTAACTCACGTCATATTGTTTAACAATAAAAAAGAAAGACAAGTGAAAATGAATTCATTAAGTTCATTTCACAAAGAAAAATATTAAAACTACTACTGATTTTATTTAAAAATCCTTACAAATTAAAATGGTACCACCTTAACAAGAAAATAAAAGAGTAATTTGAATTACTCTTTTATGATTACTAGCACATCACTTTATAATATAAGTATGTAGTAGATTATATAGTAACCTTAGCATCACTGTTTTATTGTAGTTACAAACTATTCAGATAATTGGCAACCGAGACCATTGCTACCGGACTCTTATTATGCCAAAGAAGTTTAGTCCGCTTTAAGCCTTGAGGGCGTGGACATCAATATCCTTGAAGAGATTAACAATAAAATCAATGTACTTCGTGGGAGGAGGGACATTCTCGTTGAGTTTCTCATATTCTATAGTGACTTTCACAGAGCCACCCTCACTCTTAGGCACAACCTGAAAGACAACCTTATAGGTTTTGTAAAGATCCAGGCAATGTCCTTCGAGAGCAGTAAGAGTTACCTTCTTGTTTGCGTCATCAACTTCTACCTTCTCCTTAAAAGTCTCGACATTTCCCTCTGCAGGTTCAAAAGAAAACAAGAGGGTAGCCATTAGTCAAAGTTCCATGTTCATGGCCAATTAATATGTTCAGAAAAAGGAGAAAGCATATATCAACCATAAAAATCATGTTTTTATGGCACCCTACTTTTTCTTTTATTTTATATATATTTATAACAAGGCCAAGAGTTATTTAGTTCTAATGACATCTCTTAGAGTCTTTGACAGTAGATTTTAAACATTGTGATTCAAAGTAACGTGAAAATTGTGATTTAAAAAGTGTTGTAAAAATATATATTTAAAATACATATAATGTAAAAAATGTGTTTGGTACCATATATCAAATAATATATTTAAAAAAAATATATATATAATTGTGTATTTACTATATGTATGTTTTTTTTTTTTTTTTACAAAAAGTGGTACTTTTTTTAGAGAGAGTTTCAACTTATGGCGTCCGTTCTTGATGATAACTCTTTATCATCATACCAAGATACCAATTAGTTTTTGGCGTAGGCGGGAATTGAACTCCAGATCTTTTATTTAACCATTAGAGACTTTACCAGTTTAATTAGTTGAAACCCACGACAAAAAGTTGTACTTGTGTGACAATTACAGTACACTTATTAATATTTTAATTACTATTTAATGCTACCATAACTATTTAATGCTACCATATTACCGTAAGACTGTCTCTTCTTCTTCGTAAACTTACGCTGCTCTCTACTTCCTCTTCTCCCAAATCGTCTCTGCTCATACTATCAAACTTAATCTTCTCTGCTTATAGCATCAAACTTGAACAATAATTTTTTTTGCTCATATCATCAAGATTATAGAGGCAGAGAGACAGATTGCTATGTAGTTGGGTTTCAAAAAGAGATGAGGGAGAGATGGAGCATGGTTGGCTTGGAAAAAAGAAGATGAGAGAGCAGAGAGGGACGTGGGACAAGGCCTCCGGGAGAAAAGAGATGAGAGAGAAATAAGATTTTTAACTTTTTATGTAATGTCAAATGTGGATCTCATAAATTTCAAAATATTTATAATAATACCATTGAACATTGTTACTTAAATACTGAAAACTGTTATGGATGTATTATCAAAATACAGTTTTTAAACAACCTAAATTAAGAATTGTGTTTCAAACACTATTAATTAAAATCTCTTACAACATACATTTTATTTTTGGACTCACAATTTTCTTTATTTAAATATTGAAAACTATTATTTAAATATTTGTACCAAACAGGTCTAAAGTATTTCCAAAAAAGATGTTAATAGTTCACGTTGATTATACTCACCTTGATTAAGGTGAAATGAAAAAGTTTGTCGAGCCCCAAAAGACTTCCAAAATTTCTGTACAAGCAGAGACAATTCATTCAGAAATGCTTCTTCCATATTTCGTCTTTTTTCGCACATTTATTTTCATGATTTTTCTTTATTTTTTAATAATTGTGTCTTTCAAGTGTTGGGACAGATGGTTATAGCTTTACTAAATCTTGGTTTTCAATTTTTAGTTTACAATTGCAAAGCATTATTTGGAAGTTGTAGTATATAAATAAATAAAATAAAAAATAAAAAAACGTTTTGAACGTTAATTTGGCAAAGATATTCCTAGAGACTGTAATGGACCTTAACCAAAGGTCAAGTTATTCCACAAAATTTTTAACCTTAAGTTAACTATGTTTGGTCAAAATATGTCATCAGAGTTGACAATTTTTTCTCTTCAAGTTTGGACCCTTTGGGGTGAAGTATGATTTCTCTAACTCTCAGGAAAGAAGAGTGTAATTACCTTTTTTTTTTTTTTTTTCTTTTATCTTTTTTAAATTCAAATGTTATAACAAAATGGGATTAAGATATTGGAACTTTGGTTTTCCCCCATAAGAAAGACCTAGATATGTCACTGAGCCGTAAGCATTGTCGGCTCAAGTCCTAGGCCAAAGTGGCCTAGGCTTTAGGTCCCAATTTCTCTCTAAATTTTGTTAAGGCCCCCATTTGAACAAAAAAAGACCCCTAATTTTTTTTTAATCCTATAAATTGTAGAATGATAACTTTTTTTGAACAAAAAAAAAATTGTGGTTTTTGTATTCTTTTCGCATTTTCAAGAAAGTTCATAAAAATATCGAGGTAACAAAAATCCAACATAAAATTGAAACCCCTAGATTGTTTAAAAATAAAAAAATTTGTTACGACTTTGTTATGAATCTGTTGAATAATAATTAAAAATCAATTTTCCTAACAACTTAGAAAAAGGATGTTATTAATACCTAAATACTAAAACTACATTAGCAATTTTGTATCTTACAAGGCAAAAAGAAAAATTTAAAAAGAAAAAAGAAAAAAAAAAGTTCAATTAATAATATTTATTTATTTATTATTTAAATATTAAAAAATTACCACAAAATCTTATTTTCTTATCCCAAAATGTATTGGGTCAAGTAATGCTCTTAATTAGCAACCAAAACCTAGGAAGCATGGAGATGGACACGAACATAGACATAAGTACGATATAGCAAAACAACGGCCATGTATATTAATTAATTATTAAATTTATTTTTAATTTTATATTTAAAGATTTTAAGCATTTATTTTTGCATATAATGTTAAATATATATCAATTTAAAAGTAATAATAAAAAAAATGAAATCATGACCATTAAAAAAGAATACAAACCAAAAATAAGATCCAAAAGAGTAATAAAAGATAACTAGATAAATATTCAAAAATGAAATTAAAACGAAATAAAAAATAATTGCCTCTCCATGCCCTAGCTGTGTCCGGAAATTTATAAACATAGAATACACTGTTATACATCACCAAAAAAAAGTGTCTATGGTTTCTAGGCCAAAACTAAGGGTTAAGAACACGGGGATGATGTTGTCTTACCTACGGTGAATTTCCAAAGCTTGACAGAGCCCGTAGTTTGCCAGTCGCCTTCATGTACTTCAACTTCGTGCACAGTATCAGAGGCATTCGCAACATGGTAATTTTGGCTGCAAATGATACTGTAGACCTTGTCGGCAGAGGACTTGGTCTCCAGCTTACTCGTTAAGGCCATGTCTAAATGCTAAGAATTAAACCTTATTTTCAATTGGCAGATATGGGTGGCACAGGTTGAAGAAGGAAACTTGGGTGGTAGATTTATAGAGAGATAGGGGTAGTACGTACGTCGATACATCTCATCCCTATGTATGGTTGTGGCCAAGACTGATTCTGCTAAATTTTTCGACTTATCTGATTTACAATATTTATTCAGCACGCAGAAATAATGCTTCTTACGCAGTAGACCCACTGGCGGAGCCAGGGAGGGGCGAGGGGGGGCCATAGCCCCCCTGACTTTTAAAAATTTCCATTTATAATATTGATAAAATGGGAAAAAAGGATAAATTTTATGGAAATTAAAATACCGGCTCCCCCTAGGATTTTGAGATTAGAAAATATCCAAAAAAAAAAAAAAAACATTTGAAACAACCCAATGAAATAAAAGTTTTGACTTATCCGCCTATAACAAATAAAATAAAATAAAAAGAAACCCAAGTCAACAAGGAAAAAGAAAAAAAAAAAAAAAAAAAAAAAATATATATATATATATATATTTCTAATACATATTTGCAGTTACTTGAAAAGAAGCAAAAATTCCCTTACGCCGCTGCTATTGTCTCCACACTGCAAAGTTTCGACACTTTGCCTCCACAAGTTGCTGTTTTGTGACCTCGATGTGGCTGAGCCATAGCTGGACTCGATGAGTGTGCCCAGTGGTAGTATCTCTCTCTGTTGGTCTGTTTTGGCCCTTTTGGGTTTCCCGTTTCTATGGTTAGTTTAGGATTTTACGTTTAGATGTTTATTGCCTACTTTATTGATATTTGTAATATATTGATATATTTTATTATGTTTATTATAGCTACAGAGTGGTTAGCAGCTAGCATTATTTATAATTTACAATTTGCATTTTATTTTTTAAATTTCATAATGGTGGCTGGCTTGTTAGAGCATCCACAACCGAAAATCTCATTTTATTCTATTTTACCATCCTAAAATGCTACTTTATCAATTATAACATATCATTTTTCAATACACCCAACATCTTAAAATTTTATTTTTTTTCTCAGTTTATTTAAATATGCTTTATTATTATTTTTTACTATTTCTCTCTCTCTCTCTCTCTCTCTCTTCCTTTTCGTCTCTCTCCTCAACCCCTGGCACAAAAATAGATAAGAAAAAAAAAAAAAACAACCAGCAAGGTCTCTCTAGGTCTAAAACATCACCAGCACTGTAAAACCATTGCCACTCACATCCCAGCAAACCTACCATGCCACTAGCTAGCAACCACCACCACAACCACAATAGCCACCACCACGCCACCGCCATGCCAACCACCAAAAGCCATTAAATAAACTACAAAACCCACCACCAACAACAACCACCAAGAGTAAAAAAAAAAAAAAAAACACGCACACAAAGAAACCGCCAAAAATCACAACCAACAACCACGAGAAACAACCACTAAAAGAACCACCAAAGAAAAAAAAAAAAAACACACACACACACACACACACACACACACACACACATAAAGCCGAACCTAGAAACCCACAACAAAACCATAACCCCCACGGCAAAACCACCACATCAGCCACATGCTAATCTAGAAAAACCCAATTAGCACCCATAGCACGCCACAGAGAGATTGGCTCCGTCACAAAGGCTTTGCACGCCACTGAGAGATTGACTCATGTCGCTCCGAGCATTGGCAATCTGCACGGACTTAACGTCTGAGCTCCGATCTAGCGTAAGCTCTAATCATTTGTCTCGGCTGAGTTGGTATCTGAGAAAGTGTGACAAAAAGTGTGAGCTTCGATCTGGTGTGAGCTCCGATTTGGTGCATGATGCTCAACGCCATGTAAGTATCTGAGAAAGTGTGATAGAGAAGAGGGAGAAAGAGAGGAAAGTGAGTGGAAAACAGAGAAAGACAGAGAGAGACGAGAGATGAGAGAGAAAATTATGAATAAAATATTAATATTATTTTTGACATAGTGCTACAGTGCCATCTTACGTAAGACAGCACTGTAGCACTATGCCAAAAAAATTTGTACTTTCCCACTTTTGGCCTTCCAACTGCTGAGCATATTTTGGGCCTAAATGCCAAATGTTGCTTACATATGACATTTCCAAGGCCGGCTGGGGATGCTCTTATGGTTTATTTGATAAAATGGTTTGAGTATTTGTATATATATAATTATATTTGAACAAGTAGCAGTCTAATTATTTTGTAGATACGAATTTGCACCTTAGTTGTTTGGTTTTGTCTGACTGCACATAAAGAGATTACTAAAATACACTTTAGAATCAATTATAAATTATCAAAAGTCTTATAGTTCAATAAACATTTGTTGGTGTTTTCAACACAGTCTAAAGCTCAAATCTTCCGTCCCCAACTACTGAATTACCAAATTATAAAGAATCAATTATAGATTATTTTGGTATAGCACCCAAAAACATAAGCCAAAACTTTAGAGTTAATTTTAATTTCTAAAATAAAACTTTTTTTTAGTTATGAAACTTTTTTCATACTTAGCTTGGCCTCCCATGGGAAAAATTTCTAGCTCCACCACTGAGTAGACCTAGCCCTTAAATGCATGTCTCTAAAGAGGAAAACAAATTAAAATTCATTATTAAATATAATAAATAGGGTAGTGTTTATGACATACTGCCCTATTACATATAAAGTATACACAATTTTTTTTTTTAAATAACTGAAACCTAACTTCATGTTATGATTTTAGTTCAAATAGTTTGAATTGAAATCATAGCTTGAAGTTAATTTTTTTTTTTAATTGTGTGTATGATTTTTGCAACAAGTAGTGTACACTAACAACTACCTTAATAAATAATTAGAAATAATAAACGTAACTCTATCTCTTAATTACATCTTAATTCGATGTTTTTATTTTCTTCTATAACTTGGGTAGTAGGGCATGAAATTCTAAGCATAAGTCAACTTCATGGGCCTAGCTCATGATTCTTGGTCGATTGACTAGCTATCAATCTAGGTGTCAAGAGTAAGAGAGTTAATACCGTAACGAACCTGTTTTGGTTTGACTAGAGAAATGAAATATTTCGATATCGATCAATACCAGAGTATCATTTCGGGTTTATCGTTAATTTATATATCCTTATATAAATTAAAAATCCTTTAGGTATATATATATATATATATATATATATAATTATATAAAAAAAATTTACATTTAAATTTATTTATAGGTTCGTTGATCAAAATCCATATAATTTGTAGGTTTATACTTATTCTTTTTATTTTTTATTTTTATTTTTTTAGAAGATATACTTGTACTTATCTAAACTCTAATAAAATGGTAGTAGAATTTATCTAATAAGAAAAAAGAGACAGGAAAAGAGTGGTTGTAAAAAATTTTAAATTACCATTTTTACTTATCCAAAGTTATCATGAATTACAAACTTCATTTATTTGTTTTTTAGAGTTGGATGGCAGTAAAAAAAAATTGAATTTAACGTGTAGTAGTAGCACTGTCATAAGTCATTCACGTGGGTCAGTGGGTGTATTAGTGTGTTGTCATTTAAGGCATACTTTACAAAATTCAAAGGAGGTTTTGGGCTACGAAATGAAAAAGTAAAATAAGAGTAGAGACCAATGAAGCACACATTCACCATATCTTCTACGAAGGAAATTATTGTGCAGATCTTTTGGCTAAGGAATGAATTTTTAGTAATGATAATTTTGTTTTGTACTCTAGCCCTCCTCCCTTTCTTTTGTACCAGCTGTTTGCTGATTCTTGGGGTGTTTCCTACCCTAGACTTTGTTCCTCTTAGTTTGTTTTAATGCATTTTCCTTTTCACCAAAAAAAAAAAAAAAAGAAAAAAAGAAAAGAAAAGAAAAGTAAAGACTAGAGAGAGCCAGACAGCGTTTGGTCCAAGTCTTTGAGCGAAGAAGAAGAAGATGACGAAGAAGAGGAAGAGATTGTAAGTCCTCTTCTGTCATGTTCTCAAGATCATCTTGCAATATTGAGAGCTCTTCATTCATGGCCTTGTTAGATTCAACCAAGGCCTTGAATTTCTTTGAAATAGCCTCGTTAGATTCTGTCAAGGCCTTAACCTTCTCTAAAACTTCATTCACCATTTTCAAGATTTCTTGTCGGTCATATTCATTCGTCTCAAGATCGACGGCTTTGATACCACTTGTTAGGAATCCGGTGGTTCCTAATGGGGATGGATAGGAATTATAGGGGGGTGGATGAGAATTGTAGGGAAATTGACTTAATTTGATACCAAATGTTAGGAACCTAGTGGTTCCTAATGAAGATTGATTGGAATTATAGGGGAATTGTAGGGAATTGTAGGGAAATTAACTTAATTCGAGGTAGTTACTCTCCATAGAAAAAGAAAGAGATAAAGAGAGAGAGATGCACTAATGCACTAACAAATTGGTTAATTCTTCAATTGATATCTCATATTGGATTACAATCATGTATTTATAGGAGACTAGTTCTAATCTCATTGGCCCACATGGCCTCATCCTATTGGTTATATTATTCCCCATGTGCATTAATAATTCCAATATGTGCTAAATGTGATTAACATGCTTGGAATTGTAACTAACTAACTAACTAACTAAATCTCAATACAATGATCATTATCCATATGCTTATAGCATTCCTATTATAGTTTGGGGGAATTCATTTTTCTATTTAACACGATCCAAAAGTAATTTGATGTGACAATGTTTAAGATCCGTTATTATTTGTATAGTTTTTTTCTCCAAGAATTTTATTATAGTGAGAGAGTGAGGATTTGAATTTTAAATATTATGAAAATATTAAAAAGTATCAACAAATTAAGTTATAAGTTTCTTGACATCATTATTTATATATTTAATTGTTTCTCTCAAAACAAAATCATACATAAATTGCTCACTTCTCACGGTTAATGAGCCATCACTTTCAAAATGTTTTTTTTTTTAAATGGAGTTTAAAGAATCATTTTGAAATAAGAAAATTTGGTTCAGTGCAAAAGAAAATTATGACAAAATTGACCAAAAAAAAAATTGATGTTTTTAACTTATCTTTAATAAAGTACCATTTAGGTTCTAGATATTTATATAAAAAAAATAATATTATAAAAGCTAAATATATTTATTTAAAACTATAATTAGTTGTCATTCAAAGCCTACCACAACAATTTTACAACATTCCCAAATTAGCATGCCCACTCACATATGGGTCCAAATTAACATTTTTTTTAATGACATGGCATGCTAATTATTTAGGAATGTTATGAAATTATTGTAGCCTTTTGTTGTGTCCATATCATTACTCCTAGCATTTTTCAAGATTGTATAGTAGTAAGTTGTTTAAAAAAAAAAAAAAAAGAATAGGTTGAGTACTATTTTTCTTACTTCCAAAAAGGTCTTCAAAATATTATATCGACAAAAATTAAACTCGATTGAAAATCACAAACTTTTTGGAGAAAAAAAATTATTTCAATGCTTTAATTTTTATAAGCCAATATTCTACATAATAGATTGTCAACATTACCAACCTAATCTTTCAAATAACCACACACCAAATAATCTCTATCTCTTTCTTATCACCAATATCACAATTTATTATGATGCACCACCTTATCAAAGATAAAGTAAACCTCCTTTCTAAAACAAATAATAATTGTTTTTCTTAAATTTTATTCTTGAACCATGATATTTGGTTCTCGATATGAATTAAATTTAGTTTCATTAGTATTAATTCATGAAATTTTTTTTTAATTCATCAAACTAACGTTGGTTTTGTTAGCATTAAATTAATTTATGAAATTGATATTTAAAAACGAAAGCCGCACTTAAAATTATTGCCTTAGGCCCCCCAACTATATCAAGCCGATGCTGACTATGACTAACGCTCTTTAAGAAAACTAAATTCATCAAGTATCAAATTAAAATAGAAGTTTTTAGCAATTTCACTTTCAATATAGACAACCAAAATTATTTGTGATAAACTCATCTGTCCGCTAATGAATTGATCATAAATTGATCATGTGGATAGTAGAAGAGTCACTAGTTGTTGTGGACACTAGAAGAGTCAAAACAAGACAAATTAATATATCAATAAGATGGTGTGCATATGTTGTTTATTTATTTATTTATACAAAATATAAATTTTACGCTAGTCTAATCTAAATGTATATATATGTGAAACTCTATCCTGGAGACTTGAATTCCGACTCTTGCCTGCCACACTCCGTAAGTACTTATACTTATGAAGTGATCATTGCGCCAAGGATGCACAATGGTGTGCATATGAATTTTTCATCCCTACTAACCTTAAACATAAATTGATTACAAATTAAGAAAAATTTATTACTTTGGATGATTACTAATATCATGCATTCAAAATGCTTCAAATAAAATCACAATTTTTTTTTTCTCTTCCTCGATGAAATTAAGAGAATACTATTTTGGTCATTATATTTAGGGGTCACTAATAATTCAATTTTATATTTTGGTAGTAGTCAATTTGGTCTCTACCATCAACTGAGAACTTTTCTTACATTTTCTTGCACTTTCTTGGCATGCAACCAAACACAAATCAAATTTACCAAATTCCAACTCCAGTAGACACGTACATGTCAACTCAATAACTAAAAAAAAATCCATATTTGGACCCAAAATGACTACAAATTGAAAATGACAAACACCAAATTAACTACAAATTGAAAATAATATGAACCAATTTAATCGTTACCAAAATGTATGAATCAAATTGATTGTAAGTTGGAAATAGTAAGAACCAGATTTACTACTATCAAAATGTAAAGACCAAAATGACCCAAAAATGCAGGGATGAAAAAGTTATTTTTGCCTAATATTTATTAGCAAGACTGCATATGTCATACCTAATTGTTAGACATCATTTGAAACTTAAGTTGAACTAAGCGTGTAGAGTTCCGTTGTCCATCCACAAAATTTACGTATTAAGCACTTGCAATTAAAAATCTACGGTAGCAACAGATGTATCAAAATGATAATGATGATTTCGATACGAATTTAACCATTCATTTATCATCTTTATTTTTTTTTTTTTGAGTAAAATTTATCATCTTTAATTAAGATAGAAAGCTTTGATAAATGAGTGGTTAAAGCTGTAAAATAGACAAAATAAGTAAATCTTACTAAGAAAAATCTTAAAACTGCTACAAATTTTAATAAATAAATTTTACAAATTTTAATAAATTTTAAGGTTGCACATACTCTTGCTCAACATGCTAGAAATTCTTTAGATAATGATGTGTATTGGATGGAGGATTCTCCTCCTCCAGCTGTGGAGGCTTTGATTCAGGATGTTATGTTTTTATGATTAGTGGAATGAATGATTCCTTTTCAAAAAAAAAAAAAAAAAAAATAAATTTTACAAACTAATTTAATGTCACCTCAATAAGATAATAAATAAATATTTGAATTATTTTTTTTATCATTATTCAGAAGATAAAGAAAAAATATATATTCTTTATAATGGGTAACACATCATGTTATAAAATAGTTATATCATAAATTATATAGTGAGCTTAACATCACTTCTTTTTTGAAGTTACAAACTATTCAAGAAAAAATATACCATGTATGGATATATGATATATCTCCTAACTATTCAGATACTAGGCAACAAACACCATCATAAATGATACAGTAAGCTTAGGCATCACTCTTTTATTGGAATTACAAACTATTCATATATTTGGCAACAAACACCATCGCTATTGGTTTCTCAAAAAAAAAAAAAAAAAACACCATCGCTACCGAACTCTCTTGTTATGCGAAAGAAGCGTAGTCCACTTTAAGCCTTGAGGACGTGGGCATCAATATCCTTGATGATATTAACAATCAAATCAAGGTACTTTGTAGGAGGCGGGACATTCTCGTTGAGTTTCTCATATTCCAGAGTCACTTTCACGGAGCCACCCTCACTCTTTGGCACAACCGGAAAGTTAGCCTTATAGCTTTTGTAGAGATCCAGGCAATGTCCTTCCAGAGCAGTAAGAGTTACCGTCTTTTTTTCGTCATCTATTTCTACCTTATCCTTGAAATTCTCGACATTTCCATCTGTAGGTTCAAATTAAAACAAGAGGTAGCCATCAGTCAGGGTTACATGTTCATGAAACTAGAAAACATATATAGTTCAACTACAAAAATCACGTTTTATGGTATCCTACTTTTTCTTTATTTTACATTATTTATGATAAGGTCAAGAGACTTATAGTTTAACAGACAACTTTTGATATTTTTAATAGAGATATCAATGATTTACTTTTTATAACTATGGAATTATTATTAAAAAAAAATTATTTGTATTTTTATTAAAAAAAATGTTTATGGCAAGATAATTAAGTTCAAGTAATGGCATTATCAAAACCTCGAACAAAGACTAAGTGAACACATATTGCCAGAACATAGTTTAAGAACACCAGAATGATGTTGCCTTACCAACAGTGAATTTCCATTGCCTGACTGAGCCTGCAGTTTCCCAATCGCCTTCATGTACTTCAGCTTCATGCACAGTATCAGAGGCATTCACAATGTGGTAAGATTGGCAGCCGATGATGTTGTAGAACTTATCGGCTGAGGACTTGTAATCTACCTCAGCCTCCAGCTTACCCATTACAGCAGCCATGTCCAGGGCCGGCTGAACCATGAATGCAATTAATGCAATTGCTTAAGGCCCCCAAATAAAAGAAGGTCCCACTTGTAAAATATATATATATATAATATAATTATTTATATATTTTAATTACAAAAATAAAATTTTTTAATTCTTTTATTGGTCAATAAAATGCATTAAAATGGTCACATTCTATCCACAAAAACAGTGCACACTGCACACAGCTGGATAGAATAGAATGATAGGCTGATAGACTATTGAGTATATAATATTTTATAATCTAAAAAAGTTGAAAAAATTTTCGTAACTACTGTGCAAGTGCAAGAGATTTCTGCATATAGCTATTAGCTAGCCAGCCAGCCTAGCCCCCACTCACATAGCTACATTGCTTACACATTCACTAACCCAGTAACCCACCCACACGAGCCACACCCACACCCAATGTATAACCACTCAAATTAATATATATATATATATATATATATATATATATATTTTATGCAAGCTTTTGTTTTATGGATTATTATAAATTATCACACTAACTAATAATTTAATGTATATTATATCAACTCAATTATATTATAGTGGTACTAATTTATTGAACCATGTAATATATTAAATTTTATTTGTGCAGGTTTAGACTTTATAGTATAAAGTGGTTACAGTTTTAGAAAATTTGCAATAACCAATTAGTAATTTTGCATCTCAAAAAGCAAGAAAAATATATTTTAAATAAAAAATTTTGATAAATATTATTTAATAAATATTTAAATATTAAAAAGACCCCACTTAAAATTTTCGCCTAAGGCCCCCAAAGTTGTTGAGCCAGCCCTGGCCATGTCTAAACTCTTGGAATCAAACCTAGTTTTCAATTAGGAGATAATAGTATTGGTGCCTAGTGGTCGATGGAGGAAACTTTTTTTTTTTTTTTTTTTGAGAAGAGATGGAGGAAACTTGGTTGGTGTATATATAGAGAGACTGGGGTACTAAGGTAACGTTTATGCTAATTAAAATTTTATTTTAGCCAATTTAATTCTTAAAACTTTACACGTGTGCCAAATTGATACTTTTGTTTAATCAACCCTTAAATGGACTAACTTCTTACTCACATGAGTGTCATGTGGGGAAGAAAATTCCCAAATTTCAGTTGCAATCGTTTTATTGTTTTAGACAGAAAAACTCTATGGTTCACTTTTGAGAGAGAGAGGATCAAACTAGCGGTTCTCTCTATCAATCAAACCACAACATCGCTAGAGTTCTTGGTATTGTTGTACAACCCTTACATCTTCGACCCAATTAGCAAAAGCAACATAATTACACTAAATCATCAATGTCGATAAGCAAAACAAAAGCAAAAACTGTCACATTTGACATTCACTTGTTCCTCTCATTGAGAGGTATGTGAAGTGTATATGTGTGTGTGTATATACTTTATACACTTGTTTATACATGAATCGAACTCCAATGATGCTGCAGTTTGATTAACAGAAAACAACTGATTCAATTTTCTCACTCCTAGGTTTACAATAGTTGTTGTTGTTGTTGTTGTTTTTTCTTTTTTTCTTTTTTTTTGTTCTCTGTTAGTTCATTAAGTTAACAAATGAGAAGTAGCAATTTGGCACATGTATTAATTTTAATACTAAATTAACTAAAATAAAAGTTTAGGAGGTATAAGTGGTACTACTCCTAAATTCAGGGGTGTTTGGGTATTTTTTCCATTAAATTTCTGGAAAAATAAAATCAATTTAATTTATATCAAGCAAATTATGATTGTAAAACGCTGAATTGCATAATGTAAGCGTGACGTACAAGGCCCAACTATTATTGGTTAAAATAAAATATTATTATAGATTATTAAAATTAAATAAAAATAAAAATTCTCTTTAAGTTCTAGAGACTTTTGGATAAACCGGTTTACAAAACTTAAAATCATAGCAAAAATTTTTTGCTTCAAGAAAACCATAAAAATGATTTTAACATAATTATTATGCGCTACAAGGAGAAAGAACTTTGAAACATCTGTAACATTTGTGTTGAGTATTTGGTGCAGCCATAGATATAGGACACACATTTATTATCTAGTATTATGTGAGTTAGATTTAGAGCTTAATTAAGAATTATAGATGAATCAAAATTAAGTATTTGAGCAGATTCTAGTTAGCTTAACGGAAAAAATTTACTATCGTTGAATAAGAGATTAGTGATTCGATTCATGTTTATACAAAAAACTAATTGGTGTTTTGGTCTGATGATAAAGAACAATTATTAAGAGCACAGATCATATATTCTCAAAAAAGTTAAATATTTAAATATAAAATTAAATTTTAATAATAAAAATTATAAACATATAGTAAAAATTAAAGAGTAAAAATTACGTTAAGATTTGTGATAAATGAATATCATGTAAGACTAAGTTCTAATAAAAAAAAAGATAGATTATAAAATTATTATAATAGATTTTAAAATAATTTAAACGGAATAATGAAATTAATATTTTTTTTAACTTTTAAAAATTGTGTTTTAATCAAACAAATAATATAATTTTTTAAAACTTTAGTAATTCAGTTTAACTTAAGTAAACTATATTAATAATGTTAATGTACATATAATTAGTCATGTGGCAAAATTATGTCATACAACTTCTAAGACATATACTTAGGCACATAGTACAAGAGCTACATGTAAGACAAAGGCGGAGTCAACAGAAGTTGCCCTTCTTATTTCATCTGTGTGTGTGTGTGTGTGTATACTATTTATAGGAGGTTTTAGACTAGACTTTTATGTAATTAAAAAAATACTCCTAAACCTTATGTTTAACAAGAAAAAAACTTGAGAATAACCCGGTAAAAATTTATCTCCAATTTCACTTAAAATGCTTACAAAATAGAACACTCTTCTACTAATCCATATCTTCAAAAAAAATTTATCCAAAATTTAATATAAAAAAGGAAAAATTATATGACATTAGACCAAAAAAAAAGCCCTATCGCATAGGCAAAGCGCATGTGATGAGGAGGCTAGTCTCTATACTATATATAAAAGGATTCTTCACTTTCAATTGGACTTTTATATGGTTCAAAAATATCCTCATTAATGAAGCATAATTTTATTTAGAATAGGGTCATAAATGTTAAATAACAAATTTTATCTAAAATTCAAAAAGAGAACAAATTTAGGATTTTTGTCCTTTCACGTTTAAAAAAGAAACTATAGTTACTGCTTATCTTTAAAGTTTATTATTTTTATTTGTTTGAAAAATAAATAAATAAATTTCTAAATTATAATAGATATAAATTATTAACATTTATAATATATATATATATATATATATATATAGAAAAGCCTTTGAGCAAGCGCGTGAGTGCATGCTTAAAAACTAGTTATATATAAGAGGATTCCTTTTTTTAAACTGGACTTCTATGTTGTTTAAAAATAGTCTTATTAATGAAGAGTAACTTTTTTTAGATATAGGGTCATAAATGTCAAATAACAATTTTCATTTTGAATTCAAAAAGAGAATTCTTAAAATTTAGGATTTTTTTTCTTCATGTTCATCTTTTTATTCCCTAAAATTTAGCATTTTTTGTTTCTTTTTCATTCGAATAAAAGTAAAACATTCCCAGTTTTAAAAATAAAAAATTAAGATAACTCCTAAAATTTAGCCTTTTCCCCCCTAACTTTTGTCTTATTTTTCCTATCCAAACTTTTCTCTATATCGCTATGCCACTTTCAAAAACATGTTTAAAAGAAATTATAATTATTATTTATCTCTAAAGTTTATCATTTTTATTTGTTTGAAAAATAAATATATATATATATATATATATTTCAAAATTATAATATATGCAAATTATTAACATTTACCAAAAAAAATTAAAACAATCTCTGAGTGTGTTCTTAAAGGTTAGTAGAGTATAATTATGTGTGTGTGTGTGTGTGTGTGTGTGTGTGTGTTTTCCTTGTTACTATGTGTGTATCTCTTTTACATAACAAACTTCATTTAAAAAAAAATCCTTAATCTCTTATCATTATATTTTAAAATTCAAAAGTTTTAAAGAAATTAAAGAATGGAAGAAAAGAAACGTTACAAAATTCATTTGAAAAAGTCCTTCTTCTGTTATTATTATACTTTAAATTTCAAAATTTATAAAAGAAAATAAAGAATTGAAGAAAAGAAAACAAAATAGTTTTAATTGAAGTGAAAAAAAAGTTATCTTTTAAAAATTTCAAGAATTCAAATTCAATTCTTTATGTGACTCTTTTATTTTATTTTTCAAACAAGTGAGTAAATAATAAAATTTGAAAATAATTACATAATAAATTGCATAGTTTGATATCGCTTCAAGATAAATTCTAAAGAATATGCACAAGCACAACAGCTCAAATCTTAATATATAATTTTATTTTTTGAGAAGATCTTAATTTATAATTTTATAATTTTTTTAAGGAAAAAAAGAAATCTGTACTTGATCGGTTTATCAAATTACCAAAAATTATTACATGACTATGAAAGAAGTCACAAAAAAACTTATTAATTATATATATATATATATATTGATAGCATTACAAACTCAACAATCACATGCACATCATTTCAAATTGAATGTATATCCACAAATTCTGGTGGGAGGTGGGGGGAACAGAAAAGGAAAAGGTAAAAAAAAGGTCTGGCCCAAACGAATAATTCAAGCTTGAATTTGTGGCCAGCCTAAGGGGGCAATGCTGAAATAAGACAAAACATATCGATTTTTTTTTTTTTTTTTTGATAAACCAAAACATATCGAATCTCTTTGAGTAGGAATGTTGACCTAATAGTTAAGTATTGGATGTTGCGATTTGCAAGTATGCTCAAAGTTGGCTTGAGCTTGAGCTTGAGCTTGAGCAAATAGTTAAGCATTGGTTCATCAGCTTGCTTCATTATTCAATCCGAGCTTAAAACCTATAGTCAAGGAAGAGGTTTAAGGTTTTTAAGGTCGAACCGAGGTTGAATTGGGATCGAACTGTGATAATGTCATAATTAGTTTAATAATTATTTGAATGTAAATAAATATATTAAATTAGTATAAATCAAAAAATTAAATTAAATGACTCAATTAAATATAGAAATCTATCTTTCAAATGTATTTTTTTTATATCATAACTTTCACGATTATGTTACAAAATCATGCTTAAATTTTTATGTAACTTAATATGTAACTTAAGTTATTATATCATAACTCTCAGTTAAGTTTTGATATTTTTTCATTTTAACCCGTTATTATATCTTGGATATTTTTTCCTAATCAGCTCGAATCAAATTGGTTCAACACACTCAAAAGTTCTCAACATACTTTTAGCAAATTCATATTTTGCACATGTAATGGAAATGCTTTTGGGGCAAAACAAAGGAACATTGGGCCTTGTGATTTGACTTAAAAGAAAACCAAAGTTGTTGTAATTATTAGGTTCTTTGGGCCCAACATAAATAAGCCCATTAGACATTAGTTGTGAACTGATGTGATGATAACACTTTTTTTTTTTTTTTTTACAAGTTAGAATTCTACTCTAACCTAATCTAAGTGTATATGTGTGTAAAACTCTCTTCTGAAGACTTGAACTCCAGTCTCTACACTTATACTTGTAAAGTGATCATCGCACCAAAAATGTGCGGTGGTATATGATGATACACTTGAAGCCTTCATTCTTCTTCGACAGTACACTAACTAGCAGAGCATTTGGAGTCTCTTGTTTTGATGGGTGGACAGACCAATAAAGCAAATAAAGAAAAGTAATATATTGTGATACTACATTACTCTTAAAAATACATAAAATATTTAATGCACCTATCAATGCATGTCACTTCATTTTGGGCAGCTGGAAAAAAAAAAAGTTCTAAATCTAATGGCTGAAATATTTTTGCTTTTATTAAAAATTTAAAACTTTTCTTCATTTCCAATGTTAACTACGTGAGGGACTTAGGAATTCAAAAGGAGTAAAAAAGCAACAAAATTCTAAAGAAAGAAAGAGAAACACATAGCAGTAGTTTTCACTATTCAGAGAAAAAGAGGAAATTACAGAGCTCCATCAACGGAAAAAAGAAAGAGAAGAAGAAGAAGAAGAAGAAGAAGAAGAAGCAGCAGCAGAAGACGAAGGCGTGATCGGCGACTGTGTTGGCAACCTGCTAGCTGCTGCTTCAATTAGGCACAGATCCTGCTTCGTTGTGTTCTTCTTCTCTCTCTCTTTTGCTTTTTTTTTTTTTTTTTTTTTTTTTTTTTTTTGAGGAACTTGTCTTCTTCTTCTCTGGTTCTTTTTTTTTTTCCCTTACAAATCCCTTTGTTCAAGATCTGAAATTATCATATCTCCCTCTGATCTTTGTTCTTCTTCGTGTTCTTTCATTTCTTCTAGATCTAATCATAACTTCATACCGGTGTATTGGCCAAAATTCACTGGAAAAGCTGAAACAAAAAGAAACCATCCGAACCTTAAAAACCGGTCACAGTTCTCAGAACCGTACAGTTTAACCACGGTTCGCACGGATTCCTACTTTTTTCCCATAGAGCAGTTTTTGAAGCTAAAAAAAACCACAAAACTGAGAGGTTTGTGGTTTTTTCAGTCGGACCGTATGGTCTGGTCCGGATTTCAAAACCATGCAACAGAAGACTAAATCTCTACTCGAAAATTTTACTTTTTTATGGAACAAAATAAAACAGTTACAGTAAAAAAAAGAAGCATCTAACTTGTATATTAAAACACTAATTAATGTATGAAAAAAATGTCAAAATCTACAATTTAGTTTTTGTTTTTTATTAATTTTAGGCCTGCGTCGCTAACAAAATGACTGGAAATAAATTTTTCCACTTCCACAACCATTCATACAAAATTGGTTTTGAAGATTGGAAAAAATAGAGGTATTATAAAGACTTATCCATCGTGATGTCCATCACCAGAATTGCTATTGGCTCGTTTGTTACGTAATAGACCACAACAAGGACATAGCTATGACACCAATAACATGTACAGCAGTTTACCACAAGTAACATAACATGTTTTAAGAGTAAACCATTAAATCTAAAAGGCTATTCCTTGAATTCACAGGGATGTTCATTGAATCTGCTACGAGAATTTTAGAATCCACAAAAAAAAAAAAAAAAAAAAAAAAAAAGAAAAAAAAAAAAAGAAAAAAGAAGTAAAATTCTTGTAATCTAGCCCAAAGGTCAAGGGGTTGTCAAGACTATTAACCAAAAGTTTAGGAAGTGTCTAGGCATTTTCCTCTAATTATGTATATTCAACATATACAATTTATAAACAAAAAAAATTGTACAACATTTTGCATATTCAATGTACAAAATTTTTAAAAACAATATACACAATTTTTTTTTTATTCAATATACACAACTTTTTTATGTGATGACATTCTCCTTCACAAATTACTGAGATTATAAGGTTTGTAAATTCAATATCCAAACTTTCAAAAATAATTACAAAATTTTGTATATTCAACATACACAATTTTTCAAAAGAACTACCTAATTTTGTATATACTTAACGTATACAATTTTTTTTTTGAAAGAATATTTTTTCTAAAAAATTACTAAGAGTGTAAGATCTATACATTCAGTGTCCAAACCTTCACACAATGTTTAAAATTCTATATAATACAACATTGAACAATTTTCAAATAATGTACACAATTTTATATATTTAATATACACAATTTTTCAAAGTATGTATACAAATATGTTCATTCGTTGTCCACAATTTTTTCAAAAAAAAAAAAAAACTATACATTATTATGTATATTCACTATACACAATTTTTCAAAGACTGATAAGAATTTTCTATATTCAATGTAAATAATTTCTCAATTACACAATTCTGTGAATTCGTTGTACACAATTTTTTATAGGCCGTACATAATTCTATATATTCAACATACAAAACTTTTATTCAGCAAAAAAAAAAAAAAAAAATACAAAACTTTTAAAACAATGTACAAAAGTTTTCAAAGAATTTACATAGTTTTGTATCTTAAACGTACACATTTTTTTAAATTTGAGAACTTTTTTTTTTCCATAAATTACTAAAAGTGTAAGATCAGTACATTTAATATCCAAAATGGTGTATTTTTTTTTTATATGTTGAATATACAAATTTTTTATGTCGAATATATAGAATTTTGTAAATTAAATATACAAAATTGTGTATATTGAATATATAAAATTTTGTAAATTGTGTACTTACGTTCTTTGTAATTTGTGAGGAAAAATGTCCGCAAAACAAAAAAATTATGTTCGTTGAATATATAGAATTCTGTACATTCTTCAAAAAATTGTGTACTTTGCTTTGACTACACATAATTTTGAACATTTTTTGAATTTTTTTTTGTAAATTTAATATACAAAATTATGTACATTCATTAAAATATTATTTATATTAAATATATAGAATTGTGTACATTTTTTGAAACATTTTTTACGTTAAATATGACAAATTTTGTATAATTTTTGAAGGCTTTGGATATTGAATGTACATACTTTACTCTCGCATTGATCTGTGAATAAAAATGTTCCCACCTTAAAAGTTTTTGTATGGTGAATGTACATAATTTTATACATTCTATAAAAAAAAAAATTGTACAATAAATACACAAAATTGTGTAAATTCTTCAAAAATTGTGTAAATATTTTGAAAAAAAAAAAATGTGTACCGTGAGTACAAAATTTAGCACATTCTTTGAGAATTTGAGTACATTGAGAACAAAATTGTAAAAACTCTTTGAAAAATTTTGTATATTAAATGTACAATATTATGTATTATTTTTTGAAACATTGTATACATTGAATATACAAAATTGTGTACATTCTTTAAGAAACTGTTTACGCTTAATATATAGAATTTTATACATTGTGTGACTATGTGAATACACAGACTTTACACTCTTAATAATTTTTTGAAGAAAGTTGTCCATAAATTTAAATATTGTGTAGGTTAAATATACAGAATTATGTGCATTCTTTGAAAAATTATGTACATTAAAATATATATAATTGTGTACATTCTTTGAGAAATTGTGTATGCCGAATATATAGAATTTTGTAAATTTGTGGGAAGATTTGGATATTGAATATACTGAATTTTGTATAGACTATATATTCATTGTACACAATATTTCAAAGAATGTACACAATTTTATATGTTGAATATGCACAATTTTTTGGATGTATGGACATTTGGACATTTTCTTTTACAAATTACTAAAAGTGCGCTTTTTGCCCATTTTGGACCTATTGTTTGAGATATTTATTTGTCGTTTCATATAAGGGTTTGCTTATTGAAAATTGTACTACCGTCTCTATATTTTTCTCTTTATCATATTGAAATCATTTCAACTCAGTGGATATAGGCACATTGCCAAACCCACGTAAATCTTTTGTTGTATGATTGTTTATGTTACGTTCTAAATATTTAAATAAATGTTTGATTCTAAATTTATGTATGTTGGTAAACCGAGAACAAAAACATGTCTAGATTAAGTGTTATACATTGCTCAAGTTTGTTCAAGTCAAAATTCAAGAACAATCTAGATGTAGAAAGAAGAGTTCAGAATTTGTGAAGCTCGACCAATTGAAAGTCGTATTCTGCAAAATTTAAATTAGAAGTTCTTGGAAGTCTTGTGAATTACTCATGTAAGATTTATGAGGTTTCTGTAGCCTTATAGCTCAACAAGCATCTACTAAAAGCTAGATCTACAATCAAGAACTAGCGGAGACAAGTTGTTGCATAAGGATCAACTATTGACGGTGATCTAAGACCTTTGAGTGAGATTTCAAAGTCATAAATATGGGTGTTTGTGTTTAGCAAATTCAGATAGAAAAGTTCATAGATTTGAAACTGCATGTGGTCGTATGAGTAAGAGATACAAGAGGTAGTTTTAGATTTTAGGGAGAAAGTCTATTGTAAAACTTTCATTCTATCATTGTGAAATTGTTGCCTTGAGGATAGATTAGGTTAAATCCTCCCTAGATTTTTTACCTTAAAATTGTTTGTTTTATTAGTTTTCCTAGGTCATTATATTGCTTGCCTTCTTTACTTTTCCGTACTAAATAACTTAGCTAATTAATTAGGTTAAACAAATCTGGTTCACAGGGGTCTAAACAAACAAACTGTTTAGTTGCACAAATTTTTTCTCTATTTTCATATCTAAAACTAAACAAGTTTTAGGAATTGGGTTAAATTCTTGACTGAATGTTCTGAGGAAATATGCTATACAGTGCTTATGGTTCTGTATTTCTTCTTAGTATTAATTATCCACAACAGTCTATAATTGCTTATTGAAATCCAAATCCATAGCCATGTATGATTTGGTATATCGTTACTAAATTGACATCAAACACTTGCAAGGCAGGCTCCCCCTTATGTACTTCCCCAATGTCATTGTCAATTTAGACACTACAATTGTTTAATACATTTTTTTTTTATTCCAACTGAATCATGCAAGATTTGGTCGCTACTCGTAAAGAACTAAAGATGTGCAAAGTGACGCCAATAATAATTGTAATTTATAAATATAAAATGGTGGTCTTCAAGGAATGAGTAATGTGTTCAACAATGATTTTGATTTCAATGTGCTTACATTGGGTAAGCAGTTGAAATAAAATTTCGTATTAGTCACACATCAACTCAAATCGATCAGCCTCTGTTTTACTGGCTGAAGCACTAGCGTTAGGGCTTTTGTGTTTTGGCGGAAAAGAGAGTAACTTAAAGCCAAAGCAAAACTTACAGAAGCAGAATCCTTTCCAAATCTTTGAATTAGGTTAGATCCTAGGAATAATATATATATATATATATATATATATATAAAAGGATTCACCTCTTTCAACTAAACCTTTATGTAGTTCAAAAATATCTTTATTAATGAAAAGTAACTTCATTTAGAAATAAGATCATAAATGTCAAATAAAAAATTTTATTTTGAATTAAAAAAGATAATTTATAAAATTTAGAATTTTTTTCCTTCACCTTTAAAAAAGAAATTACAATTACTACTTATCTCTAAAGTTTATCTTTTTTATTTGTTTGAAAAAAAAATATATTTCTAAATGATAATAGATGGAAATTATTAACTTTTACCCAAAAAAATAGAAGAACCTCTAAGCATGGAGGCTAGTGTGTGTGTGTGTGTGTGTGTGTGTGTTGTAGACGACTAAATTTCTAGTTTGAAATGAATCAAACGAGTAAAATAGTTTCACAAATGTGTATTTGTATTGATGAATATGTGGTACAATTCTTTGTGATTACAAAAGAGTGATCCTCTGATTCGATCTTCTTGAAAGACTTGCTGGTTGGAATTGTAATAATGTGATTTTGACTCGAACACCAAATATCCTTTGATTTGGCTGAAGGATGGATCAAAGATCCTTGAAATAGAATTACAATGAATCTCCGGCTATGAGCTTGTTAGAAATTCTTTGTTCTTCATGTTCTTAGTACGTTCTTCGTGTTCTTGGTGCGTTCTTCGTCTTTAAAAGTTTGTGGTAGAAGTTCTTCGGTGCTTTAAAGGCTTGAATCCATAGAACTTCGTTGATTTATAGTTTGTTGAGGTTTCTAAATACTTTTGAGCTTTATTCCAGCAAACTTCAAGATCTAGGTTGATAGATTGGATGGTTTTGCTTTGAGTGTTCTTCGATTTTGAGGTTGAAGTTCTTGAAGGCTTTGAGGCTTGAATCTTACAGAGCTTCTGTACTTCTGAGTGCTTTTGAATCTTCTCTGATGCTACTTATGCTCTAGATGGCTTGGTCTCCCCTTCAATGCCATAGGAAGGCTTCTATTTATAGGAGTTTAGGGGTGGGTGAGCGACACGTGGCGGAGTCTGATTGGTGACACGTGTCATAGCCTGATTGGTCCGCTTATGTCATCATTTACACGCGCTGGATTGCTTATGTCATCGTGCTAGACTGATTATGTCATCACTTACACGTGCAGGGCTATTTATGTCATCACTTACATGCACTGATGCGTGATTGGTTTTTTGCATGCATTTTTATGCCCCTGTTTCAATGACACTTGGCAAATTTCTGTTGGTTTCTAAGTAGTGATAGAAAAACCTAGTAAAAATACGTGACACTTTGTAATTGACCGTATTTTGTGGACTGAGTAGTATGATATGTCAGCTTATGGTAGGTCAGGAATTTTCCCTCTCTACAAATGCCCATTCGAGACTCCTTTTTACGCACAGTTTTGGAGTGTGATGAGTGAATGAGTCTCGAAAACAGATTTTTACACTTGACTCTTCAAGTGAAGTAGTTGAAGGTGGTGCAACTTTCAGCAAGATGAGGTAATTTCTGAAGAGTAAACCCACCCATATGAAAGGCTTTGATGAGATTGAAAAGGGGTCTGCGAGTATTTGAATGTACTTGCGTGACCAAGCCTTCTCAACAGAGCTTAAGTTGAAGTAATTCCAAAAGACTGTTCCATGGTACTTAGAGTGGGTTGGTGAGGCTGAAAGTTATTTGCAAGAAGTTGGATGTACTTGTGAGATTGAATCATTTCAGCAGAGGTTAAGTTGAGGTAATTTCCTAAGAGTATTTTGGATTGTTGACGATGATCATAAGGTGTAGAAGATGGGGAAGAGGCGAGGATGTTGGCTAGGTACAACATGCAGAGCTATAGGGCTAGCCTCGTGTTTTTAATAACTCCTGGTGAAGTTATCTCAGAAGAATATACTTCGGATTAAAGAGAGGACATGTGGGAAAGTGGTTGAGTGCGCATGAGTTATTTCATCACTCAGGTTAAGTTGAGGTAATTTCAGAAGCTTATGGATTCTAAGTATGCTGATGGTGGTGGTGAAGAAGACGGGGACGAAGCAAAGATGGTGAATGGGTGAAACATACAACACCATGGAGCTAGCCCTATACGTTGGGGAATTTTTGGTGTAGATGTTTCTGGGGTATTTTAGGATATGGGACTGACTGCATGCTGAATGAGGTCCGATGGTAAGTCATCGAATGTGCTTGTGTGATAGGACCATGCCGACGGACGTTAAGTTGAAGTAATTTCAGAAGTATATTTTTTAAAATTCTTCAAGCTGATTTTAAGTTGGAGTAATTCCAGAAAAGTGTGTTTTGAGGTACCAAGAATGATGACATTTGGGTCCCACGCTAGTGGGAACATGGAATGAGGCTTTGGCGACCAATTATCGACACCAAAGGTTGATTTCTGATGAGTTGGTACCTTGGAGGTCATCGTAAGTGTTGGATGGGGGAAAATTTGTAGGATACTCCAACACCTTTTACAACCTTCACTTAATAACACTTGTTGGAAAAGCTCAGAAAATGAAAGATGGAGCTAACTTATGATCCTAGTTTTAGAAACTAGCCAAGTTGCTATTTGTTCCAAACCGCTGCTTCTACTGGAAGACCAAGCAATTGGAGAGAGACTACAGGGTCCCTGAACTTAGAAACAGGTATTTCTGCAGAACTTAGATTTCCTGGCCAACCAAGTCTGAGGAAGCATGGAACAACGATACCAACCTTGTTATGAGTAATTTTATGGACAAATGTGGTCATTAAGTGGAGAAAAAAGTTTGTTTGGATCTCAATACTACAATGATGTTGTGAGGAGAGTTTCTACTGAACCATGAGAAGGTTGATTTCAAATTGATTATGAAGCAATATTGGTTGCTAGGTGTTGAGAATGATGAGACTATAGTGAGCAATGGTTGTGAGAAGGAGGACTTGAAAATTTGAAATGAGCAAATCTTCATTTCATGATTCGGTATGTTTTTCTTGATGAGTTTTCAATGAATCCGACCCTTCTATTTATAGCGGAGAGATGAAGAATGGTAGATGGGTAGTTGAGAATGGCGGATGAGAATTTTTGGTAGGAATGCTAGATGGGAATGTTTGGCACCGAAAGGGGAATGGTAGGTGGGAGACTGGCAGGCACTAAATGGGAATGGTAGGCTAAAGTAGTGACGCAATGCAATTTCAAGTTCAAGACACACTTATGAGTGTTCATTTATTCTTTGAAAGGGAAGCCTTGATGAAGTCTGGAGAATAATCTTGAGGAAATCCAGACCAAATGGATGAATCTCAAATTTTGATCTTAGGAGCTTAAGTTTTGGAAACTACTTGTACTTTGGAGAAGTGGGTCAAATAAGTTGTTTCCAAGTCCTAAACAAAGAGACAGACTTCAAAATCAGAATCTTCATGAAAAACTAAGTGGGACAAACTTTGCTCGGACAGCTTGATTCTTGATCAAAGTTCACATTAAATTCAACAATTGTAGAATCACATTATTTGATCAATGTCAGATTCTCAAATGAAGAAATTGACCCTAAAATAGGAATCTACACGAAAAACCAAGCAAGACAAGCCTGGCTTGAAAATTTTGACTTTGGTCAAGATTTATGAAAAAGTCAACTTTTTGGAAATTGGACATTTGCGCAATTTCCGAGTTTTAAATGAAGAAACTAATCCCAAAATCGAAATGTACTCGAAAAACTGAATGGGACACGTCCGTTTTGAAAATTTTGAATTTTTGGTCAAAGTCAAAGGTCTAACTTAGCCAAAGCTTTTTTTTTTAGGCGGTTTGGACCAGGTTAGGATAAGCGGGTCAAACCAGGTCGGCCAGGAAAAATGGGTTAGACCATAGTGGGTAGGGATGTTAGAGCTCCAGTGCGCGTGAAAAAAGCTCTAGCGCGTGCAAGCGCATGTGTGGTTAGAGTGGCGTGTGTTGGCACGTGTTTCTAAAGGCAGCCACCGTCGGATCTTTTGGCAGCGCATGGCAGTGCGTGCATCATTGGTTGGGCATGAAATTTTCAGGTTTCGTAGATGTATGGCCGTGGAAGACCCCTGTAGGGTCAGTTTTGTGAAATTATGAACAGATGTGCACAATTTTGAGGGACTAAGCCATTAGTCATCGCGAGTTTGTGGTGGCGCGTGGAGGCACGTGGTAGCTCCGTTTTTGATGATCTTTCTGGGTTTTGTAAATTGAGGGCCACTGGATCGAGTGGTAATGCTACCTTCATAAAGTGAGTTCTGGATTTGTACGAATGTGAAGGAGTAGGCAGTGCGTGGCTGGGCATCTGGACCTGGAATTTTCAGGTTTGGTAGATCTAAGGCCGTAGAAGACTTCCGTGGTGTCAGTTTTGTCGACTTATGGCCTTCTAGTCTACTTTAGCGGTTCTAACAGTGTTTAAAAATTCAGGCGGATTTGGTTCTAGAGTAACCATTAATGCCTTTTACCATTTTCAAGGATTAGTGGCATAGTAGCTATGAACAAGATGCTACCCTTTGTCGGCCTAGAACTTCATCCAAGGTCTAGTGCAATAGTCTCTTGACACATTACTCTTTGCAAACCTATAAGCCATTTCTTAGGTCTAGTGCAATAGTTTCTTTTTGACAACATGATCCATTTATAAGCACCCACCCCCTTTTTTTCAAGGTTTGGTGCAGTATCCTTTGAGAATATGGTTTTTTAACTATTTACACCTCTTTTTCCTTTTGTCTGTTAGCTTCCAAAGATCCCTATATAAATCCACCTAAGGCATGCACTAAGTTGTACAAGCATACTCTCTAGTGGGTAGCATAATACTCTTAAGTGTAGAAAAACTATGCCTTTTTTTTTACCTTTTTTTTAAAAAAATTATTCAATTATTATTATTATTTGCACTTTTTAATTTTTTTTTCTTTTTTAATGTTTTGTTTATACTAATCCTCATTTTTTTTTTTTTTTTGGCCAACTATCATGATGCTCTTTTTCAAGGATTCGAAGATTGGTCAAGAACCAGCCTTGTTCATTTGTAAGGAGAAAGATGACAAGGATGCAAAGGCCACGACTTGATTGTTCGTTCACCCATAATTGGAAGATTTTTGGAAGATGGGGCCATAACTCTTATCCTCTCAATTTGCCGAAATGGTCACAGGTTGTTCCTTCTGATGGTGGCCCTAACTTGGAGACAATTATCCTTCTTGCTTCGCATCACAAAAATGTTGCTAAATCAAAGCCATACAACATTTTGGGACGAGAGATAATTGCAAAACGTGCCAATTGGGATTCTTCCTTTAGTGCAAACGGAGGGTTTTCCTACTTCTCCCGTTATTGGGATTGGCTAGAAGATACGCTTGGTCGGTGTAAACACCTCCTTGATGTGACCCACCTTTACAATGTTGTCTTTGCCTCCTTGTTCACATATGATTATGATGAGAATCTCATGAAAGCATTTTATGAGTGTTGGAATCCATCGACCAATACCCTCCATACCTCAATTGGGGAAATTTCCATCACACCATGGGATCAATCCATTCTTGGTGGACTTTCTTGCATAGGTGCATTTTATGACGAAATGGTACCCAATGCATAAGAGCTGGATGGAATCAACAACCAAGGACGACCCTATCTGCCGTACAGCAATCGCTTCCTTTTCATGGTGTATCATCACCTTCAAAACTGGCTGAAGAGACAAGGGAAAGTGAGTGTTCAAGATTGGATTTCTTTTTGGTATAGAGGAAATGGTAGATACCCGGCTCCCAGAAAACCAGCAAGATGAACAACCATTCCCAATTGTATTCAGAATCCCTTTGACGAGATAAATGATCATGGACCATGGTCTGATAAAGAACATAGGGTCTTTACGGATCTTCAAGTTGAAGGCGACTTAAAGGAGAAGACTTACTTATCGGCACTTCTTTCTTGTTGGCTGTGCATAGTTGTCTTTCCTATCAAGGATTAGAATAGCATCCGTCCAGGTACTTTCAAGATCGCCAGTTCCATGGCCAATGGTCGTTCATTTGGCCTTGCTACCCTAGTATTGGCTAGCATTTATCGTGGACATAACACCATTTCTTCCTCTCCTATTCCGAGCAAGTTTAGAGCTAGTTTTACCATTCATTATGTTTATGCCTAGGTAGGTCATTTTTTCAGAAGTAATCGCATCACCAATGACAAACTATCTAGTTCTTTGATGACTAAATATTCCGGTGTGGGCTACGCCTCTCCATTCAGCGAATTCTCCGCACGAAAGCATATACGAATTGCCATCGACTTCCTTTGGCACGGAACTGCTTTCAAGAAAATCTATGACTTGACATTCATTGACAATGATTATTTATCCATTCAGAAGTTTGACTACTTTATGAGCCTTCACTCGGGGTACCTGTCACTTCGATGTGAAGACCAACACACTATAGAAGCATATAGTCCTCACAGATTCAGCCGACGCTTTGGATTTCATCAAGACATTCCAAATGATTTGAAGGAAGAAATTCATACAGGCTCTTTAAAAGATCTACACCAATTCTACCAATCTTTCACTCATTGCAACACAGACTCCAAGGTACTCATTTCAGCTTTTGCCACAGACTATGGAAGCCGGGTCAGACATAGCTACAAACAGTGGTGGGAAGAGTTTGTGGAAATGATTTTACCAAAGGAACAGATTTTCTGGTTGACACCGCCTCCTTCCATGTTAAGTCACTAACATCCAACAAATCTCAGAAAGAAAAAAGGGAACTACAAGATGCATACATTCAACAACCCTTGTCAAAGTTTGCACTACAACCTCTTGAAGATGATCGCCATTCAAAAGACTCATCTCGACATATAGGAGTTGTTCGAAGTCAAGGCATCAAAGGTTCACTTTTTGTACCAGTTAGGGATGCCATTAAAATTTCTAAAGAGGAGGTGTGTAATGACCTAGACTACAATGAAGGGTGTTGAAGAGTCCAATGAAGGGTGTTGATGCAAAGACTTCTATTGATCATGCACATCTTCTTACAAATAGTGAGTCTTCTATCTTGAAGCCATTTGCGAAGAGTTCGAATCTCAAGAGGCGTAATTTTGCTGATGTTGGTACGTCGTCCAAATTTCCAACTGAGACAAGAAGGACATTTCTCTCATCCTTGTCACCGACCAACCCTCCAAAAGTCTCTATGTTTTAGGCCATGATGCATGTTTCTTCCATGCGTAGGAAAGGAGTTTCTATGTTTGGAGATGTTCTTTTAAACAAGCTTTCGAATCTTTCTGTGGACAACATCCTCCCATAAGTTGAAATAAATGAAATCTATAGTGGGATCGAAGCCTTAGAGTGGGCTTTCGACACTTGCGCGAACATATTGACAAATATCGTGAGGGGGTTGTGGACTATTTGAGGATGAAAGAATCTCTGAATTAACGACCAAGTCCTGTCAACTTAATTTGGCATGAGGCTGAAATTGAACTCCTCCTTTCTATAGCATCACAAAGAAAGCATCTTTGAAAACCGAGCTAGATACCATTAGATTGAGGATAGCTAACCTGCGAACCGAGCTTGTCCAATTAGAGCAATCACTGTCTCAAATTGAATTTCAACAAGTTGAACAAGATGATGCTGTGTAAGCCTTAGAAGAACAACTTGAAGAAGTCAAATCCACTCCCGTTCTTGAAGACCAGGATATGGAGGCTTTAGAGAAGATACGAGCCCTTCTGGAAGATAATTGTTCTAGCTTGAAAGACTTGAAATAGATGTCGTAATTTTTTTATTTAATTCCCATTCATGCGTGTCCTCATGCTTACCCCCTATACTATTTTCCTTTTATCAATCAATAAAGAAGACTTTATTTTCTGCTCCTCCCCCTTTGTTTTAGTCACAATTTGATTATTATTTTTTTTTTAGTGTATGACTGAACTTAGCAAAAGATACTAAGTTGCCTACGCACCCTCGAGAGGGATCAAGTCATCACATAGTTCAATTTTCTTTTTTTGGTTGATTTTTAATTTAAAAATGAGGGCTCACGTGTGTAATCCTCACCCTGCGCCCCACGGCATTTCATGGGTACCAATTACGTAATAGTGTGTATCACCATTAATCAAACCCGAGACCTCGGCCTCAAGGGCGACAAAGGCATTCAACCACTACGCACATACTCGCAATTGGTAACATAGAGGGGGATTAATTTCTCCTTATTGGTACGCTTTCAAAGGTAATGGGAAGACATCATGTACCCTTACAGCATTACAGTGCATAGTTTAGACTCTTACCGAGGAGCAATCCTCGATTTTCAAGCATAGAAGCGTTTGATGAACTTCCCATTGATGGGGCCGATCTTGATGCCCTCATGATCAATCAACTTGTAAGCTCCATTGGTGTAGACTTCTTGCACAACATAAGGTCCATCCCATTTTGAAGTGAACTTATTGTTTGTACGATGAGTTGTGAGGATAGGTCTTCGAACGGCGAGGACTAAGTCACCAACTTGGAATGATCGTGGTTTAACTCTTTTATTGAATGCGCTTGAAAGACGAGCTTGATAGCACTTAAGGTGTTGTTGGGCCTCGTGCCTTTTCTTATCAAGCGCCTCTAATTCTTGCAATTTGAACTTGGCTTTTTCTTCTCCAGTTAATCCTTCTTGAATGGCAATCTGTAATGATGGGATTTGGCATTCTAAAGGAAGAACGGTTTCCACTCCATAGACAAGAGAATATGGCGTCACTTGAGTAGGCATTTGAAATGTTGTTCGATATGCCCATAATGCTTCTCCGATTCTTACGTGCCAATCTCGCTTTGTTTTGGATACCACCCTCTTTAACAAACTACCAAGTGTTTTGTTAAAGGCTCCAACTAATCCATTTGCCGAGGCATTGTACATTGAGGAGTTGTATTGTTTAAATCTGAACTTCTCGCATAACTCTGTCATCAGCCTATTGTAGAACGGTTTGCCATTATCAGTTATGATATAACAAAGGACACCATACCGATAGATCAAATGAGTTCGAATGAAATTGACCACCATTTCTTTCTTCACCTCCCTAAGAGTCACAGCTTCCGCCCACTTTGAGAAGTAATTAGTTGCAGCCAAGATATACAAATGGCCACCGGATGAATTTGGTAATGACGCTATTGCATCAAGCCCCCATGCATCAAAAGGCCAAGAAGTTACAGCTGGGTGTAGAGGTTCTTGTGGCTAGTGGATGAAGTTTGCATGATACTAACAAACTTCGCACTTTTTAGAATACTCCATGGAATCTTGCACCATCGTAGGCCAATAATAACCCATTCCTTTGATCCTGTAGTGTAACTTAGGACCCGATTGGTGTGCGCTGCATATTCTAGAATGAGCCTTCTCTAAGACTTGTTTAGCCTCCTCCTCTCCTAAGCAACGGAGAAACAAACCATCAAATGAACGGCGGAAGAGAGTGTCTTTATAGTAAATGAATCGAGCAACCCTTTGCCGAATTTTGATCTTATGGCATATATCATCTAGGAGTCTTCCATGTTGAAGGTACTCAATGATTGCTTGTTGCCAATCTTCTTTTTCAACAAGGTATATAGAAATGATGTTGGCTTGCTCTTCTTTTTCTTCTTCTTCTTCAACCATGAAAGGTACCACCCACCTTTGGGAAATAGAAACTTTGGCTGTCTCTTCTAGGGATAATGCTAAAGCGGTAGCCAAATTAGCTAAAGCATTAGCCTACCTATTCTCTTTCCTTGGTATATGCTCCAATGTGATGGCCTCAAAATTTGCTAGCAACTTCTTCGCATATTTGCAATAAGGGATAAGGTCTTCTTTCTTGATGTCATACTACTCCAAAATTTGGTTGATAACTAATTTGGAATCCCCAAAGATCTCAAGTTACGATATGCCCATCTCAATGGCCATTTGTAGACCAATAATCAATGATTGATATTCAGTTACGATGTTAGAGTAAATTTCGCATAATGAGAACGAGTATAGAAGTATTTGCCATTGTGGAGAAACAAACACAACACCTGCCCCCGTTCCTTCTCAACGTGTAGCCCTATCGAAAAACATCATCTATGGTGGCATTACTTCAATGTATAACACGTCTTCATCTAGGAAATCATTGGAGAACTCCCAATCAGATGGAATTGGGTGATTAGCTAAGAAATCTGCCAATGCTTGTCCTTCGACAGCTTTTTGTGGAATGTATGCAAGGTCATATTGTTGTAGCAAGACTACCCATCGAGCTATACGACCCGAAACCACTGGCTTGGAGATGATATATTTAATTGGGTCTACCTTTGCTATCAAACGGACCGTATATGGTTGCATGTAGTGCTCCATTTTGTCTATGGCAAAGAAAAGAGCGAGACATAGGAGAATAATTTAATTCAGCCCCATTGAGAGTTCGGCTTAGATAATAAGGGCTCTTTCTTTCCCCTTTTTATTTTCTTGTGCCATAAGAGCACTTAGAGACTTTTCTTATGCCACGATGTACAGCACCAAAGGCTTTCCTGGGATAGGAGCACCTAAGACTGGAGGATTAAGCAAGTATCTTTTGATGCGTGCAAAAGCATTGCTACAAGCCTCATCCCATTCAAAGTGCACATCCTTCTTCATTAATTTATTGAAAGGTTGACATCGATCAGCCAAGTTCAAAACAAATCATTGTATGTAGGCTAGTTTTCCCTGTAAGCCTCTAAGTTCTCGCAGATTCTTGGGCTTTGGCATTTTTTAGATAGCTTTGATTTTGTACTGGTTAATTTCAATACTGCAGTGCCTCACAATGAAACCAAGACGTGAGCTAGTGAGCTTAGTGGCTCGTGTTTGTGATGAGTAAGATTAAGTAATCTTTTGTACTTAACACTCGTATCACTCTCTTTGACGGGAATGACTAAAAAAATCCTAAGAGAAAGGCATAAATTACCATCTCACCACCGTTGTCCGCCAATCATGAAATGACATCTATATGCTTTGGCATAGCAAAAGTGCAATGTCAAAAGCTTAACATAGTTGGGTATTTCTTTTCTCTCTCTTATATGCCCATGTATGGTTTGCTTAAAAGAAAAATATGCAAAGAAAATTAAAAATATGCTTTTATATATAATTGCAAGCGTGTATTCTAGGAGATGTGGGAGTTATAGGATGTACCTCGAAGGTGATAGTCCCCATCAAAAAATTATGATTGTGTTTGAGTTAAAGTAATTTTCTCATATCTCAAATCGTCATAACATGTTGACATTTATGCAATCTTGTGATGTTTTTCACACACAACACGCAATATTCTTTGCTATTCTTGATATATGTGCAGGTACAATGTGATTTGGCCATCACAAGGAATACATGTGTTAATGTATGATCACTAAACTGTCTTAACTTGTTTTTAAAATATAAAATTGGTTAGACTTGTTTAGTGTGTGTGTGTGTGTGTTTGGGATCCATGTGCCTGACACTTTTATTGTTGAGATATGATTTTGAGAGCTTAAAATGTTGGTTAGATCTTTGGTTGAGTAGCACATTTGATTGCATTCATACTTGTGTTTTTCTTTTCTTGAAAAACTGTTTTTGAGCAATCTCGATAGTTTCTTGGTACCTCTCGACAGCTATGCTCTCTATCGAGACCCTTCAACTACTTTTTATTTCATTCTTGATAGCTTTCGATAGCTACTTCAATCCATTGAGAAACTTTCTGGATGCTCGATAGCTCCTCGATCCATCGAGCTTCTATGCTATGGAAACCTCTCGATAGCTGCTCGATAGCTGTATCTGTTGAACATTTAAAGCTCGACTCCTTTTGATACCTCTCGATCTGTCGAGAATTATGAGCTTCTATATAAAGGGTCCGTGTGATTCCAGCTTCATTTCTCTCGATTTCTCTCGATAGTTTTCATCTTTTCACCTCCCAAAACCTCTCTCTCTCTCTCTCTCTCTCTCTCTCTCTCACTTTAAACTTCATTCCCAATTGATTTTCGGCCTAGATCAAGTGTTTCTTCACTGGTATGGGTCCTAAATCCTTCATTCTTCATGTATTTTATGCATTAAACCCAGGTTTTTGGATTTTTGAAAATTTTTTGGGGTTTTTCAAAATTGATGAATTTTTTGCAAAAATTTTGGGATGGGTTTTGTATAGATCATGCATTGCATCACATTTGCATTTTAACAATGTTTCATGCATTTTAGATGTGTGTTTACTTTGTTGCAATGTTGTGTGTTGGTTGGTTTGGATTGGGCTGAGCCCATGATGCTTTTAAATTTGCATGTCACATGTTCATGCATTTTCAAGCATATGTACCTTCAAGTTTTTATATTTTTATATATTATCTTATTGGTGTTTTTCTGATTGTCTCTCTCTCTCTCCCTCTATATCTCTTTCTTGTATTAGTTGCTTCATGGCACCCAAACACAAATCCACTCCATCCCAGAACCCTCTTCATTCTGGGGCTTCTTCTTCCTTTGATCCTACTCCTTCCCATTTACGGTTCCGTGATGATAAAGCCCAAAATGACTTTTCGGAGAACTTTTCTAGACGAGGCATTCCTTCGGAACATTAAGTCATCCTACGGACTTTTCCCATATTGACCTTTCCACTGTCATCCACATTCGGGGCTGGGAGTCACCGTGTGGCATCCTAGTCACTTGCCCTTCCGTGATTATACAAGAGTTTTACTCCAACAGGCACGAATTCGATACTTCAGTACCTCATTTCTTCTCTCGTGTTCAAGGTACACGCATCGTAGTTACTCCAAAGATTGTCTCTGAGGTACTGCACGTTCCTAGGGTAGCACATCCTGAGTACCCTAGAACTCATGTCTCTATTTTGTGAGACACCATCTTCATAGGGTGATTCTTAAAACGACCGATGCTTGACCTTTGCTAAAGATCTGAGATTCTTGAACATGGTGATGACATTTGTTCCTTATCCATTGTCTCACTATAACACTATCACAGAGCCTTGTGCTCACTTTTTGCTATCCCTTTTAGAGCATATCTTTTTCGACTTCCCTTCTCACTTCATTCTATCCCTTATAGATGTCTATAGGGATACGGCGACCTGTGATAAGCTCATTTTTCCTTCGACTATCACGAGGATCCTTCGCCATTTTTCGGTCTCCTTTCCTACATCTGATCACTTTCCTGTTATGAGTGCCATTGACGCTGCTACCTTTAAGCGGAGTGATGCACAGCTTTGCTTGAGGCGGACTCAGACCGAGATGGCCACTCCTCCAACTTCTACCACTCCATCCGCCTCCGCTCCTTCGTTTTCTACAAGTGGAATGACTCTTGAGACCATCATGGAACAACTTGTGCACATGAATGCTCACCTTGACACACTCAATGATGAGCTGTGTCAAGTGAACACCCGTGTTGGTTGTATCGCACGATGATAGGCTATCATGAGTGGTTTCACTATTACTTCTTCTCCATCTCCACCAGCCTTCGAGGATGAGAGTGACGATGGCTCCAACAGTGATGTTGCTGATGAGGACGATGGTGCTAACTCGCCTAGTGATGATGAGATGTCTACTTAATGTACTTACCCTTTGTCACTAGTGATAAAAAGGGGGAGTAGTTTTGATATGAGAGTAGTCATATATATAGGGGGATGGTTAGCATAGGAGATCATTTTTGTTTGGGGGGGTGTTCATTTTTTTGGAGGGATGTAGTGAGGACTTATGTATCTTTTCTTTTCTTTATCTTTTAGATACTTTGTTCATGTATCTTAGGTCTTGTGACCACATTATGATAACAAACCTTGTACTTATGATGTTTATATAGATGATGAGGTTGTTATTACATTTCTTTCACCTATCTTTATATGTGTTGTTTCTTTTCTCTCTTTATGCACATGCTTCTTATAGTCTTGTATGCAATCTTTCATTTCTGTTTCACACTAAGATGCCGTGATGAGTTTTGTTTAAAGTGTTTCAGAAATACAGGTTATCAAAGTCTTCTTGCCATGAACTCTCTTCTTGCAAAGTTTTTCAAGAGTTTGTGTTAGGATAGATTTTTTGTATTCAACAAGCATGAGTTGAGTGATTTATGACTTCTCTCATATGTTCATTTGTTTGTTGTGATTTTGTCACGGATTGCCAAAGGGAGACAAACCTACAATTGAACTCTTATCCCAATACCCAATTGGACTTGTTTTGTAGTGACAATCTCTCCTTGTAATGCACGGCTTCCAGTACGTGACTAACCAATTGCGTGAATCCCAGTATGCGACTTAATTCACCAATTAGAGAAGGATGTTGGCTGCAAAATTCTTCAATTCATCACACGATGAAGATCGAGAAGATACTTGGTCACAAAACCCTATGGTGTACAAACACAGCAGCTTCTTCACACGAAAGATGAACTAGGGCAAATTCAATCTCCAGTCACAATTTGCATGAACAAACTTTGCCATACACACGAGCAACCTTTAACGGCCCTTAAAATAATTGTTATATATGTTTAGGGTTGTGAGAAAAAAAGCTCAAACACATAATCACGGATTGGATGAAAAACAGTATTGAAAAACTGAATTTCATAAACCTCATTTGTCGAGTTGCTGTCGAGCCACGGGCTTCAACTGCTTTACAGGTCTCGATAGATAGCTAGCTGTCGAGATTTAATGAACAACATTTTCTGCATTTGAATCTTAGACAGACTTGCATGGCTTTAATACCTGACCTTGAAACCTTGTTTCTTGAAGCATTAAACATATCCTAGATCTACCCAATTACAAGTAAAGTACATTTTGTCAAAAAGTTAGCCAATTACATAAAATAGTGATATATGTTCCTAACATGTGAATCACGTATGTCTCAACAATGTTGATACTTACAAATGATTTCATTAATTTCATTGAGATAAAGAATTGAGTGTTTGAGATTGATGTCTCCATATTTGGTTGTGAGAATAGATTGATTGAGGAAGCGTTTGGAAGGTTGCTTAATTTATATAATTTTAGGATATAAAAGTATTTTATACTTTAAATTCTTATTTATAGATTTCAAAATCATTTAATTGGCTTAAAAAATAAAGTCTACTTTTAACAATATATATTATAATATGTTATAGTCTTATAGTATTGTACAATTTAAAAAAAAAAAAAATATGAATTAAGAAAATCAAGTTTCAAAGTATTCAGCAATATTGAGGGTAAACACAAATATTATATAACAAAGTAAGTATTAAATTGTAAGTCTAAATATATAGAATAATGATTTCAAATAAAATTGTAAAATATCCACACATCACGTGGGGCATAATTTAGTAAATTATAAATGATAAATCTTTTTATATTGATGACAAATAGGGGGAAAGGGTCACGACCCCTCTACTCCCTCTAACTTTTGAATATAAAGTAATTATAGAATATTTTGAGAGTAAAATAAACATTTTTCTAAAAAAGAAAATTCCTCTAACATTATAATTTGTATCATGAGTATAAATTTTTTGTATTTCATTTTATAGTCTAGCAGCCATTACTATGTGATTGATTTTTTTTTTTTAATTTAGTTTATTTATAATGAAAGTCAAACAAATACATAACAAGTTGTAATTGATTGAGTATAAAGTGAAACACAAAAAGTGAGATAGAAGATTTATATTTACATATCACTATGGAAGATTTACTATTTATTTGAGAGCAAAGAGTGTGTATTTATTTTTATTCCAAAATATTCTATGCTTTTTCTTGGACATGATACAATTTCCATATTTCTTTTGAATGACCAACAAAAAGTCATATTTAATAGAGCACTAGTATCAAATGTGTTAAATGCTAAATTTTTAGCATTTAGTACACCAAGCCAAAAATGCCCCAAATATGAGAAGTCCTAAATGCCCCCCCCAAAAAAAAAAAAAAAAGGCATGTGCTACAGTCACATTCTATTTTTAGAATGGTATGGTTCATGAGTTAAAAATTTGGGTATTATTTCATTACTTTCTCTTTGTTCTATTAAAAAAATAATAATAAATAATGTTTAACTAAACAAATAAAAGAGTAGAAGATGTGATATAGATTATACTGTAAAGTGGTATATAAGTTAAAATAGATAACATATGCAATGTATTTCATGAGGTAACAGACCATCTTCTTTAATATAGAATCCTCTTCATTTCGTTTGACATAAAGAGAGTCAATTTTAAGGTGGAGGTTTTTTTTTTTTTTTTTCTTTCTTTATTTATTTTTTTCGTTTGACAATATATGATATTATTAAAATTTTAAATAACTTGAAACACCTTTACTTGTAATGTTCAATTTGAACCAAAAAATGGATTCATTTGAAATGAATTTTTTTTTTTTTAGAAAAAATTGAAATGAAAAATGATTCAATAATGGTTAGTTTATATAGAAAATCATTAGGTTAAATTGTTAGGCATTCAAAATTAATTCACTATTATCTAAAATTTTACTTGAGTAGTGTCTAGTTAGAGTTAAGCAAACTCTCGAGACAACACAGTAATGCCAATTTCAAACTATCATATCTCACTTATTTCAAATCCAAAATAGTTTTGAGAGTAATACCTAACACCCCAGGGCTCAAGCACACTACCCAATTACATTGCAATCCTAAAATACATGGAAATTAAGTATACTTAGAAGAAAATTTGGCACGAAATTAATTCAACAACAACAAAAAGTTACAAGTTTAAATTTGTGTCTATTTTGAAATCCCATATATCTACATTCCAATGAGATAAGCTCAATTAGAAGTTCATTATGGTATAGTAGATATGGATGAAAGATTAGATCAACTCCTCATCTTTAATTACGTAGATCGAAACTTCATTGTCTTCGAATAGTTTTTGACATGGACAAGCTAATACAATTCAAATTTAATATATCTTGACACTATGATATATCAACCCATCTATAAACCCTAACAATATATAATTATGGTGTATATAACCATATAATTATCCCTATAAATAGTTACTTCTCAATACCTGAAATTTCTAGTGGGGAACTCCTAGTGGAGTTTGGTGGGAGTGTGGCCAATTATCATTGTTTGTAAAAAGCAGCCAAATCTGAGATCTCATGCAACTTCGACAACAATTGTTTCTTTTTTTTTCTTTTTTTTTCCCTTCGATAATGCCTTTCAATTTTATAATCACGACATTCGTAATGGATTTGTACTTGACTTTTTCACTCCTATGAAGCCCCACATTCAAATACAATATTTGCAATGTGACTTAGTTTAATGATATAATCTAATCGAAAGACAAACAACAGAAGACACAGCCTGTTTTATTTAAATTTATCGGGGGCCCTTCAGTTTTGATGTGTCATTTAAGTAATTTTCATTGTAAGAATTAAGAAACTGAGTCGGTAAGTGAAATAATATATTTGTTTTCTTTTCCCATAAATTTTCTATTTAAGATCAAGGGCAAAGCATTTTCTTGAAAACCTGCCTTTGGTTGTTTGTATTTAACATTCATTGGATTCTTGAGTATTACACGCATCCTAAGGAGATGGCGCTAAAATATACGCTGGAGACAGATATAAAGATCAAGGCACCAACTGATAAGTTTTACAACATCTTTAGGAGCCAAATGCACTTAATTCCAAATGTCTCATCTGACAAAATACAAGGTGAAAGCTCACTTAGTGTGTAAAACACTACCGAATGTTCAGACCCCCAATTACAAAATTACCAACACAAGGTTATACTCAAACAATAAATGTGCAGAATAATAAATATAAGCTACACCCAAACAAGCAAACTACTCCAAACCATAATTTAATCACAACACAGCAGCAATTAAAAGCAAAGAGTAAGGAATAGAGAGAAGTAAATGCAATTGGGATCCACTAGAAAATCAATTGGAATACATGAATAGCAAAAGACTATCCAAGCCTAATCTATCCGATGCACCTAAGCCCTCCAAGCTTCTAGCTCCAACAGGGTTATGCCTAACCTTGTCTTCTTAAGCTTACCGAATCCCGCAATTAGCCCATTGCATCAACCAAAATGAATTGATTCTCTCTTGAACTGCTTCCCAAACACCAAAAACCTTCTCACTAATATGAATATGGTGATGTAAGGATTTGGCTAAAGATCCTCTCAAGGGTATGACAATGGAGAGGGTAAGAGTAGAGGAATTTGAAGAGTCAAATGTATAAGATTGTGGATGAATCAATCTTGTTGTTCTCTGGGGTTTCTCTCTCAAAATTCTCTCTGGAAAACTCTCTACATTTCGTGGGAATAAGGGTATTTATAATAGGATATGTAAAGGAATGTGAAAAGTCATTTTTCTGCAAAACAAGGTGCTTTGGTGAGTCACTCGTGACTGGGACAAGTCGCAAGTTTCACTTGCCAAATAATAGAATGGCCAGGCTATACTTTTTGTCCTGTAGTGATCTAGCTATCTTGACCCTTCAACTTCCTGCATGCTTCACACGTGTGCTAGATTCTGGCTAGTCACCATTCACGAGTCAGTCGTGAGAAGCCTCTTTATTGCACACGCTTGATCAATTTTTCACACTCTCTCACACACAACCCTTACATTATTCCCACCTAAATACAGGATTTCTAAATGCTGAATTACAAGCAAATGTGATGCGGAATAAAGCCAACACATAGTTGAATAAATTCAACCTTACATAAGGTGTTCAGGTACATGAAGGTGATTAGGAAACCATTAGCTCTGTTAAGCACTGGAATTATACCCTAGGTAAGAGAAAGCATAATATATAAAGGCTTAACACATGAATTATCCAAAGTTTTTTCCACCTCTAGTTGTGGTTGTGCTGCAGAAATTGTTTAATACATTATAAATTTATGTGGGTACTATATATGTACTACTAGAATTTTTTTTAATAAAAATCTTCTTTCTTTTTAATATGGGTGCTTTATTCTTTTTTTTTTTTTCTTTTTTTGCCAATAGTGATTGGCCACATGTCTCTTTTATGTATATGTATATATCTCAGATACATGACATCTTGTAGTTTGTGTGACATAAAGTGGAACATTTCTTGTGTTATAGAGGGTTTTAGTTCATTTTTATCCAATTTTAATACAGAAAATCATTTGTATTAATTATATCATCATTTTTTTAGTCCTATGTCTAAAAATTAGTAAAACATCTTGAGGTTATTCCAGAATATTTGCAAAAATAGAGTTCAGATGAATTCTGGCTATATGACAATATCATTATAGCTTTTTGCAATCATGAAACTTCACTCCTTAAATTACAAGCTCAAATCACATAAAAATAAGGTGGAGCTTCATAGAGTAAATCTTCTTTTAAAAGGAAGTAGGTAATACCACTAAGTTAGATGATGAAAAATGTAGTTTGTATAAATTTACTCTTATATCTTTATTAGATAATAAAAAGTAATACATTATATTTTTATTAAAAAATTGTGTATGGATAGACACTTCATTTTCTTTTACAACAACCCAAAAGAGATGGGAATGCCTAAAAAAATAAAATTGATAAGGTGTAAAAAAAACTACTTAGAGAACACATAAAAGGGATGAGAAGAGTCAGAACAAAGGATACAAAAATAAATGAAACGCGTGAAAAAAGAAAAAAAGAAAAAAAAATAAAGGACGTTGTCATGGGGGGTGTTTTTGATAGGTACTGTAGCGTGACAGTGTGGATATTTGCAGATATTTGTAAAGGTATACATGGGCGGATATTTGTAGATATTTGTAAATAGGCATTGTGACAATTGTAGGCTTGATATTTGTAGATATTTGTAAGTAGGTGTAAGGGTGTGCATAGGTGGTGCGTATATTGCTGCAATGGTGTGCGTGTGTAGGTGTGACAGCTATGTGTGTAAGGGTGTGCAGGGGAGCGTGCATGTGTATGTGCACAGGTGGTGCGCATATTGCTGCAGAGGGGTGCGTGTGTGCCTGCATGGGGGTGCATCTGAGGGTGTTGTGACTGGACTGTATTGCAGAAGGGATTGTACTACTATTGTGGGTTATTAGTTGGTTAGGCCAGGGTGTCAAGTAGATTGTTAGTTGGTTATAAGGGGAATGTAAGGATTGTAAAGCTCATGTAGATAAGAATTCCATTGTTTCTTCCTTATTCTTTCTCTCTACCTTGTTCCTTGTTCCAAATATCAATTCTTCTTCCTTTTCTTCCACTGAACTAGAATCTTATCAATTGGTATTAGAGCCCATTTCTGTAGCCATGACAGAAACTCGATCCATAGCTGCACTCACAGAAAGGTTCAATGCTCTATCCAAGACTACAGAGCAACATGACAATGAATTCCAAGTCTTGCACCAGAAGATGGATGCCATGACAACTATGTTGCAAACCTTACCAGAGACAATCCAAACCTTCTCTGAAGCTGGGAATAGACGGCAAGCTAGACCAAATTCTCCAACAAGGGCTGTGTCTCCAAGAGTGCAAGCATACCAAGATTCAATTTTAACCACTAGGATTGTAAAGCTTGAATTTTCAAGATTTAAAGGGGAAAATCCTTCGGGTTGGGTGTACAAAGCTCAACAACTTTTCTATTTGTAGAATATACCATTGAATTAGAGGATCTTGTTGGCTTCTTACTACATGGAGGAGAAGGCTTTGATATGGTTTCAGGATGCTGAGGATGCAGGTCAATTCACTAGCTGGGATGCATTCATAAGGGCCTTGCATATCAAATTTGGCTCTTTAGCCTATGATGACCCTATGGAAGCTTTGTCGAAACTAAGGCAAGTCAGTTCAGAAGCTCATTACAAAGGGAAATTTGAAGCCTTATCCAATCGTGTTAAGGAACTTCCAGACAAGCATAAGCTCTCTTGCTTCTTGAGTGGCTCGAAAGAAGAGATTAGGCTTCCTGTGAAGATGTTCAACCCTCCAAATCTTGGTGCTGCCTTTGGATTGACTAAAATTCAAGAAGAGTACCTCAATGCCAGCAAGAAAGGTACTAAATCATGGGGTGAAGCTCAGGTAGCAAGACCCTCAATTCTTGGTCCTCCACCTTCCAAGACTAACTTCAAAACTTCTAAACCACCGTTTCAAAAGATCCCAACTGCTCAGATTGAAGAAAAAAGAAGGAAAGGATTATGCTTTTCCTGTGATGAGAAGTGAGTTGCTGGTCATAAGTGCAAGACTCCAAAGTTTTTTATGATGGAAGGGGTGCAAACTTCTATGTCTGAGTAGAGGTCTGTTCCGAGGAGATGCAAGTGGAGGAGTGCATTGGTTCAGATGTGTCTTCTGACTTGATTAATTCTACTACTGAGATCACATTCTATGCATTGTTAGGCAATCCATCTCCAGGCACCATGAGAGTACTTGGAAGAATAAATCATCAAGAATTGGTGATCCTAATTGATACAGGTAGCACTTATAACTTCTTGGACACCTCCATTTATATGTTGTTGAAACTTCCCATAGCTGTTAAAGATAGCTTTGAGGTTAAGGTTGCCAATGGTGCATTGGTGTAGACCAGGGGTGCTTGTCATGCAGCCCAACTTAAGCTTAAAGGGCAAACATTCCTTATGGTTCTCAATGTTTTGTCCATAGGAGGGTGTGATGTTGTCTTAGGAACTCAATGGCTGTACACTTTGGGACTGATCCAGTGGGACTTCCAGCACCTTACTATGAAGTTTGTTTTAGATGGCAAGCCAGTTTTACTCCAATGTTTGCAACCCTTTGGTCTTGATTTTTAGGACTCTAAGAAGTTCTTCAAACCTACTGTTAAGAGGGGGTTGTGTCTTCAAGTTATCTCCCCAGTTCCTTCTTCAGCTCCAGAACAAATTTAGCTAGAGATTGAAGACCTTTTGACTAAATTTAGTGTAGTTTTTGCAGCTCCATCTGGTGTACCACCCTTGAAAGGCCATGAGCATCAGATTTTGCTTAAGGAAGGGACTCAAGCCATCAGTGAAAGGCCCTACAGGTACCCTTTTTATCAAAAATCTGAAATTGAGAAAATTGTGCATGAACTCCTAGAGGTTGGATCCATTAGGCCTAGTCAAAGTCCTTTATCTTCACCAGTGTTGCTGGTGAGAAAGTGTTAGGTTCTAAGAATTAGGAACAAATGTATTAGAACTTCAATTTGTAATGTTGGCAAACCATGATCAAAATAATGTTTAGTCTTGTGTTAGACTTGCTCAAAGTATGGCTCTTCATGTAAAGTTGGAATCGAGTTTTATGCAGAATTCACTGTGCACTTTCTGCCTGACTCGATTGATCGAAAATTAGACTCGATCGATCGAAAGTCGTGCAGATTGTTTTTCTGCAAAATTTTCCAACTCAGCCCTAGTCCATTTAATGTATAGGGTTTTATGTTTTGCCCTAAGTATATAAGGGAAAACCCTAGCCACGTTTTTAGAGTTCTGTTTTGCTGTGTTTGTGAATCTCATTGTGAGATCTAGAGGTGTTTGCCTTCACATACACTTAGGGTTTCCAAACTCAAGACTCATGTCAAGAGCTTGGTAAATCAAACAGTTGCAGAATCAAAGATCTTAAAGAAATACAAGCAGGTGCGCTTGTGGATTGCTGAAGAATTCAAGAAAGAAGGAGTCTGTGGATCTCGAAGCTGTCATGTGGTCGTGGTAGTAAGTTTCCTACACTTGGGTAGCAATAGGATGTTAGTGGTCTAAGTCTTATTGTGTAAACTTCGATTCTTTCATAGTGGATTCAGTTTTACCTTGAGGATAGCTAGGTTAAATCCTCCCCAGGTTTTTTACCGGTTTGGTTTTCCTGGGTCATCAGATCTTTGTGTTCTTTATTTTCTGCTGCTTTACTGTTTTTGATTATTTGTGTTAACCTAGATTTAATTAAATTACCTAAGTTAATCACTTGGCTAATTCTCTAGGTTAATCTATTTGGGTTTAAGGGGTCTAAACGAACTCACAAGTGGTATCAGAGCGGATAGCTTTTGTTTTGATCCTTTGATCTTTTAGCTGATCCTTGACCCTTGTTGTCATGGAACATGGACACTCTCTTGTTGTTCCACCTCACTTTGATGGAAACAACTATGCTTATTGGAAAGTAAGGATGAAAGCATTCCTGAAATCCATTGATGAGAGAGTTTGGAATTCCGTTGAGTACGGATGGGAGAAGCCCACTACTCCTGTGAGTGAGTGGCAAACTTCTCAAAAGGAGGCAGCCGCTTTCAATAGCAAAGCCATGAATGCTATTTTTAATGCTGTTTCCATGGAGGAATTTAAGAGAATCTCTAATGTAGAGGTTGCTCATACTGCTTGGAAAATCCTCCAGACTGTGCATGAAGGCACAAAGGCAGTTAAAATCAATAAGTTGCAGCAATTAACCTCTAGATTTGAAAGCATTAGAATGAATGATGATGAATCTTTTGATGAATTCTATGCTAAATTGAATGATATTGTTAATTCTGCTTATAATTTGGGTGAAATCTATGATCAACCTAAAATTGTTAGGAAGATTCTTAGATCTTTGACTGAGGATTTTAGACCCAAAGTGACTGCCATCACTGAGAGCAAGGATGTGGACTCCATCCCTGTTGATGAACTTGTAGGATCTCTTCAGTCCTATGAGTTAGACCTCCCTAAGACTAACAAATCCAAATCAATGGCTCTTAAGTCTGTTGATGATGTTGAGGATGGTGGATTTGATGATGAACTCTCTGCTACAGAGATTGCCTATCTTGCCAAGAACTTTAGAAACTTTCTTAGGAACAATAACAGAAGGGCAAGAGGCAAGAACACTGTTGAACCTAGAAATTTCAGGAGGAATGATCCCACTAAGGTTAATAACACTGAAAAACCTAAGGAGAAAGTATGTCAGCCTTCTAATAATTCTTTGGGACAACAATGTTATGGTTGTCAAGGGTATGGTCATTTAAAATCTGAATGTCCTACATACTTGAGGTCTAAGGATAAAGCTATGGCTGTAACCCTTAGTGATGATGAAGTTTCTGACAATGAATCCGCTAGTGATGAGGATGGAAACTTTATTGCTTTCACTGCTACTACTGTAGTAAATGAAAGCATGTCTGTTGAAGAGAACCCTTCTGATGGGGAACTCTCTGAGGATGCAGATTTACAAGAAGCCTATAATAAACTTTGCAAAGTTGCTGCAAAGAATGCCATGAATGTTGATTTAGGCTTGAAGAAAATTGCATCTTTGGAACTTGAAAAGAAAAATTTACTTGTGAAATTGTTTGATGCAAATGAGCTTTTGAATAATGTGAAAACTGAGAACATGCTTTTACTTGATAAAGTTAAATGTTTGGAACTTGATTTATCTGTTGCTAGAGAACAAACTAATAGGTCTGCAAGCTCCAAACTTGATCACATGCTGAGTGTTCAAAAGTCTCCTTCTGATAAAACTGGTTTAGGTTTTGTGGATAGCATCTCTGTGCCTGAACCTTCTTCCACTAAATTTGTCCCTTCTTCTGAACCTCCTAAGAGTGAGATTGTCAAACCCTTGGTGAGTGAGCCTGTCAAATCTGTAGATGTTGCTCCACCTAGGAAGATTAGGGTTGATCTTCAAGCTTCTCATTCTAGAGCTTCTACTTCTACTAAGGGCAAGTTGCATGATAAGCCTGCATGAGTTTGTCATTTTTGTGGAAAACCTGGACACATACGTCCAAATTGTTTTAAGTTGTAAGCTGCGAAGCGAGCAAATAAAACTAAAGTACATGTGCCCCAAGCACATGATCCTATGGTACTTATTGGTGAATTGGTAAAGGCGTTAAACCTTTATTCCAATTCTGGAGTTGCTCAGAATTCTAATGTGAATCATAACTCCAATGCAAGAGTTGCATTTAAAAAGTTTTGGATGCAAAAGGCTCAATCTAATTGAGTCTGTCTGACATGGTCCTTGTGCTTCATTGCTCTATCTTTGGTGACCTCTGTTTCTAGGATTTGCATTGCATTACATTCATGCATTTCATTTTAAGATGTTTGTTTCTTTGATATATATATATATATATATATATAATTTTTTTTGCAAATTGTGTTTTTGCTATTTTTTCTTAAAATTGAAGACAAGGTTGGTCAATCAAATCTTGCATGACATGCTTATGTACCTTGTTTAGCTTTGATGCACTTATGTCTATTGCACTTTACTAGCTAAAGTTTTGTTGTGCATGTTGTGTGGGAAGATGCTATATTTGTTAATCACATGATCTTGATCTTGAAGTCTTATGTCTTTGATTGTTGGACTTGGTCTTATTGAGAAAGGCATAAATAACCATCTCACCACTGTTTACTAGCCAATCATGAACACCTTAGTGCATATCGTAAGATTTTGTGCTCGAGAAAGTGTAGCACATGCACAAAAAGAACATAAGGTGTAGCCTCTATTAAAATTGGTGTGTACATTATTGGGCTAAAATAATTTCACAATTCATAAAATTGGTGTGTACATTATCCCGGCTTTTATTAAGTTTCTAATCAACTAAATTGAATAATGAGGAAAATCAAGAAACTTACATGGTTGCAAGCTTTTATTCTAGGAGATGTGAGAGTTATATGATGTAACTCTTTAAGTAATAGTCTCTTTCAAATTCATGTGATGGATTTTGTAGAAATTGTGATTGATCAATATGTGCATATCACCTCACATGTTTCTCTTGCTTATGCTAATTGCACACACTACACAAGTTATTCTTTGCTAAACTGTGTACATGATATTGTGTGTGTTTTTGGTCTGACCAACCAAGTTTGAAATTTTCTGGAAATTGTTGCAAAACATGTTTGCTTGCTTGATTGGTTGAGGAAGATTATGAGAAAAGCTTAATATGAGAGATCTGGGTTAAAAATATGGGTTTTTGGAAAACATTTCATCTCATACTCATGCATTGTTTTCATAAAAGTTAATGCTTTGAGGAGTTTTTGCGTTAATTTGTTTCAATTTTTCAAAGATTCAATTTTCCAGATTTTCGATCGATCGAGTCTGTTTTTCGATCGATTGAAAATGTTTTAAAACAACAATAAACTCTCTGTGTGTTTTGATCGGTTCTCGATTGGTTTTGGATCAATCGAAGGATTTTCGACCGATCGAATCTGTTTTTTCGATCGATCGAAATCGGGTTGAAAGTTTTTAAAAAGGACTTTTCTCACATGGATTCTTTATTTTTCAAAAGTTTTTCAAACCTTTTTGTCTCCTCACCAACCGGTCAAAGAATTGTTTGCTGTTTTTGGCGTTTTCCTCAAATCTTTTTGCATAATCTCTCTCTTCCAAAACCGGTAAGTCATTTTTACCCTTTCTTTTGCTTTTATTTTCATGTTTCATGCATTAATTCATGCATTTTTGGGGTATTTTCGCCATTTTAGTTTTTGGTATTTTTGGAGTGATTTTTGGCTCTTTCTTTTTCAAAAGAATCGTGGGTTTTTGTGGGGACACCTTATCTAAGCACTATATGTGATTTAATTTGATTAATTTGGTGATTTGTGGAATTTTTGAATTTCTAGGGCTTGAAATTGGGGATTTTGGGGTTTTTGTTCAATTTGATTTAAATTGATAAAATTGGCTTGTTAGATTGATTAATTTGATCATTATATTGAGTTGTATGACTGCTGTGTTGATCAATTTATCAATTAATTGTGTTTTGAAAAATTGGGTTTTTCAAAATTGGGTATTTTTTCATTTAAACCTAATGCTCAAGCCAATTTTGTTAATTTGGATTATATTTGAACTTGTCACTGCATTAGTTCATGCATCATGTGCATATTTTATTCATGCATCATATAGAATTGATATTTCTATATTTTGTGTTGTGCTAACTTGCAGACTGCCCTTGGTTTTTGCTTTTGCTCTTCTTTTTCTGTGTCTCTTTTTTCTTTTCTTAGCATCATGCCTAGGAAAACTAGAGCCCATAGGACTTCTGACCCTTCACCTTCGTTTGATACTGAGCGGTTCCCTAGTGAGAAGAACCAAGAGACCTATGAGTCCCTGAACCTTAGGCGTCATATCTAGGCTGAGCGTAGAGTCATACTAGATGAGGTAGATCCTGAGGTGAGACGTAACTTTGAGCGTCGGGGTTGGTTATCTTTGCTCGAATATGAGCATCCTCCTCCTCCTGTCACCTTGATTAGAGAGTTCTATTTGAACCTCTCTATCCACATCTATGATACCAACACCTTAGTTAAGGTTTGGTTACGAGGTGTAGAGTATCGCATTACCCCTACGGTTATGTCTGATGCTCTTGGGGTGCCCATTGTTGACCATCTCGTTTTTCCTTATGAGGAGTCTCCGCCTCTTGATGACATGCTGTCATACATCACTGGGTCTTCTATCCAACGGGGTTCTGATCCTCGGATCACTTCTGCTGAGCTTTCCGAGCTTCACTATCTTTTCTTTAGGATAGCGTGTCATTCTTTGTGGCCTATTTCTCATGTCCACACCATCCCTCTTGAGCGATGTGTGTTTTTGTATGCCCTGGTTACTGATGCTCCTATCAGTTTTCCTCATTTGTTTCTTCGTTCTTTGAATGAGATTCATCGGTCTAGTTCTACGGCTCATGCGTTATTCTTTCCCGTTTTTATTCATAGGATTCTCCTTTTTCTTGGTTTAGGTGATTTTCCTGCGTCTGAGCCTGTTCGAGTTATTGCTCCTATAGGTGCTACCTTTTTGAGGCAAAGGGCTGCTCAACTTCGAGCTAGCTCTAAGCGTCCTAGGGTAGAGCCTTCCGGTATCACTCCACCCCCTTCTTCTTCTACAGATACTCCTGCAGCTGGGACGTCTTCTGATCCTGCTGTTGCTGCTGCTGCTGATGTTCCTCCATCATTTGATGAGGTTTCTGACCTTCGTCGGACTCTGGATACTGTCGTGACCGTTCAGGCGACTCATGGTCAGTTATTGGTGGACATCCTTGATGAGCTACGTGCATTGCGAGCGGACTTGGCGAGTTCTCATCATTCTCCTCCACCTTCTTTTGATGATGAGTGAGTGCCCTTTGGCAATTCGTCACAAAACAGGGGGAGTACATTCTATTGTGTAGTTCTTCTGTATCTAGGAGATTTTTGTGGAGATTTTCATTTTAGGGGGAGTTTTGTACTTAGTAGTGATACTGCGGAGCTTGTGGAGTTATTAGATTGTATCTAGGCGCTTCACTGTGTATTTCATTTTTAGCTCTTGTTTAGGAGATATTTTTGTTGAGATACATTTTTATATATATGTTTCTTGTTTCACTATGCTACTCTGCTTATTGATCTATATTTATGATATTATTCATGATATTGTCTTTATTTTGTGTCATGTGAAATCAAGAAGATATTTTTATATATTTCCTGTTTTTTTTTCCACACATGCGTTTATGTGTTTGTTAAGTGTTACAGGAATATACAGGTTGATTCAATCGTGCTGCTGTCTATTTTGCAACTGTTAGATAATAGTTAGGTTGAATTGTTTAAGTGGCTTTTTATTTTTGTAATGGGCTGTTTCATTTTGTAAACTTTGAGCTTTTTGTTAAGTCTGTATTTTGTCACGGATTGCCAAAGGGGGAGTTTGTTAGGTTCTAAGAATTAGGAACTAATGTATTAGAACTTCAATTTGTAATGTTGGCAAACCATGATCAAAACAATGTTTAGTCTTGTGTTAGACTTGCTCAAAGTATGGCTCTTCATGTAAAGTTGGAATCGAGTTTTATGCAGAATTCACTGTGCACTTTCTGCCTGACTCGATCGATCGAAAATTAGACTCGATCGATCGAAAGTCATGCAGATTGTTTTTCTGCAGAATTTTCCAACTCAGCCCTAGTCCATTTAATGTATAGGGTTTTATGTTTTGCCCTAAGTATATAAGGGAAAACCCTAGCCACGTTTTTAGAGTTCTGTTTTGCTGTGTTTGTGAATCTCATTGTGAGATCTAGAGGTGTTTGCCTTCACATACACTCAGGGTTTCCAAACTCAAGACTCATGTCAAGAGCTTGGTAAATCAAACAGTTGCAGAATCAAAGATCTTAAAGAAATACAAGCAGGTGCGCTTGTGGATTGCTGAAGAATTCAAGAAAGAAGGAGTCCGTGGATCTCGGAGCTGTCACGTGGTCGTGGTAGTAAGTTTCCTACACTTGGGTAGCAATAGGATGTTAGTGGTCTAAGTCTTATTGTGTAAACTTCGATTCTTTCATAGTGGATTCAGTTTTACCTTGAGGATAGCTAGGTTAAATCCTCCCCAGGTTTTTTACCGGTTTGGTTTTCCTGGGTTATCAGATCTTTGTGTTCTTTATTTTTCGCTGCTTTACTGTTTTTGATTATTTGTGTTAACCTAGATTTAATTAAATTACCTAAGTTAATCACTTGGCTAATTCTCTAGGTTAATCTGTTTGGGTTTAAGGGGTCTAAACGAACTGACAGAAATGTAGATGGTAGTTGGCGTATGTATATAGATTATAGGGCCCTTAACAAGGCTACAATCACGGATAAATATCCTATTCCTGTAATGGATGAGTTGTTGGATGAACTCCATGGTTCTTCCATTTTTTCTAAGTTGGACCTTAGATTGGGCTACCACCAAATTAGAATAAAGGATGAGGATATTGAGAAACCTGTCTTTAGAACCTATGAAGGCCAGTATGAATTTTTGGTCATGGCACTTGGTTTAACAAATGCTCCTTCAACCTTTCAATCACTCATGAACCAGATTTTTATACCCTTCCTAAGGAAGTTTGTTCTTGTTTTTTTTTTTTTTTTTTTTTTTGATGATATTTTGGTGTTTAGTAAGGATTTGACATCTCACTTTCTCATTTGAGAGTGGTGCTTACTGTGTTGCTTGACAATAAGTTGTATGCAAAGAGAAGTAAGTGCGTTTTTGGTTATGTGGAAATGGAGTACCTTGGTCATTTAATTTCTGTTCAGGGGGTTAGAATAGACCCTACGAAGACTGAAGCCATGTTGTAGTGGCTTGCCCCTACTTCTGTTAAGGCCTTGAGAGGGTTCTTAGGGGTGACAGGCTATTATAGGAAATTTGTGAAGGATTATGGTTTGATTACAGCTCCACTTACCTACCCTATTGAAGAAGGACACTTTCCAATGGTCTACTCAAGCTGAATTAGCTTTCAATACTGTCAAACAAGCTATGTCACAATCACCAATGCTAGCCTTACCTGACTTTACTAAGCCTTTTGTTGTTGAGTGTGATGCCTTAGGTACTAGTTTGGGGGCTATCCTAATGCAGAATCATAGGCCATTGTCTTTTCATAGCTAAGCACTTAAGGGAAGAAGCTTGATTTTGTCAACTTATGAGAAGGAATTGTTGGCATTGGTCACTGCTATGAAGAAATGGAGACCATACTTGGTAGGAAGGCCCTTTGTGATCAAGACTGATCAACGAAGTCTCAAATTTCTTTTGAAGCAACGGATTGGGACACCTGCTTAGCAAAAATGGTTCACCAAATTGCTTGGTTACTCTTTCATTGTGGAGTACAAGAAGGATAAGGAAAACAAGGCAGCTGATGCCTTGTCTAGAAAAGAAGAAAGTTTTGTTGTGCAACCAGGGGATGATTTTGTTTCCTCTTCGGTGGGTGTTGGTTCCTTGTTTCTTATTTCTTTTCCTTGCCCCATGTGGTTGACTATTTTGAAAGATAGCTACAATGAAAATGTTGAATGAAAGTTCAAATACTGTGTAAAACACCTATGAACGTTTAGACCTCCAATTCACAAATTACCAACACAAGCTTATAATCAAACAATGTATATGCGAAACATGAAAATAAGCTAAAATAGAATTGGTAGAACAATCTAAACTGAAATTAATCAAAACCACAGCAGTAATTAAAAGGCAAAGATTAAGGGAAGTGAGATGCAAACACAAAGACAACACAGCAATGTGTTATTGAAGAGGAAACCGAAGTCCTCAACGAAAAACCTCGTCACTGCCCTCCAAGCAGTCTATAATCCACTAGAGAAAGAAGTTGGGATACATGAATAGCAGAAGACCCTCCAAGCCTAATCTACCCAGTGCACCTAAGCTCTCCAAGCTTCTTGCTCCAACAGGGTTACGCCGAACCTTGTCTTCTCTAGCTTACCGGATCCCGCAATCGCCGATTGCATCAACCAAAATGAATTGGTCCATTTTGAACTGCTTCCCAAGCACCAAAATACCTCCTCACAGATATGGGTATGGTGAGATAAGGATTTAGAAAATGTACCTCTCAAGGATATGTCAATGGAGAGGGTGAGAGTAAAAGAATTTGGAGAATCAAAGGATGAGATTGTGGATGAGTAGATTTTGTTTTTCTCTAAGGTTTCTCTCTCAAAATTCTCTCTAGGGGCTCTCTACATTTCGTGGGTATAAGGGGTATTTATAATAGGGTGTATGAGGAATGTGAAGAGTCAGTTACAACCAAACAGGACATTCTGGTGACTCTAGCTTGCAACTAGAACAAGTCACGAGTTTAAGTCACTAGCTAACTGTCTGGCCAGACCAAAAGTTTTGTCCTGTAGTGCAATAGCTGGCACGACCCTTCAGCTCCCCTGCATGTTTCACACGTGTGCCACCTTTTATCGACTCACCAGTCACGAGGCTCTTCTTGAGTGCACACTCTTGAGTTTTTCTTCACACTGACTCACATACTACCCTTACATGATTCCCACCTAAATACAGGGATTCTAAATGCTGAATTACAAGAAAATTTGGCACGAAAAAAGACAACAAAATGATTGAATAAATTCAACCTTACAATCTCCTCGTTTGGCTATTTCGTGACAAAATCCTAAAACAAACCCTAGACTTAACATGTGAGTTAGGAACAGTTGAACAAAACTCACTCATACCTAACTTCAGAATCTTTGAAGCTCTTGAACCATACAGAGAAGTATTTCTTGAAAACAAAAACACAATACGATCATTGTAAGGAGAAATCTTGAAATGCATATGGAGCAAGCACAATGCGATCAAGTAATAAAGATTGGAGCAATAAAGCATAGCTTGACCAAACATGAACAATCACTATAAATAGTGATCAAAATGAACATTCACACAAGGAATGAACATTCAGACATGCAAGCTAATAAACTCAATGCAAAGTATCATTTGCATGTCCTCAACCAATACAAAAACTCAAGGTAATTGTATCAAGGATATAAAATCCAACACGGGCATAAGAGTGATGTACTAAAAGAAATGCATAACATTAACTAAAAGTACTGAGCTACAAAGCTACGATAAAAATAAACATAGTTTAAATGCACAACTTAATCATGAACTATGAGCAAAGCAAAAACATAGTTAATATAACACAAAGCTCTTTCTCTCTTTCTCCCCCTATCATATCACTCCCCCTATCATGAATCATAGGAGTTGTGATGAACTTGGAACATATATACCTATAGCCTAAAACACTTGCACAAAACACACTAGACCCTCAAGGTAAAGCAAGTAATAAAAGGACAAGTATAATGTAACAAGTAAATTGCAATCAAGTAAACATGATGTGAAACATGTGTGTAACTTGATCATACACCAAAACAGTCATATAGGAATGACTACAATGATCACATAGCAAAGCAAATGATCATTCGAACATGCAATCAATGAAGCACAATAGCATAAGGAAGTATGCATGTCCAACACACAAACACGATGCAATGAGAACAATAAAGCAAAGATACTAAACATAACTCAAAGCACCATAAAACAACCAAAAAAACAAACATAAAGAAACACAATCAAAAAAAAGTTTTCTTATTAACGCAATGTCTTCTCCCCCTTGGTATATGCATCTCCCCTATGGAATATCTCTCCCCCTACAAATGTGCACAAGAAATAGAATTTCTACCCCTAAGAATGTGCACAAGAGTCATATAGAAATGACAAAACTCTTTGGTATACTACTCTAGAGTATACTCTCCCCCTTTTTGACATGAATAGACAAAGGGGTCAAGGAGAAAAGAGGGCAAGAGATGAAGAAATGACCAAGGAGAATGATGCATGAGGGGTGCAAGATGAATGAGAAAAGAAGCTCAAACAAAAAACAAAATGCTACAAAGTATAAGGTAAACATAACATGCTAGGATGAGACAACGAGGTATAGACCAATGCATGACAAGGGTAGCAAAGGTGTGTGCAAGAGGTGGCTATATGCAATGCATGACCAAAGCATTGAAAATGCACATGTGGGATAGGGTGTGTTAAATACACAACCAATGAACCAAACATGATCCTAGTGAGGAAACATGAAAAACCCTAAAGTTTGGTACTCATCAGAGTCCAAACAAGTGTGAAAATGCCTAAGAGGCACTATGAACAACAATATGAAACAATGCATGAACATCAAGAAATCCAACCTTAATACATGTTCTTTTTGCCACAAGGGGCCACATCCAAAGAAAATCATCAAAAGAAACCATTCCATACAAAAATTTGACAAAAAAATAAGTTTTCCCAACCCCTATAATGAAAATCCCAATCAAGAGCACAAAACTCTCCAAAACATAATCTAAGGATCCAAATCAATAAAAAGAGTTTAAAATTACCTTAGAGATGTTAATGGAATGAAAAAACCATTCAAATTGGTTGAGTTTTGATGTAAAAATATTTAAAAGGGGGTTTTAGAGAGAACGGGAGAGGTTTAAAACAGGTTTCTCACGAAAAACATTTTAAAAAGCTATTTCTAGGCATTTCGCGACTTAGTGAGTCGTGAGATGAGTCACGAAAACAATTTTCATGAAATTTTCTAAATTTTTTTCACGGCTTGAGTAGATTCGTGAGTGAGTCATGAACCTCTCTGCCAGAGAGCCAAAAAATGTGAGGAAAATTCATTTTTTTAGTTTCGTGAGTCGCAAGTGAGTCGCGAGTGAGTCACGAAAAACTCTGACATCGGTTTTTCAACACCGTGTTTAAATAATGAAAAACAAAGTAAGCACTAAACATGAACAAAAAGAGTAATAAAAATCACTTCCAAATACATATAAAATGATCAAAAATCTTTTTTGTTTGATCTATATATAGTTGAGCACCTACACATCACATTTAAACAAATACAATCGAACAAATGAATATGGCATTCATTGAACATTAAGCATGTGTGTTGTGTGTGTGTATCAAATGTGGAATAGTCCTTAGTTTAGAATGAAGTTTTAATGATCAATTCAATCAAGTCATACACAACTAGTACTAAGTCAAGTGGTCTATCTCAATTATAGAAATGAACATATATAACCTCTTACAAGAAAATGATTACATATCTTTGAAACTTTTCATTTGGCTTCTTTACAATTCATAGCATTTGATCAATTTTTATCTTTACATCTCTTTTTGAGATCGATGCTTGAAATTTTTAATATTTCAATTTGATGAACAAGCCTTTGACTTTTGGGCACCATACATTTTCATTACAAGTCACTTTCCCTTTTTCCTAGTCGAATACTAGTATGTGCGACGGCTTTTGCAGCTCATTATCTCTTTTCAAGATTTAACATTTGTTGAGCTCTTTAAGCAAAAAAAAAAAAAAAAAAAAAAGAGTGGGAAGAGATACAAGCACAAGTCTACACATGTATCAAGATCAACAAAACTATTGACTAATCATTCATGACAAGTTTGAAGATCGATTTACAACAATCACACATAGTTGTCAAGATTTTTCCCACAATGATAAGAGTGCATAAAGAACAAGCTATGCTCATAAATGCACAAAGCCATTTGTACAAAGGTACAAGGCAAAACACACATGTGATATATGCTCAAACAAATACGATCAAACTTTTTGAATTTTTCACTTTTTATGTGGTTTTGGATTTTTTACTCACACAAAACTAAAACATAAAAGTAAGATCAAAACAAAACAATGCATACAAAGAAATGCAAGATGCACAAAATGCATGAAGATATGACATTTAATGCATGAAGGGTCCTACAAAGATCGAAAGAATTAAATCAAGGACCAAAAGAGCAAAAGTTCAACCATAGGAACCCTTCCTCATCCAAACAGAATGATTGTTTGGAATGAGTGTATCATGAGAAGTGAGACGAGGATTGGAAGAATGAGAATTGGAGATGCACATAGACAAGAAGTTAAGAGCATTAAACACTTTCTTTAACAACAGGTTATTTTCACTCAAATCCGGTTTACCATTTTTAGCACAACTTCCAAGAAGCTCAAGTTTCTCTTTTCTTTTGATTCTTTTGAGAGCTTGAAACTTAGAGCAATGAGGTCTAAGATGACCAAAGGCACCACTAGGCTTTTTAAGGAGAGATCTAACAACATGGTTTTGTTCTCTCTTCAACTAATGACATTGAGGTCTTATATGATCAATCACACCACAATGGTGGCAAGTTGGAACAAACTTAGATCCATCCAAAGTCTTAGATTGAGACCTAAACATGGGCTTTGACTTAAGAGCTTTTCTCCTCCACCTTTGATTTCTTTTATATGGAGGAATGTACACCGATTTGTCCTTCGAGGTAGAACGCATAAGAGGCACAAAAGCAGGTACCACAACATGATTGCAACAAATATTTTCATCCTTTTTAACAATAGGCTCAGCAATCAAACACTTGGCATGCATCTTAAGAGATTCATTTTAACATTTTAGCTCATCAACAAGTTTGTTAGACAAAAAAAGTTTAGCATCCAAGTCCATGTTCAAACATTCAAACTCTTTCAACTTTTCAAGAGAGCTTTCAACAAGATTCTTATATTTCTCAACCAATTTGTTGGATTCATTGAACTTAGCAATCAAATCATCATTTTCACAAAATAACTTGCTCAAACTATTTTGAAACTTCTTAGCATTTTTCCTCAAGAGTTTGGTGTTTGGAATATCAACAACACCCAAAGATTCATGTAACATAGCATCACAATCATAAGGAGTATCACTCATAGAGGCATTTTCACAAACACGTGGTATGTTACATTCATCAACATCCAAAACATGCATAGAGACATACAAAGCACTATCCATGACAAACAACACAAGGGTTCAAGGATCACACTTAGGTAATAAAACCAATACAAGTGTATCCGCTCTTATACCAATTGAAAGTTCAAATAGTGTGTAAAACACCTATGAACGTTCAGACCCCCAATTCACAAATTACCAACACAAGCTTATAATCAAACAATATATGTGTGGAATATGAAAATAAGCTAAAACAGAATTGGTAAAACAATCTAAACCGAAATTAATCACAACTACAACAGTAATTAAAAGGTAAAGATTAAGGGAAGTGAGATGCAAACACAAAGACAACACAACGATGTGTTATCGAAGAGGAAACCAAAGTCCTCAGTGAATAACCTCTCTACAGCCCTCCAAGCGATCAATAATCCACTAGAGAATGAAGTTGAGATATATGAATAGCAGAAGACCCTCCAAGCCTAATATACCCAGTGCACCTAAACCCTACAAGCTTCTTGCTTCAATAGGGTTATGCCGAACCTTGTCTTCTCTAGCTTATCGGATCTCGCAATCGCCCATTGTATCAACTAAAATGAATTGGTCCCTTCTGAACTACTTCCCAAGCACCAAAATACCTCCTTACAGATATGGGTATGGTGAGATAAGGATTTAGCAAGTGTACCTCTCAAGGATATGTTAATGGAGAGGGTGAGAGTAGAGGAATTGGGAGAATCAATGATGAAGATTGTGGATGAGTCAATCTTGTTTTTCTTTGGGGTTTCTCTCTCAAAATTCTCTCTGGAGGCTCTCTACATTTCGTGGTTATAATAGGGTATTTATAATAGGGTGTATGAGGAATGCAAAGAGTCAGTTACAACCAAACAGGGCATTCTGGCTACTCAAGCTCACGATTGGAATGAATCGCGAGTTTGAGTTACGAGTTAACTAACTGGTCCAACTGGAAGTTTTGTCCTGTAGTGCAACAGCTGGTGTGACCCTTCAACTCCTCTACATGCTACACACGTGTGCCACCTTTTGGCAACTCGCCAATCGCGATATCCAGTCGCAAGACTCTTCTTGAGTACACACTCTTGAGCTTATCTTCACACTCACTCACACACTACCCTTACATGATTCCCACCTAAATACAGGGTTTCTAAATGCTGAATTACAAGTAAATTTGGCATGGAATAAAACCAATAAAATGATTGAATAAATTCAACCTTACACTGAATATCAGCAATTGTTCACTTTTCTTTTTGGCAGCTCTTCTAATTCCTCTAAATTTTCTCTATAGAATGATCTTCTTCTTTATAAGGATAAGGTGCTCTTGAGCTCTACCTCTCCATTGAAGTCCTTGATTCTTCAACATATGCATAATAGCTGCATTGGTGGTCATTCTGGTTATTTGAAGACCTTATATATGGTCAAGCAAGACTTCTCTTGGAAGGGGATGAAATCTGATGTTAGGAGGCATGTGAAGCATTGTGAAGTATATCAAAGAATTAAGGTAGAGACTACCAAACCAGGGGGTTTGTTGCTGCCTTTGCCAATTCCTTCCAAGCCTTAGACTGATATTAGCTTGGATTTTGTGGAGAGTCTTCCTAAGTCTCATGGATTTGAGGTCATTATGGTGGTGGTGGTGGATAGATTAACCAAATTTGTGCATTTCATGCCTCTTTCTCATCCTTACACTGTTTCTAAGGTGGCTGCTGTGTTTATGAAGGAGAATTTTAGGCTTCATAACATGCCTTAGTCCATTGTGAGTGATAGAGATGCAATGTTTACTTCCAAATTTTGGTAGGAAGTTTTCAGAATTCAGGGTAGTACCTTAACCATGTCTTCAGCATACCATCCTCAAATATATGGTCAGACTAAGGTGGTTAATAAGAGTTTAGAGCAGTATCTTAGGGCCTTTGTATGTGACAAGTCTAACTTTTGGGTTGAGTGGTTGCATTTAGCAGAATTCTGGTTCAACACTAACTACCACACCTCTACCAAAGTCACTCCTTATGAAGCATTGTATGGCTGTCCTCCACTAAGGCAATTGGATTACATTCCTAGTACCACCAAGGATGAGGCAGTGGATCACCTTTTTCGGAATAGGTCTGAAGTCTTGTCATTACTAAAACAAAACCTTTTTGTTGCTTAATGCAGAATGAAGCTCCAAGCTTATCAGCATAGGCTTGACAGGTCATTTGAGGTTGGGGACTGAGTTTATTTGAGGCTTTAGCCTTATAGGCAGTTGGCCTTAAGGTCCAAGGACTTTAATAAGTTTTCTCCAAGGTACTATAGACCATTTCAGGTTTTACAAAGGCTAGGTTCTGTGGCTTATAAGTTGACTTTACCTTCAGATTGTCTCTTGCATCCAGTTTTCCATGTGTCCTGCCTTAAGAAGCATTTGGGGGCTCAAAGTCATTCCCATTCCTACTTTACCTCCTTTGGATTCTGGTGGTTTTGTCCGTCCTGAACTAGTTGCTGTTTTGTAGACCAAAACTAAGCAGCTTTGGTCCAGGTCAATTACTGAGGTTTTAGTCCAATGGCAAGGGCAAGATCCAGTCCATGCTATGTGGGAGTCTCTTTATGCATTGCAGCATCAATTCCCTCACCTTGTGGGCAAGGTTCTTTGATTGGGGGTAATTGATAGGCATTGTGACAATTGTAGGCTTGATATTTGTAGATTTTTATAAGTAGGTGTAAGGGTGTGCGTGTGTAGATGTGACAACTATGTGTGTAAGGGTGTGCAAGGGAGTGTGCATGTGTGTATGCACAGGTGGTGCATATATTGCTGTGGACGGGTGCATGTGTGCCTGCATAGGGGTGCGTTTGAGGTTGCCATGACTGGACTGTACTGCAGAATGGATTGTACTGCTATTGTGGGTGTTAGTTTGTTAAGCCAGGGTGTCAAGTAGGTAGTTAGTTGGTTACGTGGGCAGTGCTTATAAGGGGAATGTAAGGATTGTAAAGCTCATGTAGATAAGAATTCCATTGTTTCTTCCTTATTCTTTCTCTCTACCTTGTTCCTTGTTCCAAATATCAATTCTTCTTCCCTTTCTTCCACTAAACTAGAATCTTATCAGTTTTTGTCCAAAATGCGTGAAAGATTTGTTCTTTAGATTTCACTCTCCAAATCAAAGAGATCAATTTTTGGTGGGCCCAAAGAGTAAATGCCTGGATCTCACCAAAAATACTCTCACTTTTATCTCTTTACCAAACAATATCAAATCCTATTTTCTCTCATTTCTTTTCTATGCTTTCTATTTTACTTCTAACCAAACGTAGCCTTAAGGTGTTAGTCGAGGTTGTAAGATAACCAATTAAACTGTTGGTTTGGGTTAAGTGATAATAACTTAAGTTGTTCGTCCCTATAAATGATGACCACTTAAAGTATTGATGGCCGCATAAAAGAATTGATTTGGGTGTGATGACCACTTAAGGTGTTAGTTCAAAATGTCATGCTAAGAAAAGTTTTATGAGTATGCAACAACCTAGTATTATTGAGTCTATAAGAGATATATTAGACATATTAGCCAATGTAATAAGCCCAAGCCCACATACTTTATGTGCAAGACAACTCCCTTACTTGTACTAGTAGTCCAGAGTTTAGTCTCCTATATATATTTATGTTATGGTTTGTTAGTTTTTAAGACTCCTGAACAAACAAGGTTTAACCAGTTTTAATGCCAAGTTATTAATTAAGTCAATTGTACAAGCCTTAGGTTAAACAAATAATCAAGCATATCATGCATAATGGAAAAGTAAATAACACAATGATATGATGACCCAGGAAAACTAATGAAACAAACTAGTTTTAAGATAAATAAAAATAAAAAATAAAAAAAAAACTTGGGGGGAACCAATCCCAAGAAAAACAATCCACTATTAGACATAACGTTACAGCCAAAATATTTCATTCATAGTAAACCTAACTAGAGTTAACAAACTTAGCTCTAAATCTTACTTCTTTGATATGCATCTTTTCCAACATTAACCTCCAGTTCACGCTTTGATTCCACTGGTACTATCGGTGAGAGTGTGATGTCTGGTAGAAACTTGAAAGAGTAAAGGGCACAGAACCTCTCATATCTCTAAAGAGTAGCTCTCCAAGACCTAAAAAACATGCATTAGGTTTTATATATATATGTGTGTGTGTGTGTGTGTGTGTGTGTGTGTGTGTGTGTGTGTGTGTGTGTACACACTTAGTGAATCTGGACTGAAACCCTAAATGCTTGATGGGCTATTGGGCTTTAATAAAAATTTTGCAAAAACGAGGTTCAATCAATTAGACAACAGCTTCGACTGGTCAAAGCTGTTAGACTTTGTTTTCTTGAACATGCAGTTTCCTTTATTCTTGTATTCTAACTTGCAACACCTTGAGCATTGTCTAATATACTTTATAGACTTTATAATTTATATCTAGACAAGTTCTAAAATAGCCTATAGAAACTATGATCTATACCTAGATAAGTTTGTAGACTCAGTTTGCCAATTATTTTAAACTTTTAGAACCTAACATAGTTCATTATAATACAAGCTTTGTACTACACTTTTATACAATAGAAATGTAGCCCCTATGGATTTCCTCCGTGGACGTAAGCTGTCAAGACTGAATCACGTAATCCGTATGTTCTCATGTTTCTATTCTATGCTTCCTCTTCTGCATCCACTTTAGCATATACTGTATGTTTTTAGACCCCTTAAAATACAACCAGATTAATCTAGTTATTTAGCCAAGTAATTAACTTAGGTAAATTATGCAGATCTAGATTAACACATATAAATCATATCATTGTCACAATGCGAAAAATAAATAACACAACGATATGATAACCTAGGAAAATCAAACCGGTAAAAAACCTGGGAAGGATTTAACCTAGCTATCCTCAAGGCAAAACAAATCCACTATGAAAGAATTGAAATTTACACAATAGCGACTTAGACTACTAACATCCAATTGCTAGCTCGAGTAGGAAACTTACTACAATGACCACGTGATAGCTCCGAGTCCATAAACTACTTTTTTCTTGGATTCCTAGCAAGCACAAGCACTCCTGCTTGTATATCTTTAAGCTCTTGAATCTACAACTGAATTGATCACCAAGCTCTAGACATCAATCTTGAGATTGGAAATCCTAAGTGTATGTGAAGGCAAACACCTCTAGATCTCACAAGAGATTTTCACACACAGCATAAAGAGCAACCCAAAATGTGACAATGGTTTTCCCTTTTATACTTAGGGAAAAACATAAAACTCTACACATCAAATGGGCTTAGGTTGAGTTGGAAAATTCTACAGAAAAACAATCTGCATGATTTTCGATCAATCGAGTCTAATTTTCGATCGATCGAGTCAAGCAGATTTATACAGTAAATCCTGTAGTACACTCGATTCTAACTTTACACTTAAACATATTTTGAGCAAGTCTAAAATAAGACTAAACATTTTGATCATGGTTTGCCAACATTACAAATAAAGTTCTAATACATTTAAACTTAAAATCTTAGAACCCAACATAGACAACATGGTATATACATTAATACTAATATTTAACAAAGTCATCATTTTTTGATACTATACAGATCAATTATCAGATTCAATATACTGGATCTTGAAACTGATGTGAACTCGCTTTAATGAATTCCTTAAGCTTTTTGTTTTGAATCATGTCCAATAACTAATGGTTGGGGGAGAGAGTTGAATTTATGAATGTAAAAAGTAATTGATCTCTTATAGTCTGTTGTAGATTCTAATTAGGTCAACTAGTAAAGCCTCTTATTCAAATCTTTGAATAAAAGATCTGAAATTCGAACTCCACTTACACCAAAAACCAGCAAATATTTAAAAATAATTATAAAAAGTAAATAAATAAATAAATAAAAACACTTTTGTGATCCGTTCATAATACATTGGATCTTTTTTTTTTTTTTTTTTTTTTTATATGAATACATTGGATCTTATTCATTAGTTATATATCAAATACAATCCCTAATACACCACATAGGAGTATCAGACATATGAGAGACCCATCGATATATCCAAGCAATGAACATTCACGTAAAATAGATGTGATTTCCTGATTGGATGCTTCCAAAATTGGTGTCAACCTTAGGGCCGGCTCCAGATAGTTCCAGGCCTAAGCTGGAAACTTTAAAGGGATCTTTTACATCTAAATGTCACTTAAATAATATTTAATTTTTTTATTATATAAATTTTTATTTAAAATCTATTATTAATTCATACTTATTAATAATATGACTAATTCACCCAAAGTGAGCTAATAATACTTACCATATAGGTTTTACAAACTACCATATCACTAATTAAAAAAAATTATTCAAACATTCATTTATTATACTGTTTAAGTGACACCGATCATATGACTGTTACATCACTAGTTTACAAGTTTTTTTATTGTAAAATTTGTATTAATTTTAGCATTTTTCATTCACTTAATGGAGATTAGGTTGCATTTCTTTTTTTTTCTTTTTTTTTTTGAGAAAATGCTAAACTTATTATAATTTTTTTTTACAAAATGTTTACAAATTGATGTAGCAATAAGATGACATTTCAACAAAAGAATAAATAAGTATTAAATTACTTCATATAATTAGTGACATATCAATTTATAAGACTTATTTAATAAAACTTATAATATGCTTCTATAACTCTAATATTTTAGGCTTTGAAAAAAAAATTTACACCTAACTTATATTTTTTCTTTAATTAAAAAAAAAAAAAAAAACCTTAGTGCCCCTATATTTGGGGGCCTTTCCATATTAGGGGGCCTTACGCCATGGCCTAAATGGCATAGGCCTAGGCGGGCCCCAGTCAACCTACCACTCAACCTGAGTCCTTAAGCTTCGAAACTCTCCCACCATGTTGCTGTTTGACTGATAGGAATCATAGGATAGTGTCCTCTGAACCCAACTTTCGAGGGGATATATGGTCGAGGTGTTAGATGAGGACATGAGGCAATGGGGTTGCATTTTAACAAGCACATACGGACATACCTTTATATCAAAATTGATAATCATAAGAGCATTCTCATCAGCTCTCTCATAAAAAATGTCATTTTGACACATCAAAAATTTACTTTATTATTTTAGCACATCATTTTACAATATACCATTTATTAGATCTTCTATTTTTTTACCACTTTATTTAAATATTATTTCTTAACTCTTTTTAATTCTTATTTTATTCTTTCTTTATTAATGTTCCTAACAGTCGTATTCTTGTTCTCAACGATAACATTCTTGTTCAAATATTTTTGTTTAAAACGGTATTATTCAACTGTCATATTTATTAATATCCATATTTTCTTAAGCATTTAAAAAAAAAAAAAAAAAACTTAGAACCTATCAACTTAAAAAAAAAAAAAAAAAAAAAAAAAAAAAAAAAAAACTTAGAACTTGTCACCTTCAAGAAAAAAAAAAAAAAAAAAAAAAAAACGTTGAACCTGTATCAAAAGCCAAAAACATATTTTAACCTGTCAAGTTGAAGTTGTTTCAATTGACTAGTACTTAAACTTAACACAACTGGTACTTAAATTTAACACAACAAAACAATTGGCTCACACACACAACAAAGCCAACCTGTCATATCCAATAACATTAACTCACACACAAAACCCATTGAATTAAACAGAGTTGAGTTTACCACTTCCTTGATCACAAATGGTACTTAAATTTAACACAACAAAACAACATAGCCAATGAGTTTTAATGGTAGCTTCATAAACAAAATGAAACAAATAAACCATTGGCTTACACACACAACAAAGCCAACCTGTCATATCCAATAACATTAACTCAAACACAAAACTCATTGAATTAAACAGAGTTGATCTTGCCACTTCCTTGATCACAAATGGTACTTAATTTAACACAACAAAACAATTAACTTAACACAACAAAACAACATAGCCAATGAGTTTTAATGGCAGCTTCATAAACAAAATGAAACAAATAAACCAAATCAAAAGTTTTAATGGCAACTTCATAAAAAGAAGAGGAGAGAAATAAACAAAACCAAAAGTTTTCACAACTCTCCTTGTAATTGCCATAAATGTTCAACGAAATTCCTTTGGAGTTGAGAATGAACTTCTTTATCCCTAATGTGTTGATGAACTTGAATGAACTCCGTAAATTCATTTGTCGGCTCACGTGACATTGGTGTACATGAAATCTCATCAATTTGTTCATAATCGAAGTCCGCTACTTTAGCTTAAGGGTCGTCAATGGGCTGGGCCGACCCATGTTTACTTGGCCCATGGGCACAATGGGTTGGGCATAATGGGCTATTAACTAGTTAATGGGCTAGGTCGGGCTAGGCCGAAAAAGAAAACCTCAGCCCATGACCCTACCCATGGGCAATGCCTATTTTGTTTTTAGCGAGCTGGACTATCGGGTTGGGCCTAATAGGCTACCTATGGGCTTATGTTAGCATATTATTTTATTATTTTTATAAGGAAATAATCAATTTTTTATAAGAGAATAATCAATCTATTTTTCTAAAGGAAAGAATTAAAAAATTAAATACTTAATTACAAATTTTTTTCAGTCAAATCTATTTAATTTTTTGTTTTGTTGATGGAAACCTATTTAAATTTTTTTTATTAAGGGTTTAAATAGTTTTTTATTTTTATCTTTAATAAAAAAAATGTCAAATGGTTAATTCCAATTTGCTAGACTACTAGAAAAATATATTTAATAAACTAAGTTTAGCACAATTACTTTGAGTATCTTAGTGGTTGAGAGAGTTCTCCTAAGAAATTCCTCTATAATATCTCAAGATCAATCCTTTATACACTTCCTATATATTTTTGTTATGAATTATGAGTTATTGGGCTAGGCCAACGGGTTAGGCCAATAAGCTGGGCAACGGGTTGGGCTACTGGGCTAGCCCACCGGATACCCATGGGCATAAAAACTAGCCCATGGCTTGACCCACTAGGCTAGTGGGCTATCCATGGGCCTTAATAACAACGAGATGGGCTGCCTATAAGCTCGGTGGGCCATCGGGTTTCTAGGTCGGGCTGTGAGCCATGGGCTATTTGATGAACCTTACTTCAGCTTCATCTCGCTCAACTCCAATAATCATGTTATGAAGAATTATGCATGCTTTCATAATGTCTTGTAGTGTTTCATGATAGGAAAACCATGCAGGTCCACGTACAATTGTAAATCGTGCTTGAAGCACTCTAAATGCACGCTCTACATCCTTCCTATATGCTTCCTGAGCTTTTGCAAATAATTTTCTTTTATCTCCTAATGGAGATGGGATTGTCTTCACAAATGTTGACCATTTTGGATAAATTCCATCCACAAGATAGTATCTTATTGTATAATCATGACCATTGATTGAGTAATTAACTACAGGAGCACGTCCTTGTGCAAGCTCAGAAAATAAATGATACCGCTCCAACACGTTAATATCATTATTTGACCTAGGTAATCCAAAAAATGAGTGTTATATCCAAAGATCATATGAAGCCACTGCTTCCAAAATAATAGTTGGCTCACGAATATGACCACAATACATCCCTTTCCATGCAGTTGGACAATTTTTCTATTTCCAACGCATGCAATCAATACTTTCCAACATGCCAGGAAATCCACGGTTTTGGCCATAGGCTAACAATCTAGTAATGTCTTCATTGTTTGGTGACCTTAAGTATTGCTCTGAGAAAATAGCAACCACTACTGCAACAAATTTTTTCAGACTCATCATTGCAGTGCTTTTGGCTATTCTCACATATTCATCCAAAAAATTAGCTGTTACTCCATAAGCAAGCATCCTAAGTGCAGCAATCATCTTTTGAAGGGGAGATAGACCAAGCTTTTTGGCATTATTTCTTTTTTGGATAAAGTAAGGTTCATGAGCTTCTACCTTAGATAGGATTCAGAGAAAAAGAGAACGTCTCATTCGAAATCTCCTTCGAAATACTTTGGGAGGATATACAGGTTCTTCGGCAAAGTAGTCATCATAAAGCCTTTTATGGCCTACCAAATGATTACGGTCGATATACCGATGACGCTTACGTTGTGATGTCTCACCCATGAGAAGTTTTATAATTATCTCATCTTTATGTGAATCATCATCAAGCAATTCACGAAAAAAAGAACGACCCATGGTGATAAACTAGAAGAAAACATTGGAAAGCAATTATCAATATAGATGCAAGAAACATAATATGAAATGAAATCGATAACTTTAAAAGAAGGTTTGATCATTATGTAAAGAATATAAAATTATCAATTAGACGAGCCCAACAGTCAAGACAAGCATTGAAACTATAAGAAAATATAACCAAAAAAATGTATATAGTATTATATGTGCTGACAAGCATTGAAACTACAAGAAAATATAACCAAAAAAATGTATATAGTATTATATGTGCTGGCTCCTAGTTTTTTGACTGCTCACTAACAACTTATTATATGTGCTGTTAGCAATAGCACAGCACAACACAATCAGCCCAATCAGCACAACAGGGTACTTACACACTGGCCTCTCAGCCCAATCAGCAGCGTCAATAGCACAGCATAGCACCAGCATTAAGCATGAGTAAATCTATTTAGCTTTGTCTAAATCACTAAATCTATTCAACCCAATCTTGAATGAGGCAAACCAATGAGTAAGATTCAACTATTGTATTGGTGGTGAGTAACATAAAGAATGCAAGCACAAAGACTAGAAACTAATTTGCTAAAGATTTACTTAACCTGGTTTTGAGCCTTAGTATTTGCATTCTTAATGTTACTACAAATTTTAACATCAAGACTCAACACCCATTTCCAAGCTCAAGCTCCTTTAAACACCAAATTCAGACAAAGTTCATTAAAACCTCACATTTATCTAAATAAATCTATCAGCCTAATGTGATGTACTAATGTCATTACCACTGAAACAAATACTTTAACAAAAAGCTCTTTGTATTTCTCCCCAAAAATTAAATCAAGAACTACTACCAAGGAAAATGAGAATATATTACTATAAAAAGCATTCAATTAAATGATTGATCATTGAGGCTGATGTGGCACAGAAGTCTATGTAAATTCTATAGTAACATAAATTCACAACACAGCAGCAGCGTCAATAGCACAGCACAACACCAGCATTAAGCATGACAATAATATAAATTCTATAGTAATATAAAATCAAACATAGAAAATACACAACATTTTATATAAGCTAAAATGTTAGAATTACTTAATAAAAGAGTTAAGACCTTTTGCTAAGATCACAAAATACATATCAAGGCCTAAAATCAGCTACACCCAAAAAATGCCACAAAATAAATATCAAGGCCTACAATAAGTTACTACCAAAATAAGGTTGAAACAAGACATCACCAACATCATCTCAACCCAACGAACGACTTGATCTCTGTTTTGCAAGGATTTACTTTTGGAGTCCATCATAAAAAGTTCTTTGGTCTTCGTTCATGCCACTTGTGTCTAGCATCATAATTCTTTCATTCTCTTTCAACTCTTGCAAGCGAACCTTTTCCGCTTTGATACATACTTTCTCTTTTTCTAGTGCATAAGAGTCGTCAAGCATTTTCATTTTCTTTTTCAAATATTCCGTTGCAACATCTTTACCATCATCTTTTCTCTTTCGATTAGCCTTTTCACCTTTTCTACCTATTGGCCTCTCAAAATCCATAGTGTCACCAACCCCTCCTCCTTGATCTATTGAATCTGGAGTTTGAGGCATTTCTTTTCTTGAATCTTCCCTAGGCATAGTAGATGCCCACTTGGGAAAATCCTTCAACATTTGCCAACAATGTTCATATAGAAAAAAGTAACCGTACATTTCTTTAAACAATTCCCTTGCTTTCTCAATCTAAAAAAAATTAAATAAATATAACATAATAAGTTTCTTCAAACATTTCATTTGTGTTGTAATCTAAAAAAAATTAAAGACCATTGCAAATTTTATACCTTCATTTCAGCAGTGGTTCCACTTTCATTCTTTGCTTCAATTTTAGCTAAGGAACCACAAAATTTAATTGTTTCCCTATTAATCACTCCCCATCGGCTTGTTAGGGATAAAATACTACGTGTAGAGTCAGTGTTGTGGTCCTTGAAGTATTTTGCAACTTTGCCATAAAATGTTGTTTTATGTTGCTCGTTACCATACACAAGATCGACACTGGTATTAAGCCATGCTGCTACAAGCAGCTTGTCTTCCTCATGACTGAAGCTGATACCACGTGTTTTTTTTTTTCTTCAAAGTGGCAACTCCATCATTCAATGGAGAATCTTGGACTAACATAGGACTATTTTCAGATAAACCAAAAAGTTCATCCTCAAGATTAATATTTCCCCGTAAGACATCAGCGAACAATGAATAATGTCTTGAGTCCATGCTCTAAATAGATATGTAGATAAAAATAATTAAGGTAGTCCAAAGAGAGCCCCCCAAAAATAAAAAATCTCAAATGCATATTTGAATGCACAAAAATAGAAATTATTGCAAAAGATATATTGATATATACATATGGCTTTGTGAAATCGTGACTAATAGGTTCACCTTTAACACACACACAGAGACACTTGTGAATCCACGCCTCACTCTTTATCATTCTAAATTCTAAATGCTAGAATTAGATCTTTGGTACATATGGTTTTAGCCTAAATGCTAGAATTAATGAAACAAATAGATTATTCGTAGTGTCTTATAGTTTAGAATTTAGAATTTAGCCTAAATGCTGGAATTAGAATTTAGAGCATGGAGCCGACGGCCTTTGATGTTGTAGATGAATATGATGTTGTAGATGAATATTACAGAATGCAAAGTCAAAAGCATTACTAGGATGGAGCCCACAGCCTGCACGCACCACCAATAGTGGTCATAATGAAAAGGTATCGAAAAAGTATACCACCTCGATGGTATCGCAACAGATGTGTGAGTACTCAGAAGTCTTAGAATTTCATAGTGTCTCATAGCCTAAATGCTAGAATTAGAATTTAGAATCCGTAGTGTCTCATAGTTTGCATCCAAGTAATCATTCGGTAATGCAAAAGAATTGAAAAAATAAAATAAAAAAATAACACAGCACAGCGCACACAGCACACATGAACTAAAGAAGATAGAGAGAATAGAAGTAGACATTGAAATACCGAGAGAATCACAGAGAAGATGGAGAACTTACCTGTACACAGTAGACGTAGAACAAATGGATGAAACCTTTAGAGAAACGGTGAATCGATGAAACCTTCAGAGAATCGGCGAGATCGGTGAAACTGAGATTGAACAGCGAATCGGCGCTACTGAGATTGAACTGCAAATCGGCGACTCTGAGATGAACTAAGCCGATTCGGTGTATGAGATCATAGAACAGAGAGGAGAGAGTGAAAAAAAGAAGAAAAAAGGGGGAAAAAAACCGGTGAAGAAGATTTTATAGATCAGTGATGGTCGAGTTTGTGAGATGGTAGAAAGGAAATCGGTGGTGGCTCATGATTCATGAATAGGCAGAGAAATGAGCGAAAGGGAAGAAAGGAGAAGAAAAGAATATGGGAGAGTACTGGAGAGTACTGGAGATGGTGAAGCAAAAAATGAGTGGCTGAACATGAAGATGAAGTCATATTTTAATCGGGAAGAGAGAGAAAGATAATTAAAATAATAATAAACGCATATGGCATTCTCATCCGTACTGTGTCAAAGATAGAAGCGTATTGTAGCATGTCTCAAAAATTTAGCACATTTAACACACCTTATGATGTTCTGTTTTTGGTGTTTGGTGTGCCAAATGCCAAATATTTGGCATTTGGCACACTTGATGAAAATGCTCTAAGAGTAAATTAACATAAAAGACAGGCACAGGCAACGTTAACGTACACGCACATTTAGTAAATCTTATATATTGTTTTTACTGCTTTAATTCATATTTATTGTACTTAGATTTGGTATTAATATATGTGATTGAATTAGTTATCTGTGTAAATTGTATCATAATTAGTGTTATTGATCAATAAATCCGTAAATTCAACTATATCAATCATATAAGAATCAAAAGTAAAATTATTTTTCAATTTCTAACTAGTGCGCGCGTGCTAATGTGACTTGATTGAATCATATGTTGGACTGACCTGTTAGGTAGGGTTGTACTGCTATCAACGTCTACCAGTCGCTTGGTGTAATTTAGTACATGTCTATGTTCATAAGCTTTTTCTTGAAATGACTTAGACTTGTGCACCTATAAAATGTAACCCATTGGTTTTGTTTTTGTTTTTATTTTCCTATTATTATAATCTATTTTACGCACTGGTAATTTTTTTTTTTTTTTTTTTTGTGTGTGTGTCAAAAATAGTATCAAGGCGACATGAATCATGTTATTGGCCTGGCACAATTAGTTGCTGTGGTTGCTGCTCTACTTTGATTATTTTTTATGATTTTTTGTCATTATTATTTGTTCATGATAATATTTTTAAAGGTAAATTTCACTACTTACTCCTGAGGTTTAAGATAATAACAAGCAGGTCTACAACTTCTCAAAACTAAACAATTTGGTTCCAAGTACCATTTAATCTCTAAAGTCTAAACAGACTTAATAGCCATTATTTTTTAACTCTCCATTCTCTCTCTTCTTCTCTCTGACCCAAATTTCTCTTCTCTCTTCTCACTCTATCTCAGATGTTTCTATTTTGATTTTGATTTTCTGTTTTGTGTTTGATAACCATTATTTTTTAAATCTCCATTCTCTCTCTTCTTCTCTCTGACCCAAATTTCTCTTCTCTCTTCTCACTCTATCTCAGATGTTTCTATTTTGATTTTGATTTTTTGTTTTGTGTTTGAAACCAAAAACCTGTTCTTTAATTTTGATAAGAACCAAGTTGGTGTTATTTTTTCTTTGTTTGGTCTAATTAAATATTCTGAGTGTTTTGAAGGCATGACAGCTACAATGGATTTCTACAGTAGCAGACCTCTTTAGTCATCGGTACCCTTTGAGGGTGAGCTACTGGAAGCACTTGAACCTTTTATGAAAAGTACTTCATCAACACCGACAGCAAGCTTTCCCTCTGAAACCCGATCTCCAACACCTTCTTTCTTCTTCAACACCTTCTTTCTCTTCTCCTTCTTACAACAATCTTTCTTTCTCTCCTTCAGTCCTAACCCAAACCCAGCTCTCTTCTTCATACCCAGATGGTTGCTCCACACCTCGATGACCCACATGTTTTCAAACGGGTTCTTGACTCAAAACCTTATAGGTTTCAAGCAACCGGGTTCGACTGGGCTAAACCAACTAACCCCATCTCAGATCCACCAGATCCAAACCCAAACCCACCTCCAAATAGCCCCAACATGGTTCTTGTTCTTCAAATACCCTCAGCTTTTTGAGTCCTAATAAACCTATCCCAACGAAGCAAGTTGGTACCCCTCCAAAACCAACGAAGCTTTACAGAGGGGTCACGCAGCGACATTGGGGCAAATGGGTCGCTGAGATTCGGCTCCCAAAGAACCGAACTCGGCTCTAGCTCTGTACCTTCGACACAGCTGAGAAGAGAGAAGAGAAGTTTGGGGGCCAAATTTGGGAATTAAGCACGTTTCCCAAACAATATAATTAGTAGACACTATTTTCAAACTATATTTTTTACTAGCATCTCGAGTCTAAGAGGCTCGATTTAGGGCCTATAAATTGAGCCTTTGAGACTTGATTTTTATGGTCCAGTGAGTCTGATGTGGCATTTTTTTCCACATGGTGAACACTTGGAAATCGAGTCTTAGAGACTCGATTTCCAAAATACTCAAAACAAAAAATATTTAAGCCCACAAGAAACAAAGACAAAAAAAAGACATAAAAAACAGAACAGAAGAGGAAGACGAAGCGGAAGACGAAGCAAAAGAGGAAGACGAAGAAGAAAAATCGATCAAGACCACCTTTCCACGGCGACCCACAGCGACGCAGACCCACAGCGACCTAGACCCACGGCGATCAGAACCCGACCCACGGCTAGCCACGACCACCGACCGGCGATCAGAACCATCTCAGCCTACTTCCGATCTTCTTCTCCTCGGTTTGTGTGTGCTGGGTATGGGTTTGTCTTCTTCTTCTTCATTTTTTGGGTTCTTCTTCTTCTTCCGATCTGGGCTTGCTCGGCTTGGTTTTTTTTTTTTTTTTTTTTTTTTTGTGGAGGGTTTTGGTGGTTGTTGATGTTTGTGGTGAATGGTGATGGTGAGAGAGCTGAACATGTGTGAAGGAGGTTTCATTTTGTCTTAGAGACTCAATTTTTAGGCCACGTGGAAGAAATGCCACTTCAGACAAATCAGAACACTAAAATCGAGTCTCAAAGACTCGATTTATAAGCTCAAAATCGAGTCATAGAGACTCGAGATGCTAGTAAAAAAATATAGTTTTGAAACTATGCCTATTAATTATATTGTTTGAAAAATGAGGTTATTTTTCAAATTTTGGCCGAAGTTTGGGTTTGAGAGGAGAAGAGAGAGAATGGAGGGTTAAAAAATAACGTTTGTTAAATCTGTTTAAAGATTTAGTAGTACTTGAGACTAAATTGGTTAGTTTTGAGAAATTATGGACTTGTTTGACATTACCCCAAACCTCAGGGATAGTTAATAAAATTTACCCTATTTTTAAAGATAACTTGTCCTTTCATTTTAATTTGTAAACATAGGAGCGTGGATTGTTCCTTTTTGATTCAACTAGTGTTGGCTGCACGTGCAAGGCACGTGCTGCCCCAGTAGTGAAAAATTTAATAGATTTTGTGTGTAAAATCGTGAATTTTGGCTCATTCAATTTGACTATATTAAAAAAGAAGTCTAAAAATACAACAAAATATTACAATATTTTCACAATATTTTCATTTTTAGGGTTCGAATAAATTTATTTTATTTTATTTGAGAGAAATGCTACATTCATAAATTTTTTTAGAACAAATTCTAAATGACAAGTTGTTATTGGTTTTAAACTGATAACATTGTTATTGTTATTCTCAAAACACTTATTTTCAGTTGTGGTTAGTCACAATCTCATATTTTACTATTTTATTTCGACTCGTAAGAAATTGATACTTTAATATTTGTAAAAATATTATGAAATTTGTTGTGTCAGTATAACAATATATATGTCAGCTTACACAAATATTTAAAAGAAGAAAAAAAAAAAAACACAAACCGATTACTGGGAAAAAAAAAGTTTGGGCACTATATAAATTAATGTTAAAATGTTGTGGACTTAGCATTTTTTTATTTGATCTATAAGAAACCGAGATCTTAAAAATTGTAAAAATATTGTGATAATAATAAGTGTTATAACATTTTCTCAAAACATTTATTTTCAGTTGTAGTTGGTCACATTCTCATATTTTATTGTTTTATTTAGACTTGTAAGAAATTGACACATCAATAATTGTGAAAATATTATGAAATTTGTTGTGTCAGTATAAAAATATATATGTCAGCTTACATAAACATTTCAAAGAAAAAAAAAACATAAACCGATTACTGGGAAAAAAAAAATCTTTAGGCACTATAGCTACAGTGCCAATTGAATAAACCAAAAGCACTATAGCTCTAGTACTATCCATCAATAATAGCTTACTTATGATTTGTTATGAAATTAATGTTAAAATGTTGTGGACTTAGCATTTTTTTATTTGATATATAAGAAACTAAGATCTCAACAATTTTATTTGATATATAAGAAACTGAGATCTCAATAATTATGAAAATATTGTGATAACAATAAGTGTTGTAACATTTTCTCAAAACATTTATTTTCAATTGTGGTTGGTCATAGTCTCATATTTTATTTTTTTATTTCGACTTGTAAGAAATTTATACCTTAATAATTGTGAAAATATTGTGAAATTTTTTGTGTCCATATAACAATATATATGTCAGCTTATATAAATATTTAAAAGGAAAAAAAAACATAAACCGATTACGGAAAAAAAAAAAACTTTAGGCACTATATAAATTAATGTTAAAATGTTGTGGACTTAACATTTTTTTTATTTGATCCGTAAGAAACTGGGATATCAACAATTGTAAAAATATTGTGATAATAATAAGTGTTGTAACATTTTTTCAAAACATTTTTTTCCAATTGTGGTTGGCTACAGTCTCGTATTTTATTATTTTATTTCGACTTGTAAGAAATTAATATGTCAATAATTGTGAAAATATTGTGAAATTTATTGTGTCAATATAATAATATAAATGTCAGCTTACATCAATATTTAAAAGAAAAAAAAAAAAACACAAACCGATTACTGAAAAAAAAAGTGACTAACTAAACCATAATTGTGAAAATATTGTGAAATTTATTGTGTCTATATAACAATATAAATGTCAGCTTATATCAATATTTAAAAGAAAAAAACACAAACCGATTACTGAAAAAAAAAAAAAAAAAAGTGACTCACAAAAAATGGGACTGTAGATGAACAGTGCCAAAACACTGGATGTATAGTGCGAAAGCACCATAGCGGTATTGTCAAAAAATTTATTTTCAGTTGTGGTTGGCTACAGTCTTATATTTTATTATTTTATTTCGACTTGTAAGAAATTGACACGTTAATAATTGTGAAAATATTGTAAAATTTGTTGTGTCAGTATAACAATATAAATGTTAGTTTACATCAATATTTAAAAGAAAAAAAAAACACGAACCGATTACTGAAAAAAAAAGACTAAGTAAATTATAATTGTAAAAATATTGTGAAATTTATTGTATCAGTATAATCGTATAAATGTCAGCTTACATCAATATTTAAAAGAAAAAAAAAAACACAAACCGATTAATAAAAAAAAAAAAAAAAACAACTGACCAAAATGGCACTGTAAATGAACAGTGCAAAGGCACTGAATGCACAGTGCCAAAGTACTGCGGTGGCATAGCCGCTTTTATATATAAGAAATTTTTTGTGTCATTATAACAATATAAATGTCAGCTTACATCAATTTAAAAAAAAAAAAACACAAACCGATTACTGGAAAAAAAAAAGTGACTAACTAAACCATAATTGTGAAAATATTGTGAAATTTGTTGTGTCAGTAAAATAATATAAATGTCAGTTTACATCAATATTTAAAAGAAAAAAAAAAAGCATAAACCGATTACAAAAAAAAAAAAAAAAAGTGACTCACGAAAATAGCACTAAAAATGAACAGTGAATAACACTGCATGAACAGTACAAAAACATTGTTATATAAAAATTTGTTGTGTCAATATAATAATATAAATGTCAGCTTACATCAATATTTAAAAAAAAAAAACACAAACCGATTACTGGAAAAAAAATGTGACTAACAAAACTATAATTGTGAAAATATTGTGAAATTTGTTGTGTCAGTATAATAATATAAATGTAAGCTCACAATAACATTTAAAAGAAAAAAAAACACACAGACGGAATACTGAAAAAAAAAAAAGGACTCATGAAATGAAGGCACTGTTGCCGCTACAGTGCTGCACATTGATTTACACTGGATGAACAGTGCCGAAACACTGTAGCGGCAATAAAAATTTGTTGTGTCAGTATAACAATATAAATGCCAACTTACATCAATATTTAAAAAAAAAAAATACAAACCGATTACTGGAAAAAAAATGTGACTAACGAAATTATAATTGTGAAAATATTATGAAATTTATTGTGTCAGTATAACAATATAAATGTCAACTCCCAATAACATTTAAAAGAAAAAAAAAAAAACAAACGGAATACTCTGAAAAAAAAAAAAAAAAAAAAAAAAAAAAAAAAAAAAAAAAAAAAGCAAAACGCCTCACGAAACCAAAAACTACTGTAGCTACAGTGTTTTTGCGCATTCGCGCTTTTATATATATAGATATTTGCGCATTGTCAATGGGTATCATCAATATGATAGAATAATGTTGGGTGTCAGATGAGTTAATGGGCTTGCATTTTGTTCCCCAAAAAAAAAACTTGCATTTTCTTTTTTGACTGAAAAAACTTGCGTTTTCACAAGCACGTACCAATATATCAAAACTGATAACCACAAGAAAGCCAAATAAACCATAGGGTAAATCAGAAAATCCAAATCCAATAAAAAAATAATAATAATCCCACTAACATAAAGCCAACTAAATCAGGAAAAAAAAAATACGGAGGATTGAGACTCTGCACACACACACACACACACAAGCGTGCACACAAACACTCACACAGTCACACTAGCCAAAAAATATTACGGAGGCTTGAAACTCTAAACAAGGACGCGCACATGCAGCTGCACACATATGCACAAACGAACACACGCACAATTATCAAATCTTATATATTGGTTTTACTGCTTTCATATTTTATTGCATTTAGATTTTGGTATTCATAATTTCATATATGTGCTTTGAACTATTTATCTGTGTGAATTGGTAAGCCACTCGTGTTTCTTTTTGTTTTCTTATTATCATAAACTATTTGTCCCACTGCTACTATATTTGTGGTTGTTGCAGTGCTGCTTTAATTTGATTCTTTTTTATGATTATCGATCACTATTATTTGATCTTTATAATATTTTTAATGATAGCTTGTCTTATCATTTCTAATTTGTTAACATGCATAGGAGCGTGTCATTGTGGATTGTTCTTTTTCTAATTCAGTATGAGCGCATGAGGGATAGTTTAATGGTGAATTATACTTTGTCATCCCTGGCAGTGGTTACCATCAATTTGATAGAATTATGTTTGATGGGGAGAATACCATGTGAAGGTGCCGTCACCCTTCGCTTGGGTGACGGCACGGTGGGGGTGACGGCCCCGCTTCTTCAGTCGTCCCCGACCGTCTCTCCAGACTGCCCCGACGCCGCCATCCACACCCCAACGGGGCGAGTGGGTGACGGGACAGAACTAACCGGACCGATAAGTCTCGTCGTGCACGCCAATCGCCGGGTTAGATATCTTACACTCCACGCAATAGGGAATGGCTCCAGTGAGGAAAGGATTCCGTAAAGAACACGCAATAGGGAATGGCTCCAATCAGAGGTAACCTCCTCGGACACGCCAAGGTCCCGGTTCTACACCACTATAAATACCCCCGACCCTCATCAAAAAGGTACGCATGTTCTCTACCCCGACTCTACCACTCTGGAGTTGTGAGCAATACTAACTTGACCGTCGGAGGGTCGTTGGCCGGTACCACACCGGTGCTTCCCTTTGAGGTTCTTTCTACTTGTGCAGGTCTACCCGGAACGCGCGAAGACCCTACGACTCACTGAGGGTGATTTTCGGCATCATCAGTTGGCGCCGTTTGTGGGAAAGCGAGCACGTACTTAGGCTGTGTTCTGTGCTTTCCGGACAAAAAGTTGTATGGTACTCACGCGTTCGAGGATTATCACCATGAATGATCAAGACAACGGACAACGCACCACGGCCCTCGAAAGACAAGTCCAGACTCTGGTGGCCGCGGTGGAGCGCCTCACGAAGCGCAACAATGACTTGGAAGAACAACTATTGCGAAGGGATGCGACGGCAGGCAACCATGGAGAGAATGAGGAAGACAGCGCTCGGGAGAGGGATCATGGAGGCCCGGAGGGGAGCAATGCGCTGACCCAACCCGAAGGGCAGGGGACAAGCCGTCCGTCGGCGGCTAACAATGATCCGCCCAGCACTACCGAGGAGCTGCGGTTGATGAGGGAGCGCATGGATTTTATGATGAACGCCCTTAAGGGACGAGTATCCAGTGACCTCGACGAACTCGTCCACCGTACAGACTCTCCCTTCACCACGCACGTCATCATGTTCCCAATGCCGCCAAAGTTCTGCATGCCGCAGATAGAAAGCTACGATGGATCCAAAGATCCACTAGACCACCTGGAGTCCTTCAAGACGCTGATGCATTTGCATGGCGTGCCGGACGAAATTATGTGCCGGGCATTCCCGGCGACGCTGAAGGGGGCGGCAAGGACTTGGTTCGGCAGGCTGACGCCCGGCTCTATCGGTACCTTCAGAGAGCTGAGTGCTCAGTTCGCTACGCACTTCATCGGAGGCCATAGATACAAGAAATCCACCGCGTGTTTGATGAACATCAGACAGCGGGAGGACGAGACACTCAGGTCCTACATAGCCCGCTTCAACAGAGAGGCACTTTCGATCGACGAGGCGGACGATAAGATACAGGTCGCCGCGTTCACCAATGGTCTGAAGGAGGGCAAATTCTTGTTCTCTCTTTACAAGAACGACCCGAAGACAATGTCGGAGGTATTTTACAGGGCGACGAAGTATATGAATGCGGAAGACGCATTACAGGCTCGGGGGGAAAGACCTCCCAGGAGGCGGGAAAGGCAGGAGGACGTCAAGCAGGATAAGGGGCGAAAGAAACCGCGGACGGAAGGCCGAGACAACAGACGACCGCAACCCCCTGCCGGTAAGTTCACAAGCTTCACCCCGCTGACGGTCCCGGTTGACCAAGTCCTGATGGAGATCAAAGACGAGGGGTCCTTGACGTTTTCGGGAAAACTGAAGGGGAACCCCGATAAACGACCCAAAGATAAGTATTGCCGCTTCCACCGAGACCACGGCCACGACACCGCCGATTGTTACGACTTGAAGCAACAGATTGAGGCCCTGATCAGACAAGGAAAGTTGCAAAGGTTCGTCAGCCGGGAAAGAACAGGGGCACCTCGGCAGGAACAGGTCCCCCACCGGGACAATGAGCGCCCTAGACCGCCCATAGGAGATATAAGGATGATTGTCGGGAGTACGGCAGCCGTCGGATCGACAAAGAAAGCCCGGAAAGCCTATCTCAGGGCAGTGCAAAACGTTCAGGCAGCGGGCGCCGCCCAGAAGAAGTCGCGCTCCAGCGGCCCCACTATTGAGTTCACTGAGGAAGACGCCCAACGCCTTCATCATCCGCACGATGATGCCCTTGTTGTCAACATCCGGGTGGGAGACTATAACACTTACCGGGTCTTGATCGATAATGGTAGTTCCGCGGACATCCTCTACTACCCGGCATTTCAACAGATGCGGATCGGCAGGGAGCGCTTGGTCCCTACCAATGCCCCGCTTGTTGGGTTTGGAGGGATGAGAGTTCAACCCCTCGGCGCCGTCACCCTGCCAGTCACGATTGGAGAGTATCCTCGGCAGGTCACTAAAGACGTCACTTTTCTTGTCGTCGACTGTTCGTCTGCCTACAATGCTATCATAGGGCGGCCCACCCTTAACGCTTGGAAGGCTGTGACGTCAACCTACCACCTGATGGTCAAGTTCCCCACCGAGTATGGTGTGGGGGAGTTATGGGGAGACCAGGTCGCTGCGCGAGAGTGCTACGTAGCGATGGTAGAAGCGGACAGCCACCTGCCAGCACTCAATATAGAGCAGCGGGTGGGGGCAGAACCCGCAGAAGAGCTCGAGGAGATAGCACTCGACGAGTCCAGGCCAGAGAGGACCACCAGAATTGGAGCCCTCACCAGCCCGGTGGCCCGTCAGGCGCTCGTGACTTTCCTCCGGAAAAACTGGGATGTGTTTGCTTGGAGTCACGAAGACATGCCAGGAATTGACCCTTCAGTCATGGTGCACAAGCTGAACGTGTCGCCCACTTTCCGGCCAGTCCGTCAGAAGAAGCGGGTGTTCGCCCCGGAACGAGACAGGGCGGTGGCAGAAGAAGTTGGCAAGCTGCTAGAAGCGAATTTTATCCGAGAAGTGTACTATCCCGACTGGTTGGCCAATGTGGTGATGGTCAAGAAGGCAAGCGGGAAGTGGCCCATGTGTGTGGACTTCACCGACCTGAACAAGGCGTGCCCCAAAGATAGCTACCCCCTCCCGCGGGTCGACACATTGGTGGACTCTACAGCTCAACACCAGCTGCTGAGTTTCATGGATGCCTTTTCAGGGTATAATCAGATCCGGATGGATGTGGTTGACCAAGAGAAGACTTCATTCGTCACCAGCCAGGGTCTCTTCTGTTACAAGGTAATGCCATTCGGACTAAAGAATGCGGGCGCCACATACCAGAGACTCATGAACAAAATGTTCGCCCACCAAATGGGGAGGAACGTTCAGGTATATGTCGATGACATGTTGGTAGAAAGCAGAAGGAAGGAAGACCACCTGAGGGACCTAGAAGAGACATTCGACACGCTCCGTTCCTACAACATGAAGCTCAATCCGGCGAAGTGTGCATTTGGAGTGGCAGCGGGAAAGTTCCTAGGCTTCATGGTGTCCCAAAGGGTATCGAGGCCAACCCTGATAAGATTCGGGCCATAGTGGGAATGGCGCCCCCGAAGAACACTAAGGAGGTACAAAGCTTGAATGGGAAGGTAGCTGCCCTGAACCGGTTTGTATCAAGGGCGACAGATAAGTGTCTACCCTTTTTCCGCACGCTGAAGAAGTCATTTGAGTGGATGGGCGAATGCCAAAAGGCGTTCGAGGAACTGAAAGCCTACCTCTCCTCACCTCCGCTACTGAGCCCCTCGCAACCAGGGGAGGAACTCTTCCTTTACCTGGCCGTTTCCCCGGCAGCTGTCAGTGCGGCCTTGATCAGAGAAGAAGACAAGGTCCAGAAGCCCGTGTATTACGTCAGCCGGGCGTTCCGCGGGGCAGAAGAGAGGTACCCGCCAATGGAGAAGCTTGCCTTCGCCTTGATTACTGCAGCCCGCAAGCTTAAGCCATACTTCCAAGCTCATACCATAGTTGTCTTAACCGACAAACCTCTGCGACGGGCGATGCACAATCCCGACGCGGCCGGTCGTCTGGCCTTGTGGGCAATCGAATTGACCGAGTTCGACGTCAGGTACCGCCCGCGCACCGCCATGAAGGGGTAGGCTGTCGCTGACTTTATCGCCGAATTCACAAGCGGCGAGGACCGGGGGGCAGACGAGGACCCTTCGTGGATCGTACATTCGGATGGATCGTCGACAAGACAGGCCGGAGGGATAGGTGTCGTACTTCGCTCCCCCGAAGGAGATCAGATCGAGTGCATGATTCGTCTAGATTTCCCCACTACAAACAATGAGGCGGAGTATGAAGCGTTGATAGCGGGGATCGACCTCGCCAAAGCAGCAGGGGCCACCAGAGTGGTAGCCTACTGCGATTCCCAGGTCGTCGTCAACCAAGTGAGCGGAGACTATGAGTGTAGAGGCGACCGAATGAGGAAGTATTTAGACCAAGCGAAGAGAAGGGTGGATGACCTCAGGGCCGACGTGATCCAAATACCTAAAGAAGAAAATGAGCAAGCCGACCGCCTTGCCAAAGCCGCATCTTCAGAGCACGTGGCTACCCCGGACAATGTGCTTTCTTTTGTACAAACGACGCCACTAATAGACATTGTCAGCGTGCAGGCAATAGGCTCCGCAGGTGACTGGACCACGCCACTAGTCTCCTACCTGAAGGATGGCGCTCTGCCAGATGAGAAGGAAGCCGCCAGAAGGCTGAAGGTCCGAGCCGCGAGGTTCGTACTGATTGAAGGCGTCTTGTACAAGAGGGCCTTCTCTCGCCCGTACTTGAGTGTCTGAGCCCCGGAGAAGCCGACTATGTCATGAGGGAAATCCACGAGGGAGTTTGTGGAAATCACTCGGGATCTCGATCACTAGCGCATAAGTTGATTCCGGCCGGGTACTACTGGCCCACCATGCAGAAAGATGCCCAAGCCTACGTCAAAGCTTGCGACAAATGCCAAAGGTTCAGCAACGTTATCCGACAGCCGCCCGCAGAGCTAACTCCCATGACAGCCCCGTGGCCTTTTGCCCAGTGGGGACTAGACATTATGGGTCCATTTCCGACGGCTATGCGGCAGCTGAGGTTCATGGTAGTAGGCATAGACTACTTCACAAAGTGGGTAGAAGCTGAAGCTCTGGCCACCATCACGGAGAAGAACGTGCGGAGCTTTGTCTGGAAGTCCATCATATGCAGATTCGGAATCCCTAGGGTCCTAGTCTCGGACAATGGCAAACAATTCGACAACGGCCCCTTTCGAGAGTTCTGCTCCTAGCTAGGGATAAAAAACCACTACTCCTCCCCCGCCCACCCGCAAGCCAATGGACAGGTCGAAGTTACGAACCGATCCTTGCTGAAGATTATCAAGACTCGGCTCGAGGGGGCAAAGGGGATATGGCCTGAGGAGCTACCCAGCGTACTTTGGGCGTACAGGATGACGGCAAGGACCCCAACAGGAGAAACTCCATTCCGGCTCACCTACGGAAGCGAAGCAGTCATCCCGGCTGAAGTAGGACTCTCGACTTACCGAGTGAATGCTTACGACGAAGGCAGGAATGATGAGACATTGCGCCTACGGCTGGACCTAATTGACGAAGACAGAGCAGTGGCTGAACAAAGACTCGCGCGATACCAAGATCGCATGGCCAAGCACTACAACTCCCGGGTCAAGCACAGGGACTTCCAAGCCGGAGACCTCGTTTTGAGAAGAGTTATGGGCGCTACTAGAGACCCTACCCAAGGAAAGCTCGGCCCCAACTGGGAAGGGCCCTACCGAGTCACGTCGTGGCATCGAAGAGGCACCTACCACTTGGAAACGCTGGAAGGACAGACGCTACCCCATCCGTGGAACGCCGAGCACCTACGAAAGTACTACCAATAAGAAAAGAGCGACAGCTCCTATCTGTATTTGCCTAAATGTATAGGGCCCAATGGGCACCTTTTTCCTTAAAATTGATACATGTTTCAGGAGTTTATTCAACCTCTCTTGCATTGTGCCTGGCTCTTAAAACAGGTATACCGAGGCGATGTCTAAAGCTACAAGGCGAAAGAGCGTTAGGCGCCCAAGCCGACGGCTCAAAAGCCAACCTAAAATCTACAAGGTATAAAAGCGTCAGGCGCCCAAGCCGACGGCTCAAAAGCCAACCTAAAATCTACAAGGCATAAGAGCGTCAAGCGCCCAAGCCGACGGCTCAAAAGCCAACCTAAAAGCTACAAGGCGAAAGAGCGTCAGGCGCCCAAGCCGACGGCTCAAAAGCCAACCTAAAAGCTACAAGGCATAAGAGCGTCAGGCGCCCAAGCCGACGGCTCAAAAGCCAACCTAAAATCTACAAGGCATAAGAACGTCAGGCGCCCAAGCCGACGGCTCAAAAGCCAACCTAAAAGCTACAAGGCGAAAGAGCGTCAGGCGCCCAAGCCGACGGCTCAAAAGCCAACCTAAAAGCTACAAGGCGTAAGAGCGTCAGGCGCCCAAGCCGACGGCTCAAAAGCCAACCTAAAATCTACAAGGCATAAGAGCGTCAGGCGCCCAAGCCGACGGCTCAAAAGCCAACCTAAAAGCTACAAGGCGTAAGAGCGTCAGGCGCCCAAGCCGACGGCTCAAAAGCCAACCTAAAATCTACAAGGCATAAGAGCGTCAGGCGCCCAAGCCGACGGCTCAAAAGCCGACCTAAAAGCTACAAGGCGTAAGAGCGTCAAGCGCCCAAGCCGACGGCTCAAAAGCTAACCTAATCTACAAGGCGTAAGAGCGTTCAGCGCCCCAGCTGACGGCTCAAAGGCTAATCTAAAGTCTATGAGGCGCATAAGCGTCAAACGCCAAAGCGGACGGCTTAGAAGCCCGTCAAGCGCGAAAATAAAAGGCCTTAAAACGACGGCACCACCCTAAAAGGTTAAGCCTATATTCCAACTGCGAAAAACAAGTCAGGCCTTCAAACTGACGGTTTATAAGGTGACGGCTCGAAAAGAATTCTACCCTAATTTAACAAGGCGCGAGCTCGTCATATGCAAAAATTAGCAATCGCACCCTAAAATATCTTCAAGGCATGATTCAAAGCTGACGACCCCGTTGGAAGGTCGTGACGGTGCCAAAAAGCGTCAGGTCCCAAGTAGGGCCATCGCCAAACGACAAGAAGAAAGTCACGCATAATTAATGAAAAACAATACCTTGCAAATTAAATAAATAAGATCAGTGTATTACAAGTGTTTTTACAAAAAGCCCTCAAAACAACGGGGCATCAAATACATAATGAAGATCAGTTTTACAAAAATAATTGAAGTCAAGGAGCCGGGGCATTTGGCGCGGCCTCGTCACCCTCGGGATCCCGGACCTCGTCGGCAGGAGACTCGTCAGGATTGGAAGGATCGGGTGACGGGATCTTCAAGGCTGCAGGCTTGTCCAAGGCAGGCTGAGCAAGAACGACACTGTCACCTCCGCCAGGGGCCTCGGACTCTCCAAGGTCGTCATCTTCCACAAAGACGGTGTCGACCACGGGCGTCGGCGGCACAGGGTCGTCCATCGAAACCCTTGACAGGTCAAGGTGAGGGAAGAGAGACTTTACCTGTTTAAGGCAGTCCTCAAACCCGTCACCGTAGTACACGGCACAGGAATCGATGAACTCCTGGGACGCCTTGAATTCCGCCACGGCGTCACTCTTTGCCGTCTCCACCTGCCCTAGAAGAGACGTCAGCTCCTTCTCAGCCGTCACCCTAGCTTCCCGTTCCCGCTCAGCCTGACGGGTTCCCTCCTCGAGCTTCTCTTTCAACTCTTTGATCTCCCCATTCAGGGTGCGAGAGGCTTCCTTGTACTGTTCTAGTCCGTCGGTCAGATTGGCGATGCGCTTCTTCTGACGGGCCAGAAGTTCCTCGTTCTTGGACCCCTTTACCTGAATGGCCCTCATACGGACCACGGCCTGTGACACAAAATTCCCGTCAGTATAGAGATATAAAAAGATGACGGCACAAATAATAAAGAAGGTGCATACCCTGGCAAGATCGAAGAGGCCCGAGTCTCCTAGCTCCTGCACAGACTGATTGGCGCAGGAATCAGCCTCCTCCTTCCCGAGTATGGAGTCCAACTGCTCCAGGGCATACCCCTTGTGGGTAAGGACGCAGCGCCCCTCCTCTGGGATGACGGGACCTCGCGCCGACATCAACCCCTTGCCGACCCCATGCTTGGGTGACGGAAGTTTCGAAGAATGGGCCCCAGGGGTGACTGCCACTTTCTTTGACGGGCGGTCTTCAGCCCCGTCATTCTTCCTCTTCGGCACACCCTTGGGGATGGACGCCGACACCCCCTCTTTGCCTTTTCCCTCCTCCTTCTTTCGGGCGGCAGCAGCCCGGATTTGAGCCCTCAACTTGGCTGATTCCATCTCTGCAAGACGAGGACACAATGTAAGAATACAAGTGAAAGTGACGGAGAGGATGGTTCGGTCATACTTACGTTGACGGGACAGATTGTTCAAACGGCGTGCCTCTTCCGTCGGCTCGGGTCCCCCACAGTAGGCGTGGAGGGCGTCGGGCGTAATCAGGTCACGACACTTCCTCTCCTCTAATGGAATCCCCGTCACCTTGAGAATGAAGGCTTTCTGCTCCCCTGTGATCGCCGGACGAGAAAAAGCTGAAAAGGAAAAGGAGAACGAACGGGTTAGAACCTTGGCATAAGCAAACTTACATGCAAGGCTGACGGTGACGACCTGATTCCCTGACGTGAGCCCAGGTGTTATCAAAGCCATGAGGAATTGACCCCCACTCTTCCTGACGGCATACCCAATTGGTCCCCTCTACAAAAAAGTACCTGCCCTTCCACTTCCTGTTGGAGTCGGGCATGTCTGACACTAACTTCAACTCTTTCTCCCTCGAAGAAAAATGATAAATCCCCTTAGACGAGGCAATTTGGTGTGGACGGTAACACCAAAAGAACTCGTCAAGGGTTAGCTGACGGTGCCCGCCACTTAGACTCCCCCACAATATCTCGGAGCCAATGAACACCCTCCAGGCGTTGGGGGCAATCTGGCTGACGGATATCCCAAGATAGTTTGCCAGCTGACGGTGGAGCGCCGTCAGAGGCAGCCTCAATCCTGCCGCGAACATGGCGTCATACATGCCAACGTCCGCGGTCTTCCCAGAGTAACACCTCTCCTTCTCCAAGGGAAGACGGATCGGGATATCGTCCGGAATTTGGTAACGGGCCCGCAGCAAGTTGAAAACCTTGTCCGTCATTGAAGGAAGAAAGTGATTGACCGTCCATTCTTTAGGAAGGATGAACGGACGGTCATCCCCTGAGCCTCCCGACGTACTCTCCGAACCTTCATCTCCTGCCGAGCCCTTACCACTCCTACTCTCCCTTGCGTCGTCACCTCCGCCTTTCCTTATTACTCCGTCGCCGCCCCCTCCCTCCTCGTCGCACGACTGAATCGATGATTCATCTCCTGACGATAAGGAAGAGTCACCTCCTGACTCGTGGCCCGGCTGGTAAACCTCGTCGTAGCCCGCCCCCTCGCGGACTGACGACTGTTCGCTCGACGTCTCCTCAGGCATCTTACTACCTACAAGCGACGGGGTCGATCTAAGAGCCTGAGTGACGGCCTTCCCAAAAAACCCAAAAGCCCGGTATCTAGAACGAAGGAATTAAAAAGGAAAAGAGAGAAAAATGGGAAGAGTAACTCACCAAGTGACGGAGGAAGTGCAAGGGAAGCTGACGGTATCAGACAGCAAGCGAGAACCGGAACGCAGTTATAATCTCCTTGAGATGACGGTTTCTCTCTCACTAGCAAAATCAGAATAAAAGAAGAGAAATGAGGGAAAACGGAGATGTATATATAGGGGGCTGGGAGCACGGAAGACGAAGCGACCTTCCCGTCCAGCTACATTCCAGTCCCTCTACGACACGTGTTCCGACATTAGGTCTGCTCGAGATGACTAGCCATTAATGCCTTGTCCGCCACACGCTGTACTCCCCAATCCGTCAGGCTGGGCCGACGGGATTAAGGAGTAGGGGGCAACTGATGGGGAGAATACCATGTGAAGGTGCCGTCACCCTTCGCTTGGGTGACGGCACGGTGGGGGTGACGGCCCCGCTTCTTCAATCGTCCCCGACCGTCTCTCCAGACTGCCCCGACGCCGCCATCCACACCCCAACGGGGCGAGTGGGTGACTAGACAGAGCTAACCGGACCGATAAGTCTCGTCGTGCACGCCAATCGCCGGGTTAGATATCTTACACTCCACGCAATAGGGAATGGCTCCAGTGAGGAAAGGATTCCGTAAAGAACACGCAATAGGGAATGGCTCCAATCAGAGGTAACCTCCTCGAACACGCCAAGGTCCCGGTTCTACACCACTATAAATACCCCCGACCCTCATCAAAAAGGTACGCATGTTCTCTATCCCGACTCTAGCACTCTGGAGTTGTGAGCAATACTAACTTGACCGTCGGAGGGTCGTTGGCCGGTACCACACCGGTGCTTCCCTTTGAGGTTCTTTCTACTTGTGCAGGTCTACCCGGAACGCGCGAAGACCCTACGACTCACTGAGGGTGATTTTCGGCATCATCAATGTTGATCGGTTTTCTATCATTCTGTGATTGTTCCAGTGCAAGGGAAAAGGGGTTATGTGATTCATATGGTCTGAACGGTAATCCGGTATGCTCCGGAAGATGTTAATAGTGAAACATAATCCTGAGATATACAATAATTTATGTCAAAAGAAATCGCTCCGTGTACCAAATAATTTCTCACGCTAATAATGTGATTCCCTAAACGTATCAATGGCATATCTGCTTAGGGAATAAAATAATTTCATTTTATATGCAAATCAATGGCACCTTTCTCTAGTTTAGCAAAAAAAAAAAAAAAAAAAAAATGACACCCTTCTCTAGGTTAGAAGCAATACCATGTGAATTGGATCCTTAACTAAGGCACATAAAACTTCTATATAAGTGTGCCAGGCTGCCAGCCAAAGTAAACTGGCAAAACTGGTGTATTACTGATATATTTTTATTGCTTAATCAGTTTAGGAATTAGATCAGGAAACAGATTTATGTCTGTTTGGTAAGGTGGAGACTGATATAGAGATCAAGGCGTCTGCCGAAAAGTTCCATGAGGTTTTCAGCTGCAGGCCACACCACATAATAAATGTGTGCCCTGACAAAATACAGGGTTTTGCTTTACATGAAGGTGACTGGGGCAATGATTGCTCTGTTATTTTGCTGGGACTATGTCCATGGTAAGGGAACTTGAAGTTGTAATTAACCTTGATTAATAGTGTGCGTCTTAATTTAACAACTAATTTGATAGTGCAAACCTACATTAAGGTCCAGCGGTCTTTCAATTACTTAAGCTGCTTGTTGCTTGTAAGTTGTTTAGCTGAATAGACTACCATTACTAAACATTTTGATTTGATAAAATGAGATAGCAGTATATGATAGTATTATTATTTTACGTTTAAACCTTTTCCAAGCAATATTAAGAAGTCAAGCTTAGAAAGATTAGGCTAACCTTTTTTTAGAACTATGAGTCAAATCTCCCCTCTCCTTTTTTCTAAAAAAAAAAAAAAAAAAATTCCCTCTCTTATTATTGTAACTATCAAAACAGTAGAAAACAAAAATAAAAAAATAAAAAAATAAATAAATAAAAATAAAAACTTAGAAAGATTACTACATGCCTTAATTGCAACTTATAAAAGTCGAGTTTACATAGATTAAACTTTTGACACAACTATTTGCCTATGTAGATCGATAGTTTGATTTAGGACTTCGTACATATGCATTCATATTTAGGAATACTGTTATATGATTGAGCATTTTCTTTGATTCTTTAAGATATATGGTCTTAATTTCCTTTAACTTATTTTGATGTGAAACCATAGATGGGAAAACTTCAGTTGCCAAGGAGATAATTGAAGCCATCGACGTGGAAAACAAGTCTGTCACGTTCAAAGTTATTGAAGGAGATCTTCTGGAGCATTACAAGAGCCTAAAACTCGTCATTGAAGTTAGTCAAAAAGATGAGGGCAGCTTGGTGCATTGGATCATTCAATATGAAAAGCTGAATGAGGATGTTGTAGACCCGAATACATTGCTTCAATTTGTAGTAGTTGATGTCACCAAAGATATTGATTCTCACCTCACGCAGGCATAAACTACTGTAAGCTACAGAATGGGACTTTTTTTTTTTTTTTTTTTTTTTTTGAATTGAGTAATGATTATCAAACACAATATATATGTACACATGTTAAAAATTGATTTAAATTAAAATTGAAATCGTGTTTTCAGATCACGATTTCACAATTTTATTGAAAACACGATTTTTCAAAGTATGTATGTGTATAATAAAAAGTGTGTAAAAAGATTTAGCCTATAAGGTCGCTCATTTTTCAATAAATTTGGGGCATTTGTGATGCGTCTTTTTATGGACAAAATTGGCCTATATCATTTTCACACAAACTAAGCAGCATTTTGCCCCCTTTTCCAAACTAATCAGGGAAATGCCCCTCTTTTGAAAATCGATTTTCTAAAAATCGAGTTAGGCCCTATAGCGGCGTTTTTAAGGAACTTATAGTGACGTTTTCAGGACCTATAGCGGTGTTTTATAACTCGATCTTTACAAAGTCGAGTTATAGGCAAAAAAAATGAAAAAAATTGCATATAACTCGATTTCATGAAGGTCGAGTTATAAAACGCCGCTATAAGTCTTGAAAACGTCACTATAGACTCTTTAAAACGTCACTATAGGGCTCCAAAATTTTTTTTTTAAACTCGCTTTTGAGAAAATGAAGTTTCAAAAGAGGGGCATTTTTCTAATTAATTTGGGAAAGAAGGCAAAATGCTGCTTAGTTTGTGTGAAAAGGGCATTTACCCATTTTGTCCGTCTTTTTATACATTCAGCGGTCACTTGGAAAGAAGCCACACTATATAACAATCCCCACACAATGTCCATGACCTGTTCACTATAGCGTTCAAAGTGCAAAAGTCAGGCATTAAGAGTGGTATGTGATGGATTAAGTGTTAGGAAATCTGACACCTAATCTCACAGCTATGAGATGCAACAACAAAGATAGAAGTACAAGGAAAAATCCAACCACGCACAACGCGAGAATTACATGGTTTTACGTGGTTCACCTAAAAATAGCGGAAATGGCTATATCTTAAAGGATTCTCTTCGTCAAAATAGATTAATTTGATGTTTTAGATTAAACACTATTATTTCTAAAAGTGAATCTAATATTATTTTATTTGAATTTTTGAATGATATGATAATCTGTGTAGTGTTACATTCCAGAAATAAAATATCTTAATAGTAAAATGTACTCACTATGTACGATGTTTCAGATCCTATTAGGCATCCCAAGCTTCCTTTCAAGCTAAGAATTTCACCTTCTATGCGTGTTAGTCAAACAAAGGGCAGGTATATGAGATCAACACGCATACCATTTGGGGGCCAATTCATCATAGCCGATCTAGTGATAATCCTCAAAAAGCGGATCAAGATGTTCGATTAGTCAGCATCGATCGCATTAATTACATCTAACCAACCACTTAGCATTTAAGTTGTGTTTGACATTGGCTGAAAAATATAGTTTTTCTTACCAGTTAGCTTATGCGTGGGTAAATTACTAAGTTCATTCCTAACCTTAACGCTATATTTCAATTTGATCTCTAACATTTCAATTATGTAAATTTAGTCCTTAGTTTTTTAGTGCCGTGCCATTTTGGTCCCTGCTGTTATTCTTAGGACGGAAAAGTCTAACATGTCAAATGTAATAATAAAAAAATAATTTATTTGTCACATCAATTGCCAATAATACAGCTACATCATATAATAATAAAAAAACTAAATGGTTGTTCTCATTTCTCACGTGAGATTGGGCTTTGGAAAATATTTAAAATCCCTCTCACTCTCACTCTTATGCTCATCTACGTACCTAATCTCTAACTCTCTCGGCTAAACAGGAGTTGTAGACGATGATGGCAATGGCAAGGTTAGGCGTCTAGGTTTTCTCTCCAACCACATAAATTAACTTTTGGAAATTTATGTTAATCTTCCCATAATTTGTTTGTTAATCAGTTTACACAATCTATTTCCAATTCTGAGAAATGAGACAAAAAAAAAAAAATTTTTTGAAATCCAACCAAAAAAAGAAAAATAAAACAAACAAAAAAATTAAAGAACGCACCTATCTTCAAGTAATTGAGAAAACTCCTCTTTATAATTTGGTACATGTAGTTTATGGATTGGATTTTACATTGGGGTTAGCAAATTTTAGCCATCTAGTACATGTAGTTTTGGACTTGGATTGAATATGGTAATAATGATTTCAATGATATCATTTGGTCATTATCTTCTAGAGCACCAAAATAGTTGAATCTCTCATGCAATTAATTCTTAAACCTTGATATCATCCTTTGCTCTCTTTAATTGCAGTAACTTTTGTACGGAAGTTTTCCGGTAATGATCGAAGGATTTTCCTTACAATCTTTGAGTCCTCCGTTTTCTCACCCAAGTTGAACTTGCCGATGACTACTTCATTCAGCTTGCTATAGAAAGAGTCAAAGGACTCGTCTTCACTCATTTTGAGCTCCTCAAAGCGAGTGGTCAGCATCTGCAATTTAGTGTCTTTCACCTTTTTGGTTCCTTCATACGTGGTCTCCAATATTTGCCATGCCTCCTTAGCTACCGAGACATGATATATCCTGCGAAACTCATTTGGAGACACATCACAAAAAATTGCATTCAAAGCTTTACTGTTAGCGTTAAATGCAGCAAGGGCTGCTTTATTTCAAGTGGATTTTTCGGCCTCCGACCTAACCCATCCAATATCAACAACATCCCAAACAGATTCATCAATAGAACACATAAATGCCCTCATGCAGACTTTCCAAACTGCATAGTTGCTACCATCAAAATATGGTGGTGCATTCAAAGATTTAGACTGGTCCATCTCGATAAGGGGTCAAGGATCGCACTAAGGCAATTAAACCACAGTAAGTGCACTTGTTCTGATACTAATTGAAAGTTCAAATAGCGTGTAAAAGACTATGAACATTTTGACCCCCAAATTACAAATAACCAATTCAAGCTTTATATCAAACGATGTACGTGCGGAAAATGAACAAAAGCTTAAAATAGAATTAATAAACAATCTAAGCCAAATAAAATCACATCCATAGCAAAAATTAAATGACAAAGATTAAGGGAAGAGAGATGCAAACACAAGGACAGCACAACGATGTGTTATCGAAGAGGAAACCAAAGCCCTCGGCGTAAAACCTCTCTGCCACCCTCCAAGCGGTCAAATAATCCACTAAAGAATGTAGTTGGGATACAAGGACAGCAATAGACCCTCCAAGCCTAATCTACTCAGTGTACCTAAGCCCTCCAAGCTCCTACTCCAACGAGATTATGCCGAACCTATTTCTTCTTTAGCTTGCCGGATTCCGCTGTAGCCCATAGCATCAACCAATATGAAATTGGTCCCTCCCTAACTGCTTCCCAAAGCACCAAAAAGCCTTCTCACAAATATGAGTATAGTGAGAAAAGGTTTTGGCTAATGAACCTCTTAAGGATCTAACAATGGAGAGGAAGAGAGTAGAGGAATTTGAATAGTCACAAGGTAAAGATTATAGATGAATCAATCTTGTTTTTCTATAAGGTTTCTCTCTCAAAATTCTCTCTGGAAGCTCTCTACATTTCGTGGGTATAAGGGGTTTTATACTAGAGTGAGAGAGGAATGCGAAGAGTCAGTTTTTCCAAAATAGAGCTGGCTGGCGACTTGACCTCGCGACTTGACTGAGTCGCGAGTTCAAGCCGTAAACTAACTAAACTACCAGACTGGAATTTTTGTCCTGTAGTGCAACAGTTGGTACGACGGTTCAGTTCCTGGTGGCTTGCCAGTCACGAGCTACCTGCGAGATCCAGTCGCGAGTTCTCCTCTGCATGCTTCACTCGTGTGCAACATCTGGCAGCTTGACAGTCGCGATACACCCTCGAGATCCAGTCGCGAGTCCCTGTTCTACTGCACAGACTTGAGCATTTCTTCACACTCTCTCACAAACTACCCTTACATGATTCCCACCTAAATATAGGGTTTCTAAGTGCTGAAATACAAGTAAATTGGCACGGATTAAAGCCAATAAAATGGTTGATAAAATTCAATCTTACAAGATACAAGGGTTGGATCTCACGACTTCCATTATCGGTTCATAGTAGTGTAGGGTAAGCACCTCGTCTTGGCATATATGCCCCGCGATCCCAAAGGAGGGTGTTTACTTCATAGTACTATAAGATTGAACTTACCCATTTAAAGTAATGTGGACAAGCACCTCGTTTTGGCGTATATGCCTCGCGATCCCAAATGGGGGTGTTTTGCTCCATGGTACTATAAGTTTAAACACTAGAAAAGGAGATTAAATGTGGCTACACATGATTCTAGATAATGGTGTACACTAGACTAAGTGTAATGTTAACCTCCCAAAGGAGCTATGTCATTATTACTTAGAGGCTGAAAGTAATACGGCATATTATTAGTGTATGATAAGAGTTATCATGATAACACTAATAATGAGAATAGTTCTCAATCAACTAATGTGTTTATAATAAACTTGCTACTAAGGAATTATAGACATGAATTGGGTTGTCATTGCATATATTATTTTATAGTTTTATTAAGGTTCCATATTATATGCTTATATGCTAAATTGATAATGTCCAATTTACTTATTATATTCATGTTTATTATTTTCAGATTTGAACATGGCATCATTATCCCACTTGTTACCATTCTTAATCAAAATAAACTGACTAGATCTAATTATGTTGACTGGAATAGAAATTTTGACATAGTTCTTACAGCTCAAGAGCACAAATATATGCTTACTCAACCATGTCCTAACTTTCCTTCATTAGATGCTCCTCCTGAAGAAAAACAGCAATATAATCGTTGGTAGAAATCTAATGAAATGGCCAAGTGCTATATCCTAGCATCCATCTCAAATGTTCTACAGTATCAAATGCAAGATATAAAACTAGCTTAAGACATTATGCTAAGTCTGAAGGAGATGTTTGGTGAGCAAGGCCGTTTTGCTAGGTAAGAAACCATGAGGCAAATTTATAACACCAAAATGGCTAAAGATAGTTCAGTGAGGGAGCATTGTCTTACAATGATCTCTAATCTGAATATACTGGAAGTTTTGGGTGCTGATATTGATGGAGAACCCCAAGTGGATATGATACTCCAGTCACTACCGGAATTATTAAAGGAATTTAAACTCAATTATAATATGAACAAAAAGATTTATTCTTTGTCTAAATTGATGAATGAATTGGTAGCGGCAGAAGGCATTCTTGGTACTTCTAGTGTTGAAGCCAATGTGGGTGAAGCTTTTACTTCTCAAGCTAAGTCAAAAGGCAAAGGTAAGAAGAAGAAGAAGAAGGACTTCACCAAGCAAGATGGTAAACAAATTGCCTTAGGAGTTGCCGACAAAGGAAAGAAGCTGAAAGGAAAATATTTCCATTGTGGTGAGAAAGGACATTGGGAGAGAAATTGTCCAAAGTTCAAGGAATTGATTAGTTCATTCCTTCTTGAAATATGTTTAGTACAAAATCCCACGGATTCCTAGTGTGTGGATTCAGGTTATACTAATCATATCTACAATTCTTTGCAGGGGTTCCAGGAAACCAGAAGGCTTAATGAAGGGGAATTGTTTCTTACTTTGGCTGATGGGACCAGGATTCCAGTTGTAACTGTTGGTGTTTTTTATTTATGTTTTGAGTCAAGGGTTTTAATATTTGATGACTGTCTATATGTACCTAATGTACGTAGGAATTTAATTTCTGCAACTTATTTGGGTAAACATGGATATTATGTTATCCTTAAAGACAATGTTGTAATAAAGAAAGGTAAAGTATTTATTTGATCTAGCAATATTGTTGATAGTCTTTATATTTTAACTCCTGATAATCATAAATTATATAATTCTGAATTAGATAATAACTCTTATGTAAAATCATGATGCATATCTTTGGCACTTGCATTTGGGTCATATTAATCCAAACAGAATTCAAAGACTGATCAAAGATGGACTCCTAGAGCCATTGGACTTTGATGAATTTTCAGTTTGTGAATCTTGTTTGGAAGGCAAAATGACCAAACGACCTTTTAATGCAAAAGGTAGAAGAGCCCAAGAGTTGCTTGAATTAGTTCATATGGAAATATGTGGTCCTATGTCAACCCAAGCAAAAGGAGGTTATGAGTATTTCATCACTTTCACCGATGATTACTCAAGATATGGTTATGTGTACTTAATGAGACGGAAGTCCGAAGCATTTGAAAAATTCAAAGAGTTTAGGACTGAAGTTGAGAATCAATTGGGTAAACACATAAAGGCCATTCGATCTGATCGAGGTGGTGAATACCTTCTTGGGATTTCAAGGATTACTTAACTTAAAATGGGATTGTATCCTAATTGATTGCACCTGGAACTCCCTAACAGAATGGTGTAGCAGAAAGAAGGAATAGGACTCTTTTGGAAATAGTTAGGTCCATGATTAGTTATTCAACTTTACCAATTTCCTTTTGGGGATATGCACTAAAAATTGCAATGCATATTTTGAATTTAATTCCATCAAAATCTGTTCCCAACACACTTAAGGAATTGTAGAGTAGGCGCAAGCATAGTATGAAATATCTCCACATTTGGGAATATCCAGCACATGTATTGAAAGGGTAGTCTGATAAGTTGGAAGCTAAAACGGAAGTATGCATGTTTTTTCGGTATTCAAAGGAAACCAAGGGTTATTTATTCTATAATCATAAGGACAACAAAGTGTTTGTTAGCACTTATGCCAAATTTTTGGAAGATGATTATGTGGATAATTTTAATCTTAGAAGTAAAGTTGTATTGGTTGAATTAGATGAACCTGTAATTGAACAATGAATGAATGGAACTAGGGATGATGTTGCTGTATTAGATACACCACAAGATATTACTCATGAAATGTCTAGTACACAAGTGCCTCGTCGTAGTGAGAGAATTGTTTGGCCTCCTATAAGATTTATAGGTTTGGGAGAAACTTATGAAGCTATCTCAGAAGAGGCTGAATCAGATCCCTATACTTATGAAGAGACAATGAATGATATAGATGCACATCATTGGGTCAAAGTTATGAAATCTGAATTAGATTCCATGTATTCCAATCAAGTTTGGGATCTTGTAGAGGTGCCTAACGGCATGAAACCTATTGGTTGCAAATGGGTTTACAAGAGGAAGAGGGGGATAGATGGAAAGGTCGAAACCTTTAAAGCAAGGTTAGTGGCGAAAGGATATACTAAAAAAGAAGGTATTGATTATGAAGAAACCTTTTCACCAGTAGCAATGCTTAAATTTATCAGAATTCTCTTATCCATTACTGCTCATTATGATTATGAGATTTGGTAAATGGATGTCAAGACTGCATTTCTCAATGGCAATCTTGAAGAGGAAATCTATATGTTGCAACTGAAAGGTTTCATAGCAAAGAACCAAGAGCATATGGTATGCAAGTTGAAAATGTTCATTTATGGACTTAAACAAGCATCTAGGTCATGGAACATCAGATTTGATCAAGCAATCAAGTCATTTGATTTTGAACAAAATCTTGATGAACCATGTGTGTACAAAAGACATCAAGATAAAGTAGTAATGTTCCTAGTGCTTTATGTTGATGATATTCTACTCATTGGAAATGATGTAGGGGTAATGTCATCAGTAAAGGTTTGGTTGTCAAGACAATTTGATATGAAGGACTTGGGTGAGGCTAAATTTATTCTAGGATCAAGCTTTGGCGAGATCGCAAGAATAAGATCTTAAGCTTATCACAAGCAGGGTATATAGATAAGGTTCTAGAACGGTTTAACATGCAAAACTCTAAGAAAGGATTACTTCCTTTCAGATATAGAGTTCCTCTGTCTGATGACTAAAGGCCTAAGACTTAAGAGGAAAAAAATATGATGAGACAAGTTCCTTATTTTTCTGCAGTAGGAAGTCTCATGTATGCAGTGCTTTGTGTTAGACCAAATATATTCTATTCAGTTGGCATGGTTAGCTGATATCAATCAAATCTAGGACCAAAACATTGGTAAGCTGTAAAGCATATTCTCAAGTATCTACGGAGAAAGAGAGATTATATGCTTGTTTACCATAATGAGGATTTGATTCCCATTGGCTATACAGATTTAAATTTTTCAGTTAGATATTGATTTAAGAAAGTCCACTTTAGGTTGTGTGTTCACCTTGGGAGGTGGAGCCATAAGTTGGAAGAGTGTTAAGCAATCTTATTTTGCGGACTCCACCATGAAAGCTGAATATGTTGCTGCTTGTGAGGCGGCAAAGGAAGTTGTTTGGCTCAAGAAATTCCTTTCTGATCTTGGTGTTGTGAGAATGGAGCAAGTTTCCATCACATTGTTTTGCGACAATAGTAGAGCAGTTGCACAATCCAAAGATCCAAGGAATCATAAGAAAAGAAAGCACATTGAGAGAAAGTACCACATCATTTGAGACATTATTGCTCGTGGAGATGTAGTAGTAGCAAAGATTGAAAGTGCAAATAATCTAGCAGATCCCTTTACCAAAGACTTGCCTTAAAGGACTTTCGAGTCACATTTAGAGAAAATAGGAGTTAGATTAGTGCACAATAGTCTTTAGAGCAAGTGGGAGATTGTTAACATTAGTGCCCTTAAATTCTATTGTATTATGCTATGTATGACATTATGTATGACTTAATATTGTGATAAATAAAGTTATTTTATTATTATCTAAAATAATGGTAACATGAATATTTGGACATTATCATATAGTTCATGAGATGCATGGTATGTGATTTATGTGATTTAGTCACAGAAGATATAAGTCACAAGTTCTTTGTAAATTCAGAATTTTAGTTCGTAGTCGATGATGAAAATGGGCATTTCATCTGCGAAGACTATAACATATCAACTAAGATGATTTGTCTTGATCATAGAACTAGAGACTTCTAGTTAATGTGTTGATATGTTTTAAGAGTTAAGACATATTGAATTGGACCGCTATGAGATTTATTATTCTCCTAACGACTGTCAAATGAATAATAAATCTCACGACTTTTATTTACATAAACTCTTAATCTTGAGAGAATAATGGACCTGATCATGAAGTGTAGGTTGCTTTGATATATCAGGAGTGAGATCTAAAGTAACGATTAAAACCTCAGTATGTTGGGCAACCACATTTAGTGTTGATGAAACATATATTCTCAAGATGGAATTCATAGTCTCTTAATGGAGATACAAAATATTCCATTGAGATAAGTTTAATGGGTTCAATTATTTAGAGAGTTAGGCCTAACCACTTTGGTAAGAAATTACTAAAGTATATATTTATGAAATTAGATTTCATAAATATATGATGAATAATTTTAAAGAATTAAACCGGGTACTCAAGATGAATTAAGATGTAGTAATTCACAAAGTGGTAGTCTACATTTATAACTTTGTATTACTACGAATATTTTATGAAAAGGTTGCATATATAATAAAGTTTTGGGATATAATTTATTAATTAGGCCTAGAGTTCAATTATATTTATATAGTGGTATTAAATATAATTAATGGTAACTTTGGACTTGTCAAGAGTTGACAGAAAAGCCCAAGGCCCATTGGAGCTAGTGTCTTATTTGTTCCCTTTTGGTCCCACACCAAGCCACATACTAGAGCCTAATTGGAAAGGCTTAAAAGGCTAGCCCAATTAGATAATCAGTTATAAGGAGAAAAACATACAGAATTTTGTAAGTTACATGAATTGGTGTGTATGTGAGATTGAGAGACCACACTTCTTGGACGTTAGTGGAATTGGAGTGAAGATTAAAAGTGTTCCCAAGAACTTCTGATCTGAGTTTTGAAATTCACTACACCAAGGTACACTCTCTTGATTCTATATTCTAAAAGTTACATAGTGCATGTTATCAATTGCGAATGAAGTAGATCCGTTAATTTTCCGCTGCGTATGTTTTGTATGCGATGTGAACATGTAGTTTTCCAACACAACTGTGGTTCTTTGTACACAAAATGTCCTCAAACACCAACATAAATTTATAAGTTGCTTGGTTGATGGGATGCAGCTGATGATTTTTGGAGAGTTGGGGATTGTAGGAGAGCAGGGGATTGTACGATTGGAGGAATGTCCTACATACTAAAAAAAAGGCAATAATTAGGACACAACGATATCAAATATTGGAATTCAAAATTGCTTAATGCATGAGCATTAGAAGGGAAATTTGGAGTTTTAAAGGCTACAACTACAATATGGAAATCACAATACAACTATCAAACCCATTCAGTTGTGCAACTCACAAAACTGTGCAACTCATCATCATTGGATGATAAGGATTTATTTCCAATTACATTGAATACAATATTCATTTCTACATATAAATAAAATAAGGACAACCTCGAACCCAACTATTTCACATTGCTTGTTTAATATGCTAAAATATGATATATTGCTTATTGCCAAAAAACCACACAATCACATATAGATATTTCCAAATAACTACTCTATAGATTTACAGCTCATGAGTGTTTCTTTACTTATGTGAACTAATGCATTCAAAATTCCAACGAATTGGGTTCCAATAAACTCTCACTTCCTCCAATTGATGGTCCAGATTTTCCACCTCCAATTCAAGACCCAACAAGCCCACATCTTCCCCCTCTTCCTAAACTGCCTGAGCTTCCACCATTGCCACAACTCCCTCCTCTCCCAAACCTTCCAAGACTTCCATTTCCTCCACCTAATCTAGGAAAGACTACAAACTCAAAACCTACTACTACTGAATCCTTAAAGAAAACTCAATTACAAGATAAAAAGGAAGCCTATCTAGATGATCTTTTTCCGCCACTTTTTCCACCACTTTTACCACCAAATCCATTCCAGCCATCTCCTCTTATTCCTAAACCTTTCTAGCCACCTCCTCTTATCCCTAACCCATTTCAGCCTCCACCAGCACCATTGTTACCTTCCCCACCAGTAGGTCCAGCACCATTGTTTCCTTTTCCACCAATACCAGGTTTCACTCCATCACCACCACCACTAGTTCTACCATTCCCTTTACCTCCAATAGTTTCTCTCCCACCTATCCCCTCGCATCCCTGGCATCCCCCCCTTCCTTTCTACACATCCAAACCATGCCAAGTTGCTAATTTTACACCCTCTTAGCTAAACCATTGTTAACCAGTACTCTCTATTGTCTACAACACTGTGATCGCACCTTCAATCCTTATGACTAGACAAAAGGAGGCCACATTGCTTATGACTGGAAAAATACCAAATGTTCAATACATTTCAACAAATTACAAAACCAAGCAGTAATCAACAGAGAAAATATAGAAAAATAATGTACAAATATTTGAGTTACATGTAGAATTGTGCCCCTTCATAATTCAGACTAGCAAAATTGAAAATGGGCAAAAAAAAAAAAAATGATAACTTAACGCAACAAATCACATCTTACCTACTAAAATAGAAACTCTAATTCAAGATCAATGAAAAATAAGTCATAATAATTTAATGTAACACCTGTTTTGTGCTTTAAAGTTTTTGCTCAACAAAAACTTTAAAGCTTTCAACATGAAGCACCCAGTTGTCATTTTTTCATTATAAACAAAATTCTAGAGAACCTCTGTTTTCAATCTAGAAACTAAGCTTAAAGTCCAATAGATCAATTAGTGCTTAAATAAATAAAAAATTATATAAGAATGTGCTCTTGGTCTGAATAAAAAACATATCTACATAGATTGCAAACTTCTAATAAAAAAAAAACCAACCTGACTGCATTGTGAAGTTATTTGTTACATTTGTTGAAGTATGTGAACCATTCTTTGCTCCATCTCTTCGAATTGGCTAAGTCTTTCCTCCATTTCGTCAAAAGAGGACGATTTATCTTGCATTTCAGCCAAGGAAGCCTTCAGTTATGCAACTTCGTCATCCCTTGATTGACTTGATCGTATTTGAAGGTCCGTGAGAGCACTCTTGCTACTTTGGCAACTTGGGCTTGGACTAAATCCTACCCCACGAATACGACCTTTGGGCTCCTTACTCATCACTTTGGCAAACACATTGTTCAGTGTCCATGCAATACTACCACTTATGTCAAATGATTGAAATTGATTCGAAGGTTTAGCCAACAACTCCTTCATTTTATCCTGATATATGAATTCAATGAGCAATTTTTAAATAGTATTTAATAAGCAATCATTTATGAATAGTACAAATAAGATTTGAAATTATGGCATAGCAGTACCAACAAGATTTGAAACATCTAAGTACCAACAGGAAACATCTAATTGAAGTAGAAGTTCCTTAACAAACAGAAAATTAAAACAACTATGGAAAGCATTTCAAAACAACAAGCATCACAACTAGCATTTCAAAGTATTTCAATAAAGCTGTCCTCTTTAACATGGAAACATAAAGCAGTGTTGTATCACACAATTAATAGTTATATCACACAATTTAAATATATGTTCATCTGTTCTTTAGTGTCTGTTTGCATGCAGCTAAACAATAAATTGCAAAACCATTTAGATCATGATTTTTAGGTCAAACATAAGAGCTAACATCAAACCACAAGAACATCAAACAGAGTTAAGAAGTTGAACCAAATTTACACAACAAACTGGTAAAATATAAATCCTAATAATTTTTCATCAATTTCATTAAGAAAATCAAGAAGTGACCTCAATTGCAATTGCGACATCATCCAAATTTATGTAATTTATTCAAGGCTTGAGTGATAAAACCATTACAAATTTTGATTATTTCATCAACTAGAGACCATAATTTTCACATCCTAATCTTCCTCAATTCTGTGTCAGTCCTGTATTTGCAGGAAAATCATGAGAAGATGTCCTAATATTCAAGAGATCCCTCTTATCAGATCTACCAAGTGATATTACAAAATCATCTTATGGGCCATGATCTGTGGCATGTGAGGTGATGGACAATCATATGCTACCAATATTTTAGGAAAGGTGGATCTTAATAGAAACCTATTCTTTTAGACTCAAGGGATGGAAATTAAGCTTGATTATCACTAGTGGTATTTTCTCGTTTAGCCTTACTTACTTGCAGCTGTGCAGAGAATGACGTCAAATAACAAAATCAAATGAACCAAATTCAATGCTATATATTGATAAGTAATGTGATTTCATTAAAACTCAAAAACAATATACCGGAAACATATATGCAAAGGAAACAAAGCAACAAAAAAGAACAAAAGAATCACTTAACAAATAAAATTCATATGAATCAAATAATGGAGGCCACTACCTCCGTATTATTGTTTTGTTAACCTTCATTTCATTAATATAAGTCTATACTTCACCACAAGCACCGATGTACAAACTCAAAAGCAGGCATGTAATAGAATTTAACGTAATAAAATAGATTACTCACCATTTTTGCTTGCACTACAGGATTAACTGCAGATCCATTTTTACGAGTATGCAGTATTGAATATAATGTTGCATGCTATACAGGACGTCCATCCACTTTTGCCTGCAATATGAACAGCATATTTATGTAGTGATTTATATTGGTTCCACATAAACTTAAGATAAGTCAAATCATTTAAAAATTAGTCATAATACTTATTATCTTCTTTGCAGCGTGCACAGCAAAGCTGCATGAACCAGCAATATATAAGTCCTCTTATTTAGAACGACGATCCCTATTCTTCTCTGACTCTATCTACAAAATTATGGAGTTAGAGAATACAAAAACAAACAAACAGACTTACATTTTTACACACAACCACAAGTGGTCTACTAATTTAACTATTGTGTTATAAAGGATTATGTTGTTTCACACTTTCACTAAGTTCTTATTATATTTTTTTTTTAAAAAGTAAAACAAAACATTAATTCTATAGAAACATTAGGATATTGGAAGCAAAGTAAAAGTTCTAAGATTTTTTTTTTTTTTTTTTGGTTATCATGAAGACACATATTTCACTTCTTGCCAACCAAATCACAATGTTTTATTCTCAAAAAAAAAAAAAAAAAAAAAAAATCACAATGTCTTAACCATTCGAAATGGGTTAAGTTAAATTCATGATCAAAATTACTATTTTTAACGAAACATGAAACATAATACATAGTTCCAATCCAATGTCAAAGGAAAATATCTATTAAAAGCAAAAAAAAAGTTTGGCCACCACTGATCCATTGTGTGTGTCATGTCATAATCCAATATTTTAGTAGGGCCCAAGAAGCCACGTGGCAAGATTTGGTTGGAGCACAGAACAGACAGTGCTATAGAGGAATCAACCTTTGCACAGCAGCAAGATAGAACAAAGCAGACGATCAAAGAATCAAACATGATTCTTTAACAAAGAAATTGAACATTTGTATTGCAGTGTTTCTATGGCGAGCTCACCCTTTATACCCACTCATTCTTTTGCTTAACAGGGATGAATATCATAGTAGGTGAGCCCAAATCTCTATCTGGGTCTTCATTTTTTTTTTTCTTTTTGGATTGGTTTGGCTGTCTGATATGGTTTTCGAGGTTGACAAGGTACCATTTTTGTTGGGTTTATTTTGGTTTTGGTTTTGGTTTTGAAGGCCTACAAGGCAATTGGAATGGTGGGGTGGTGGTGAAATATTGGGAGGGAGAGATGAGCTTGCAGGTGGGACATGGTTGGCTTGTAGCTGGGATGGAAGGGTTGCTTTTCTCACAAATGTTAGGGAAGTTAAGTGTATTCCTGATGCCAAGAGTAGAGGGGATCTCCCATCTCGATTCTAATGTTAATCAAACTCACAAGTCATAACCATTGTTTTAATACCATTCTCAATTGTCCCAAAGCTGAAGCTCGGTGAATTTTGAGAAATAACCCTCACATTTACAACATGGTAGTAATGAAAACTGTAAAGTTGTTATTTACAACTATTTTGTGTTGGCTTTAATTTCGTGCCAAATTTGATTATAATTATGTTCAATCTTATGTACCCTGTATTTTATGTGGGATTTCATCATATGGGTTGTGTGTGAGAGAGAGTGTGAAGACTCAAGGCAACATTAAAGATCAAAGGAGTTTTCGCGGGTAGCTTGCGAGAAGTCTTCCTGCGAAGTGAAGCCATGTGCTCAGCACATGATTGGAATACAAAGAGTCATGACAGATGGTGACAGTTGGTTTTCACGAGTATTTCGCGGGTAAGGCTTTCCCGCGAGATACCCATGAAACATTATGTTTTGCTATTTTGTCATATTTGACACACCATGTCCTCACCCACACTATATATACCATCATTACCCACATATTGAAAAGAGTGCTTTTTAGAGAGAAAACCCTAGCCATAACCCTTGAGAGTTAGAGATTTTCATACCCACAATCCTCCATTGTGGTTTTCCTCAACTCTTACCTCTCCATATCCAAATCCTTGAGAGGTTGATAGCCTAAACACTTACCACACCCATCCTAAGTGTAAAGTGAGGTTTGGTGCTACTGGGAAGCATTGGAAGAAGCCATTTTTTTGGTGGATGCAATTGGACTGAATTGCGTGATCCGGAGAGTTAGAGAAGACAAGGCTTTGTCAAGTCAGTTGGTAGCAGGAGCTTAGAGGGCTCGAGTACATGGGGTAGACTAGGCTTGGAGGGTCTTTTGTTATTTGTGTACTCCAACTTTTTCTCTAGTGGATCAATTTACCGCTCGGAGGGCGGCGGAGAGATTTTTCGTCGAGCTCTTTGGTTTCCTCTTCGATAACACATTGTGGTGTTATCCTGTGTTTGCATCCTTCTTCCCTACTTTTTTAGCTTTCATTTTACTACTGTGATTTGATGAATATGGCTTAGAGTAGTTTTATTATTTGTTCACTCGCATTTACTTTATTCCGCATTTAGTTTAGGTTAGAGTAAAATCAATCGAGTCGTAAGTTTTAATTTGGGGGTCTAAATAGCTTTTGTGTTTTCACACATATTCAAGCGTTCAAAAACCAAAAACACAGATTAAGCACATCTTAAAAAAAAATAATTAAAAAAAACATACCATTACATCCTCAATATACTAATGGTCAACAAGAACATCCCAATCTTTTAGTATGCATCTCTTGGGTCGGTTGCTCTTCACCCGTGCTTTGTTTCTTGGATGTGGTATGTAATGAGAAGTTTTCAACCTACACATGTGATCCCTCCAAGCCTTCCCAATTTTTTGTAAGGTAAATGTCTTCAAACCCGCATATGTAGTACGATTAGTAGGGACAACATATTTTTGCTACAATCAGATAGTTGAGTTAGCAAATTACAATCAAATAGTTGAGTTAGAATTAGAACTGCAACAAGCATGCTAAAATGTCATAATTACAAGTATTATAAGTTCCTAGTTTACCACTACAAGACGCCAACACTCTTCTTTAAGTACTTCTGGCATATCCTTCCAACTCAGATATCTAATCGAGCACATGTGGGGTTTCCGCACAATTGTCCCCAAGAAACCAATGAAAGCCCTCGCCCTGTCATGAATCGGCTGATGCATACTATTTAGCGGTAACTCAATTACTTGGTCGTCGTGAAGATCCCAAACATCCAAGTACTTGCTTGGCCCGCGAGTGGCACGTATAGGTGGCTGTACATTTGAAATTTAAAGGAGACAATATCGTTAAAGTAAGTAAATATATATATATATATATATATATATGAAATTAAATATATAAAGTTTATTTATAGTTCACACCAGATCGATCATTTTGTAACATAATTTGAATGAAATGTGGTTTTGGATGAAGAGAAGCACGTGTTGGACTATGTTGCTTTAAGTTTAGTTCTCATACATTCCAGAATCTTCAAAAAGTGTGAGAGATCACTTTTGGAGTAGAAGATATTGTTTCTACAATCATTATCTGAGTGAAAGTCTGCCAACATAAAGCTTTCTTTCACTAACTTACTCAAGCTCATAGATCTTTGTAATTTTAAATGACATTTGTAGGTGTATTTAGGTTGCACCCCTTTTGCATGAAATTGTCTGCTTATCTTAACTGCTTATCAGAAAAAATATATAACACTTTTTTATTGTCCTATAAATCATGCATTACTAGAAAAAATTGGCACAGAATTTAACACAGACGCTCATCAAATGTTAAAATTTTAACCATTATCACTTCCTAAACAACAAAAACAAGCACAATGTTTACTCTTTTTTTTTTCCAGTTCAATCAGTTCCTCGTAATCACTTTATGGATAAGATAAGACCACAAACAAAGAAAAAAGTAACCATTTTCTTAATTTATAATGAGTGTTTCACACACAAAAAGCTAATTCCACTAACTGTAGACAAATACCGATCTAAACAATCAGGAACCAATAAAGATCAAAATAAAACAAAACAAAACCAGAAAGTTAAAACCGAAAAAACTAGCTTTGTCAATTAAGACTCTTATACCATAGTCACTACACAAGTATGACATATTGACAGAATTTCACATACAAATAGCCAATTTCACTAGCTACAAATAATACTTATCTATCTAAAAATCAGAACCCAACAAAATTAATAAAAAGCAAACCAACCCAAAAATCCAAACAAAAGAAAAACTAAAAACCATAATTGTACCACCGCACATCCTTGGTGCGATATTCACTCCACAAGTATAAGTGCTTGTGGGGTGTGAGGGGCAAGGGTCGGGGTTCAAGTCTTTAGGAAGGAGCTATACACACATATACACTTAGATTAAGTTAGAGTAGAATTCTATCTTGTATCAAATAAATAAAAAAAAAAAAAAAAAAACCATAACCGCTTTCCTAATTAAGACTCTCATGTTTATAAGTATAAAATATATGGAGGATTGGTGATAAAAATGGTTAAATTCACTAAAAACACACAAATATAAAGATAAACAATGAAACCCATTAAAAATTAAGGGCACCCAAATAAGCATTATCACAATTTTTTATAGGTGAAATTTCTTGGAAATGATACAATGAGAATTTCACATACAATACAAACTAGCTGCAAACAAATATCTCTCTAAACAATCAAAACCCAACAAAGATTAAGTAAAAGCAAACCAACCCAGAAAGACTCTCATATTTGCTATATACAGAGGATTTCTCATTAAAGATGGCTAATTTATCTAAAAACACACAAATACAAAGATAAACAATGAGAACCCAACAAAAATTATAAAAAAAATTGTAAACAAAAGTCTTTTCTTTCTCTATCTTCTTGTTTACTAGTTAATAGATGGTGGGGCATAATATTAGAAAATTCAACTTAAGAAATTAGCATCAGTTTAAATAAAGTGGAATTAAATTTTTTGTTTACATTCAACTTAAGAATTTTTAAATAAAATTCAACTATCTAGGTGGATTAGAGAGAAGGCATGGATATGTATTTTGCTTATTAAATTTGCAACTATGATTGATACTATTATTGTTTGAATAACATACTTGAGCATGATTGTATTGATTAGCAAATAAATGATTAACATGAACCTAACTATAGAACTTGAGAGTTTCAACATGCACATAGACATAACAAATAAAACAGTCACATTTAAAAAAAATATAAAAATAGACAACAACCATCATAAGACATATAGGGCAGGGGCTGAGACATAGAGGCTGCTCCTTTATTTATTTATTTTTTAAAAGAATTTTAAAGCAAACTAATAGCAAATTTGATAACAAGTTGTAAGCCCATACCTTGCATAGAAGCTTCGTGCATTTCTTGGTTCGTTTCTTTATCCACATGTTCTGAAGAAGCTCCTTCCATAGTTACGCTCTTGGAACACGTGCGCAAATTTGATTTTTACCTTGCCATTTCAACTATCAAAGTGTAAAATAAAAACAAGTATATAAGCACAACGACAAGTAAAAAACAAGTTGATATGAATGAAATATAATGCTGGACACATTACATAACATAACAAAAAGAAACAAAAACAAAAACAAAAGTAGAAAAATGTAATATGAATGAAATATAATGCTGCATTTAACTAATTATTATTAACAACAACAATACTTGTAAAAAAAAAAACAACAACAAAAATAACCTTCCACTAATAATTCATTCATCTATTAGAGTTTAAATAAAGAAAATAGCAGTTTTGGTTTTCGAAGAAGAGTTTATGGAGCAATCAACTTTATAATCTTTATTCTAAGACATGTAAATAAATTATAAAAAACCACCATTGAACCTATTAGTATAATATCCCTTCAACCAAGCTAATCAAATTCAAAACCCAAATCTCATTTTAGTCCTTTAAGATAAAACCAAAAGAATCTAATAAAAAAAATATATATATAGTGAAACAAACAGTTCAAGGACTGTGAAGAATTGGCTACCTGGTTGAAGCTAAAGAAAGTGAAGAAAAAGAAATGCAAAGAAATGAGGGTGAAAATTAGACTTCTGAACCAAGCTAATTTCCCTCTAATTTTTCTTTCCTTTCTACCATTTTCTCGGCAACCAAACACAAATCAAGACCAAAAAAAAAATAATAATTCAATTTCAAGCTCTCCATTTTCCTTTATTTTCCACTACATTGTCAGCAATAAAACACAAACTGAGACAATAATAATGCATTTGGACACATCTAACAACTCAAACCAAAAATAAAAAATATTCATTAACAATCAAACAAGAGTAGTAAAATACCCTAATCACAGGGATACCCATAATCTAATGTAAAATTTTCATTAACAACCAACACACATTTGAAAATCACAAACCAACGCACAAATAAAAATAAATAAATAAACAAAGAGAGTGTTCGAGATAACTTACAAAGAGAGCGTTTAGTTTTTGGGAGTGAAATGAGGTGGTAGCAACGAGGTGGATTGGGGTTGCTAGGTGGTGGCGACGAGGTGGAATGGGGTTGCTAGGTGGTGGCCATTGAGTTGATGTGGTCTGGTGGTGGTGGTGGGGTTGTTGTGAAGGCGGCAGCAATGGTGGGATTTTGGGTCTGTTATTTAGAGAGAGAGAGAGAGAGAGAGAGAGAGCTAGAGAGAAAGATAGAGTTTAAAAGATAAATAGTGTTTAAGCTGGGTGTTTGGGTGGGATTTTGGGCCTCTAAAGAGTTAGAGAGAGATACAGTGAATAGTATTTTTGGGTCTCTGAAGAGTTAGAGAGATATAGTGTGTTTTAGCAAAAATGAAAAGGCGCTAAAAATCAAAAGGTAAAAAAAAAAAAAAGTTAAGATTTGGGGAGAGTCAGGGAGTTAGAACTAAGAAAATGCGCTGCAAAATGGAGTCCATATTGCGGCGGTCATACAAACGCCGCTACAGATTGCATATTGCGGCGTTTTGCTCTACCGCTGCTATGGTATCTGCCCAAAATGATATATTTATTGCGGCGAGTTTTTGGAGTGCCACTATATCTAATTTATAGCCGTTAAAACATATATATTGCGGCGGCTTTATGTCCCATCACTGTAAGATGCCGCAAAAGACTATACCTATAGCGGCGGTTTCAAAAAACGCCGCAATAGATCCTATGTATAGCAGCGGTCCCAAAAAACGCCACCATATGAGACATTTAGCAGCGTTTTTTGCACCCACCGCAAAAAAACCACCGCAATAATACAAATTTCTTATAGTGATACTAGTATATCGTAAATAAATAAATATATATATATATATTTGCTCAAATTGTTCAACCGTATTTTTTGTATTTAAAGTTAATCAATTCACCTAATCACTTTTTACAATTAATCAGTAATTAATTCCTTAAACAAAATATAAAAAGTCAATATTGAAACCCTATACTCACTTCAGCCATATACTACACTTTGTATTTAGCCTTCACCTTCAACTATTTCCTCTCCCTCAGTGTTTCTTGTTTTTTCTTTTTATACCTTAACCTTTTTGAAAAGCCAGAGGTCATTTAGTTTCTAATAATAGAGTTAGTTATACTGTTGTGCACATGTAATTCTCTAAGTGGTTCTTACAGTTTGTAATACGGTTAGTTTAGGCACCAAAGTTGGTTATCCTTGTATGCAAGTATATATACACTATAGTTTATCAAAAGAATATGTATACTCTATATTCAGTAACTAATTGTAGTTTGTGATAACTATTTTTAAGAACATGCATACCATTTTGAAGTTTATTTGTTTTGTTGGTATGTTATTATTTTGAATCATTAATGTGACTTTAGGAATGTTAAGATTTTGGGTTTGTTAATTTAATTTTTTTTCAGTTGTAAGGCAACAGCTTTTTTTTTTTTTTTTTTTTTTTGTAGAGACAAGGTCTGTTAGAGATGATATATCTCTTTTTCATTGACCCTTTGTTTGCGTTAGAATTGAGATTATTCAAATAAATCTACCTTTAATTTTTTGTAAGCATTAGTTATATTTTGAGATTATTCAATAACAAATTGTAGCTTGTGATAATTTTTTTTAAAAGAACATTGTTAACGCCAACCTGCCTAACCCGCCTAACCTGCCGAGTTGAAACCGCCAAAATTTGTAATCAATCTGCCAGATTTAGACTTTAGTGGGTTGGTAGCAAATTAGAATTTTCCCAACCCACTATTGGCGGATTGGATAGAAATATTGGCCTTTACCCGCCTAGTCCGACCCACGCACACCCTTAGTTCTACAAGGCCAAAATCATGGGGCCCTTTATGTAATTTAGACTTATATTTTTTTTTTAGAATATTAAGTATTTTTAGTACACACACGAGGAGAGGAGAGAAGGTCTTAAAGAAACTAGCAGTGGCCTACATTGATACAAATGGCCCGAATTTCGTTCACGTGGTTCTACAAGGCCGAAGACATGCATCAAACATTTGATGTAATTTAGATTAATTACATATTCATAAATAGTCTAGACTGATGTGAAAGACCCGAATTTTGTTCACTTGGTTACGCAAGGATGTGGATTTTTCCATTTCAAAGTGAGATAGAAAGTGTTCGTTTAAGTTATAATTCAATTTTAGATTTGAAATGCAATAGAAAGTGTCCGTTTAATGGTCATGATTCAATTTCTTAATAAATCTAGGACCTAAATTTTGTTAACTCATTTAAAATTTAACCATAATTAAACTAAACTATAATTTTATATGTTAACAAAATCTAAATCCCAGATTTACATCACTTTAAATCTTGACCTTTATATGATACTCTACATTTTCGTTGAAAACTTGAAATGGAGAGAAAAATCCGTTCAGCATGCAAGGTCAAAATCACCATACACTTGATGTATTTTCGACTTATATATATTTAAGCCATTGGTATATTTTTATTATTTACATTACTTGATCCAATATATCTAATTTTGTGAATTAGATACATTGGATCAAGTAATGTAAACAATCTAAAAATGAATTTGTTGATCTGGTATGGTAAGTATGTGGGGAATGACTTTTTAGAGATGCTATTTATGATTGCATGGAGTTCGTGGCAAAATTGAAATGCAGCTCAACATGGGAGCCCACGACAATCTGTAAATCTAGTAGTGCAGAGAGCTTGGGTGTTGCTGGATGAATTTCAAACAGCAAACCACACTATTTCCCAGCCGAAGGAAGACGTGCGGGAATTCTAGGTAGCTCCAATTGCACCTAGCTACAAGGTGAATGTGGATGGGGTGGTTTTTAGTCAATCTTGCCAAGCTGGGGTGGGTGCTGTGATTAGAGACTATGAAGGAGAGGTAATAGCTGCTTTAAGCAAACAAATTCACCAGCCGTTGGGACCTTTGGAAATCGAAGCAAAAGCTATGGAGACTGGGGTTTCGTTTGCTTGGGATGTGGGTATAAGGGAAGTGATCTTTGAATGTGACTCTAAGATTATATCTGATGCTCTTTTAGGGTTATGTACACCACCTATGATTATCTCAAATATCTTGGCTAGGGTATCTCTTAAGTTTCAGGATTTTCGATTAGCTCAAATATCTCATGTTAGGCGTCAAGGCAATAGGCTAGCACATATATTGACAAAGCATGCCAAAGATATAGTCAATAGTAATAATTTTGTAACATGGATAGAAGAAAATCCATCGTTGATTGAGTCAGCTATTGCTCATAATATATTGAATTTATTTTCGTCTTAATAAAGTTACAAGTTTCTTATCAATAATAATAAAAAGATGTATCTAATTTTGTCCATGATTAGATATTATTCGAGGTGACGTGAACAATCTTTTTGGCATAACACGATTAAGTGGGTTGTTACTTCACTTAGATTTTTATTTCAGCTGATTATTAAACATTACTTTTTGTTCTTTGATATTATGAAAGGTTGTACTTTCGTTCAATTTTAAAATAAACTTATTGTAGTCTACTCTAATGTGATAAAGATATTAATAATACTATATTCGTTCCTACATTTTAGAGTCACACTTAATGCGAGAAGGTGAAGTTTGGAGGGGTAGTAGATAAACTTTTGTTTTTCCGTTCAAGGCATCAAAAACATTGTGAATCTCAATCTCAATGATTTTGGGGTCACAACGTGTTTTGGGTCACAATGTGTAAAGTATTTTATTATTGAATAAGAGATTTGAAATTTAAATTTTGTATACACCAAAAATCAACTGATTTCTTAGTCTGACAATAAAAGTAATCATCGTGAAATGGACACCTTTAATTTAAATTTTACTATATTTATCACCGATAACAAAAATAAGAAAACCACTTTGCCAACAAAAAAGAAAAAGAAACAATAAAAGAAATGGTTGATAGATTTATATTGATTGGTTTTCCATTTTCTTTAATTGCCTCAATTATACAATTGGGAAAATGACGTAACCTGTAGGGTCTGAGTACGAGTACAGGAAAATAATAATATTTTGAAACTGATCATAGACCTGCCTGGGAGACTAAGCTATGGGAGTCAATACCGTACCGTACCGGCCCGTACTAGCCGGTACATATTGTACCGGCCTTGTACCGGTACAAGTACAGCTCTATTTCGTACCGGAAAAAATACCGGCCATACCGGCGAATTCCGGCCGTACCGGTCTCGAACCGACCGTACCGGACCGGAACACAAAATGCTGTTTTTTTTTTTTTTTTTTTTTTTTGTAATTGTGGCAATTTTTTAAGGGCCGGATGGTAATACTCATGTATATTATAGTCCTGAAGTAGATCCTTTTAATGGATGGGAGTAGATGATCCTATGTAGTTTGTGTTAACTTAATTATTTGTTTTCTTTGTATCCAATAAACAATTAAGTTTTTTATTTTTTATATTGTGTTTTTTTTCTTTGTATGCAATGAACAACTGAAGTAATGTTTTATTATAAACAGGAGGTAATGTTTCATGGTAAATAGAGATTTCATGTGTGTGTGTGTGTGTATATATTAAATATAAAAAATAGCGGTAAACTCGAAACGGTACACCGGTATCCGAAATATATCGTACCGGTGGCCAAACCAGTACAGCCTCCGGTATAGTATTGACTTCCTTGGACTAAGCAAATCATCAAATCTTTTTAACTTTTTTATTTATTTATTTATAATTTGATAATTACAACCAAAAAAATGTGTAATTTGAATTTGGAATGTCTTGGACACACAAAAGATGTCAACAATTGAGTTACAACACTAAAAAAAAATTGTATTTTTATTGATTAAACATATAAGGATACAATTCACATTGTCAAAATCATATTTTTTTGTAATTGATATATCCTATAATTGGGTATTTTCTAAGTGGATTTAAGAACATCATGAAGTACTTCGAAGAAATATAATAAGTGCTATTATTGAAGATATAAAAAATACTCAAGAAACTGCTTAAGAAAAGCTGAATCTACAGGTCTTGATACGTCCTCGCTACCTGTCGATCTATCGAGAATTAATGAAGCTCAATACCTTTTCTAATGTAAACTGCAACGTTTTAATCTAAGTGGCTATTTATTTGTGGGTTTTTGTAACCTAATATGAGAGCTCCTTTAAAAGACCCATTAAACTCATATTTAAAGAAGGAGGTAGAGATAAAAATAAAAATAAAAATAAAAATAAAAACCCTAGACAGCTTCCTGGAGCTTCATAAGGATTTCATATTGAAATCGTAGCCTCTACCTTTTCAACTTGTGAGTTTATAAAACAAAAGAAATAGATCTTGTTATGACTCTTGTGCACCTTTGGGTTCTATATAAAGTAAAGTTTCTAACATCAACAATTGAAAATCTTATTAATGTTTGTATGTGAAGCTACTACAAATCAACAACAACAATCAAAAAGGTTGTTGTGAAGTTAATCACGTATAGGGATTCATGTAAATGAGTTAGTCATGTAATAAGATTCGTACAAATGAGAAGGCTTTTACAAGATCAAGTCCAATTGGGAATTAGAACAAAAGTTCTACTACAGGTATTTACATTGGGATAGACCAGGAGTTTGTAATTGTAACTGTTTGTTCTTCATTAGCGGATTCTTAAGAAATGGTGACTTGAAATTTACTCGGCGGGGTTTTTTTTGCAAAAGTTTTCCTTGTTTTTCAACAAATTATCGTGTCAATTTAATTTTCGTTGCACTCTAGTTTAAATGAGTTTTTTGTTTGTACTCCACAATATTGCATGTAATCTCGATAATTAATCAATTTAAGTAATTGAATTTATTAATTGTGATCAATTTTTAATCCAACACATTGCCCAATAAAATAATTTTGCGACAGCATGTATCACAAACAAGAAGTGGTTATCGGATAGGATCCTTATATGGGCCTAAAAAATCTTCTATACGTGGATGATGGTAAGTCATTTTGCAAAATCAATAGATTTATATTCTGTTTTACTTATTTCTAAGTTTTGGAAAATCAAAATTGGGGTGAAATATAGATTATAGACAAATACAAAACATACATTTCAAAATTTAATGTGGTTCCACAACTTTTTATGTCAACTTTTTATGTGGTTCACCACCGTCACTCTATAAGTATAAGTGTTTGTAGAGTGTAGGGGGCAAGGACCGGAGTTCAAGTCTCCAAGGGAAAACTTCACACACATATACACTTGATTAGATTAGAGCAGAATTTTTATCTTTTATAAAAAAAATAAAAAACTTTTTATGTGGTTCTACACTTGCAAATTAAATTCTAACTCTCTGCCTCGCTAAAAGAAACAGATCACTAATCGATTTAGAGGGATTATTACAATTTACAACTCCTTTCATATCAATGACAGAGGAAAACACTTTATATAAATAGCCTCCTCATGGATGTTCAGTGCATATTCGGAGGCTTGTTATTTCGATTTCATTTGGACAAAATGGGCAAATGCCCTTTTCACACAAATTAAGTAGCATTTTGTCCTCTTTCCCAAACTAATTAGGAAAATGCTCCTCTTTTGAAATTCGATTTTCTCAAAACCGAGTTTTAAAAAAAAAAAATTTTTTTGGAGCCCTATAGTGACGTTTTAAGGAGTCTATAGTGACGTTTTCAGGACCTATAGTGGCGTTTTATAACTCGACCTCCATGAAATCGAGTTATATGCAATTTTTTTTCTTTTTTTTTTTTGCCTATAACTCGACTTTGTAAAGATCAAGTTATAAAACACCGCTATAGGTCCTGAAAACGTCACTATAAGCTCCTTAAAAACGTCACTATAGAGTCTAACTCGATTTTTAGAAAATCGATTTTCAAAAGAGGGGCATTTCCCTAATTAGTTTGGAAAAGGAGGCAAAATGCTGATTAGTTTGTGTGAAAAGGGTATAGGCCAATTTTGTTCGATTTCATTTTAATACTAACCTTTCGAGTTTAAAACTTTAAATATAAATATTAAAAATTTTGTAAACTAAATTATAATTGGACAAAACTACATAAAGTAAATTATAAAATTTTCCTTCCTTCCTCAATTTCTCATCATCGTTACTCTATTCCAATTTAACGTTGGAATTATGGTCATCGTTACCGACAATGATGTGGTCGATCCTGATTAAAAACATTAATAATAATTTCAAGAAAGCTACTGACGTAGCATGTTTGAATTGCAGAACATTTTATAGGTGAATGATAAGCTAATTGGCTGATGATACCTTTCTTTTTTTTTTTTTTAGAATCAATTAGCAGATGATACCCAAAACAGTAAAAGCCAATAAAAAGTTAAAAACCATATGGTCCATGCCAAACTGGTAGTATCAGGTTTTATTTTTGATCTAAATAGAAAATTAAGGACACGACAATCATGTGGCATGAACGGCAAGAAAAAGAAAAGTACACGTCACTCGATTTGGAAAAAATTAAATGTTATAATAATAAACAGCTATGTGAAGTGTGAACATACTAATTAATGAGTAATATACTTAGAATACTACTGATTTTATTATATAAGCCTTGTGCAGTGTTACCAATCACATTAAAGTAATTTAGATATATTTATTATATTTAGCCACATTATTTTCACAACAATTTAAAAAAAATAAATAAATAAAAAACTTACTTGACAAATTTTTACTAATTCTTATTTAATTTGAGCATACCCCTAACATTATTTTTTTACTTACAATTAATAGTTTTTTAGTTATGAATTGCTGTAAAAATATTACTTTCGTAGTTTTATTCTCTTGAAATCATCAATTATATTTATTGTCACATCTGGCGAAATTAATAAATTATACAATACTCTTTATCAGTATGCAAATACATTTTGTCTTTTACCTAGCAACTTCTATGAAATCTTGGATGAGTTTTGGTTTGAAAAAAATCTTTTAAATCTTTAAGGGATTCATTGTGATTTTGACTGTATATTATTCAAAAGATTCAAGCTTGGAAAGGTTTCTTCCATCCTAATCTGGACCTGTTTATCATTTCTAAATCAGTAATACGAAGACTACAACTTTGTCATAGCTCGTTCACAAGTGAGTTGTAAGTGATGGAGTTTTTTTTTTTTTTTTTTGAGAAACCAGTGGTAGGCATTTTTGTTCCTAAATTTCTTTGTTTCCATCATCAAAATTCAAAAGGACACCATTTTAGGCATTGTTTTAATTGTAATTTTATAAATTTATACGACAGCTTTTACATACATATTTAGTTTCAGTATTCTTACGCATTTTATCTAAATTGAAGGCGACATGCGTTTCCAAGATTTTCCGTGGCCTTCTCATTGCTACACTTAATGTCATCTACTTCCCATGCAAAGCGATTATAAGCTAAATATGTTAAACCTATCATATGACATATTACATAAAAGACTTCTCTCTTTTTCTAATGAGACTAAGAGAATAATTCCCTTTCACAAACAGTAAATTTTCTTTGATACTGATTTTAACATAATATTTACAATCGTATATCCTGATATATACATTTTAAAAAGTAAAAGAGGATGTCTACAAATAAAACATAGAAAATTGTGTAAGAAGCTGATGTTCTTACATTCACAAGTAGTTCTCATTTCTCAATTTACAATGAGTTCTCAACGAAATAAAAAATGTGGTGTTTTTACAGCTCTCTCTCTCTCTCTCTCTCTCTCTCTCTCTCTCTCTCTCTCTCTCTCTCTCTCTCTATTGTGCATGATTTTGCATCTCGCACTCATGCAAATCAATTTTTTTTCTTAGTTCTTATCCATTCTCTCTCCTTCTTCTCCCCTTCTCTTGTGCATAATTATACACTAGCTCTCAATTAAGTCGCAGTGTTTTTTCCCTTATCTGTTCCCTCCCTCTTGTGCATGATTCTGCACCTCGCTCTCCACTCTCATTTCACTTATTGTCCTTATCTTGTCAGAATTTATTTATTATCTTGTCTATTCTCTCCCCCGTGCTATCACATGCAATTATTTTGTTTCTCTCTACCTGGCTATACCACGTGCAATTATTTTGTATGTAATGACAAAACCAATATTAAATACGAAAAGAACATCAGCCAACCCACATTAATTTGTCTCGATGTAAAATGACACACAAGATCACTCTAGTTGACAATACAAGCCATGAATGGGACCGATGTAATCTGGATGAGCATGGCAATGAAATGGTCGCCAGAGAGGACCTTAGCGTGACAAATTTTCTATATAATGATAATAGCCAAAGTGCTTTCTCGAACAGATCTGTAGGAGAAAGCACTTTACCGACTACTATCTTTTCTAGGCCCACATTACCTACTACTATCTTTTCTTAATTAGCACTAGTAAAGTATTTGGTTTTGGAGTATATATCTGCAAAAAATGTCTCTATTTGGAAAGGTGGAGGCTGATATAGAAATCTAGGCTCCAGCTGAAAATTTTCACGAGATCTTCAGCTGTAGGCCACACCACATATCTAATGTATCCCCTGGAAAGATACTGGGTGTTGTTTTACATGAAGTTGACTGAGGCAAAGGGGGCTCTGTCACCTACTGGGTTTATATATATATATATGTGTGTGTGTGTGTGTGTGTGTGTGTAATCTATTCGTGAAGTGGTCTAGCATTCTTTGAATCATTAATATTTACTTTTTTTACTAAACTTGATGGTAGATGAAACAAAATATTAATGGTGAGAACTAATTAACTTAATTAATAAAGTCAGTCATTATTGTATAAGGGATTTGGATAAAAATGCTCACCTATACCGAAATCAATTAGCCTTTTGATACAGTGACAATGAGTAATCGTTATAGAATATGTTAGAGATGTATTAAACATATTAGCCTAATGTAATAGGCTCAAACCCACCTACCATGAGTATAGTATAAGTCTCCTACCCATATATACTTATGTTATAATTTATTGTAACATAGACTTTATATTACACTAATACAATAAAGATGTACCATTTAAAGGCTTTTTTTGTAGACAGAGAACCAATAAAGTTTAACCAAATAACTCTCATGTTCCTATTCTTGAGTTAATAGAATACATTCTATATGTTATTTCATCTTAGACTAGTCAAAGGCATTAGTATTGTGTGCCCTATCTTCTATATGCTTGCAAAAGACAGAAAGAACTGGAAGTACCGTAGATAATAATATTGGTTTTTGAATCAGACTGCATGTAGATTTATATTTAAGGAAAAATTCTTCTATGAGTGAACTATTTTACGCAGTGAGTAGGTAGATAGTCTTGATATTTTGATTCTGAAATGAGAGGAACATAGTCATTTCCTTCCTTGATCCGGATAATATATAATATAAAAAGAATGAAAGAGAAATGCAATCCCTTCCTTGGGAAAAAGAAAAGTAAATATGATATCAAATATGTTACATTCGCCGGAGAACTGATCAAAAGGCGTTGCGCGTGGCCACCAGCTCGGCTACGCTCTTCAAATTCCGGACGACTCTTTTTTTCACCGCAACAGGTCCCCAGGTTTTCAAATCTAGGGTTAGTGTAAAAAGTGGTTTGTAATTAGGGTGACTGTAATTCTAATAGTATACGTAAGTTTTCAAATTTAGCTCTCAAACGACATCACTAATTAAACGTTAAGCAATCAAAAATTAAACCAACAATGTTTTCAAGCATATATCTACAACATCCAAGCATTGAATAAATTCCTCAGTTTTGAGACAAGACAAGCTGTTAGAGTTGTCTCAAATTCTATTAAGGAAGGTTTTTCCTTAATATATAGAAGTTTTTGGTTCTACATGTTTTTACGTTGCCCCTTACGCAGAGAGCAATGTTAAGCGTTTAGGAATTCATTTCTAAACAGAAAATTACGTTTCGTTTCCTTGGTGACAGCATGATGTTAAATTCTTCATTTGATTTTTCTAATTTGAAACCATAGATGGGAAAGCTAAAGTTGCTAAGGCGATAGTCGAAGCAATAGATGAGAAAAACTACTCGGTCACTTTCAAAGTTATTGAAGGGATCTCATGGAGGAGTACAAAAACATCAAAATCACTGTTCAAGCTGCTCCAAAGGGTGAGGGCAGCTTGGTTCATTGGACTCTGGAATATGAAAAGCTGCATGAGAATATTATTGAACCAAATACATTGCTTCAGCTTGCACTTGTTCTCAGCAAAGACCTTGATGTTCACCTTGTCCAGGCCTAGACAAAATGGTTATGTTTTATCCTAGTATTGACTACAACAATAAAACAGTGTATGGGACTCTGTTCTCCTAATTATGAATTATGTATGTCAATTTTAATCTTGTGTGGGCTAACTGAAGCCACTTGTTGTAGGACTCCATGTCTTTATGGGTATCCTATATATTTTAATAAATGTGGGGCTTTTTTTTATGAATAGAGTGTTTTCTCCAACTGTAATTTATATGCTTATTTTTCTGAGCTTATTGAAGTTGATCTACTACTATTATGAGTCAATTATCTTTTCAATGCCTGTGGAGATTTTTTTTTTCTCTGTATTGTAGATTATCTGAGGTTTCAACCCTGTTGAAGACCTACTTAACTTTATCATGGCAGATTCATTTGCAAAATATTATTTTAAAAGATAGTTTCTTACATAGATAGTTAATAGAAAAATATAGAGAGGTCCGTAAAAATCGTCATGTGATTTTTATTGACCTAATCAAGGGAAGCATATGATAAGATCTTACTTCCAAAGCGCATTAGCACACACTACTGCAGCTCACAACTCTTAGCAATACACAATCACACATCGCATCAGTTCATTGCCTTAATATACAACTCTAATCATCTAATGATGATACTGCACAATAGCTACACCGCTAACGACTTATGCAGCAACAATAACAGCTCTCAATTGCAGAAAAAAGCACCTCCATTTAGGTGCAGAAGACATAATGCAATGGGCTACCGTTGCTGGTTTTTAACAAAACTGGAGCAGAATAAGGACGATATATAAAGTCAAGTAATTTACTTCCAAAGCTAATTTAGTGTAAGAAAGACCTTTTAAACCTCCACAAAATTATAAGAAAAGAAAAAATTTTAAATGAAAAACGTTAGTACCTAATATCCTCAAATTCAAAAGAAAAAAGTTAATTATTTTATTTGTGGTAAATATATCATTATATGACAACATGTAGAGTAAGAGAGAAATTCAATAACATTATAGCAACAACAAAGACTTAATTAAATAAAAGGGCAAAGCAAATGTCGTAGATGTGGAAGAGGTGATTACAACAGTGGTGTCCAAGGCTTGGTGGTCGCGGGAGTGAAAGGTTGGGTATAGTGAATTCCTCTTCTACTAGGCATATAAGTGCATTTAAAGAGGAGTTTATCTCTTACTCCTGAATAGGTGAAAGCATCGAATATGAGTAGGTTTGGGACAATAGATCCACACACATAAGTGCTAAAGGGAAGATTCTCTTGATACTAACTTCCAATAAAGCTCTTCAACTCTCTAATATCCTTAATGTTACTCACTTTTGACACAACCTTAGTGATACATTTGCTTGGTAAGGCCAGACTAAAAATTATTGTTAGGTTCTAAAGATTTAAGATTAACTATTTAGAATTTCAAATTGTATGTATTAGCAAACCAAGAACAAAAACATGTCTAGGATAGGTGTTAGACATTGCTCAAAGTTGTATAATTCAAGACTCAAGAATGTACAAGCTGCAAGAAAAATGATTATATTTTTGTGAAGCTCAACCAATCGAATGGTGAAGCTTGATCGATCGAAAATCGTAGAGAAAGAACTTCTGCAGAATTTTAAACAGACCCAAGCCTGCGAAAACGTTTAAGGTTTCAGTCCAACATTCCTATGTATAAAAAGAAAACCCTAGCTATGTTTTGAAGACTCTTAGAAGACTTGTGTGTTACTCTTATGAGATCTGAGAGGTTTTATACATTCTAACTCTACAAGCATCTACTAGAACAAGATCTATAATCAAGTGCTAGTGGAATCTAGTTGGTACAAAGATCAACAAGCCGTGATCTTAAACCTTTGAGTGAGATCTCAAAGTCATAAGTGTGGATGCTTGTGTGGAGCAAATACAAGGGAGAATAAGTCCCTGAATTCAAAGCTTGCACGTGGTCGTGTCAATAAGTTACTACTGGAGATAGCAATAGATTTAGGGTTAAATTTGATTGTAAAAACTTCAATTCTCTATAGTGGATTTGTTTTACCTTGAGGATAGTTAAGTTAAATCTTTCCTAAATTTTTACCTTGAAACTGTTGGTTTTATTGGTTTTCCTAAGTCATCATATCGTTGTGTTCTTTATTTTCCACTGCTATGCATGATATGATCTGTCCTTATTTAACCTAGATCTCATAATTAACCTAAGTAATCACTTGGATGATATATTAGGTTAAACAATCTGGTTTAAGGGGTCTAAACAAACAAACAAATGGTATCAGAGTAGGTTAGCTTTTGTGTAGTAGTTTACCATGAGTTGATCCTTGACCCTTATTGTCATGGAACACGGTCGCACTCTTATGATCTTTCTTCGTTTTGATAGGAATAACTATGCTTACTGGAAGGAGATGATGAAAGCTTTTTTTAAATCCCTAGATTGATGAGAGAGTATGGATCTTTGTTGAGAATGGTTGGGAGAGACCAACCAATCTTGTCAATGAATGGAACACTGCACAAAAAGAAGTAGCAAGCTTTAATAGCAAGGCTATGAATGCAAAAGTCAATGTTGTTTCTATGGAAGAATTTAAAAAGGATCTCTAATGTAGAGGTTGCTCATACTGTCTGGAGTATTTTGCAAACTGTGCATGAAGACACTAAGGCAGTAAAGATTAATAAACTACAGCAGTTGACCTCTAGGTTTGAAAGCATCAGGATGTCTGATAATGAGACTTTTGATGAGTTCTATGCCAAACTGAATGACATAGTGAACTCTGCTTTTAGTTTGGGTGAAGTATATGATCAACATAAAGTCATTAGGAAGATCTTAGATCCTTAACTAAGAATTTTATACCCAAAGTCACTACTATAACAGAAAGTAAGGATGTGGACGCCATCCTTGTTGATAAACTTGTAGGATCTCTTCAATCCTATGAGTTTGACCAATCCAAAACCAACAAATCCAAATCCATAGCCTTAAAATCTGTTGATGATGTAAATGATAGTAAATTTGATGATGAAATCTCTTCTACAAAGATAGCTTACCTTGCTAAGAACTTTAGAAACTTTTTGAGGAACAATAACAGAAGGGCAAGAAATCGAAACAATGTTGACATTAAGATTGTGAAGAAGAATGAAACAACCAAAAATAACAACACTGAAATATTAAAAGATAAGGTTGTTTAATCATTTAACAATTCTTTAGGTCAACAGTGTTTTGTTTGTCAGGGTTACGATCACCTTAGGTCAGAATTTCCTACTTACTTGAGATCTAAGGGAAAAAGCTATAGCCGTTACCCTTAGTGGATGATAAAGTTTCTGATCACAAGTCTGAGAGTGATTAAGAAGGAAATTTCATGGCTTTTACTACTACTGCTAAAGTAAGTGAACTTAAAATTGTTGAGAAGAACCTCTTTAATAGGGAACTCTCTAAGAATGGTGACTTGCAAGAGGCTTACAACAAGCTTTGCAAGATTGCAGCAAAGTATGACATGAATGTTGACATAGGTTTGAAGAAGATAAACACTCTTGAACAAGAAAAGAAAAATCTGTTGGTTAAACTGTTTGATGTTAATGAACTCATAACCTCTGTTAAGATTGAGAACATGTCTTTGATTTAGAAAGTCAAAATTTTAGAATCTGAATTATCTGTTGCTAGAGAACAACTTGATAGAAATTCTACTTCTAAACTGGATAATATGTTAAATGTTCAAAAATATTTTTCTGATAAGACAAGGTTAGGGTATGTAGAGAGTGTTTCTACTTTTGTTGTTCATCCTCCTAAGTTTGTACCTGCTACATCTATTTCTCCTCCTAAAGTTAAGGTACCTAAGGAAGAAACTCTAGCTATTAGGAGAATTAGGGTAGATCTAAGTGATCAAACCCCAAGAAACCCAATCATCCTAGAAGCAAGATACAACACAAACCTTAATGGTTTTGTCATTTTTGTGGTGGAACTGGGCATACACGCCCAAATTGTTTTAAGTTGCCAGCTTCAAAGCAAGCAACCAAACAAAAAGTGTCTGTGCCAAAAGCACAAGATCCTATGCACTTATTTATGAATTGATAAAGGTTCTTAACCTTTATGCCAATATAGGAGCTGAGTTTAAGTCTAGTTCATCTAAAAACTTAAATCCCAACTTTGCATCTAAGAGAGTGTGGATGCAAAAGACTCAGCCACAGTGAGTCTGTTTGACATGGTCCTCGTGCTTAATCTTTCAATCTCTTAAAACCAAAATGTTTTTCATTACGATTTTCTTTTTTTCATAACATTCATACATTTCATTCTAAGTTTGTTAACGATGTTTTTAAACTTAAAAAAAAAATTTGTATTAAACATCTTCAAGTGTGTAATTGAGATTGGCCTATGAAATTTGCATTTTTAGCTTAGATAAGCTATTTTTCTGCACTTTGCTAGTTTGTGCTATGTAGTGCTTAAATTGTGTAAATTGGTTATGGTTTTCAAACACATGCTCTTGATTTTGAAGTCACATTCTTTTGATTGTAAGGACAAAAAAATCATAGGAAAAATGCATAAATAACCATTTCACCACTATTACTCTCCAATCATGAACACTTGGTGCAAATTATAAAAACTATGTTTGATAAGGTGTAGCACTTGTATATAAAGATTAAACGAGGTGTTAATTGTAAAAATAATGTGAAAATCAAAAGAAAAACCAAAAATAAAAAGAAAAAAGAAAAGAAAAAAATGAATAAAAAGCTTTTGCACTATTGCAAGCGTGTTTTCTAAAAGATGTAGGAGTTATATGATGTAACTTTTTAGGTGATAGTCACTTTCAAACTTATGTGATTGATAATATAGAAATTGTGTTTAATTTCTATCTACATATCACCTTTTATCTGCAGAAAATTTCCAGGTTTTCAAAATTTTCTGATTTTTTTTTAGATTTGATCAATCAAACTTGTTTTTCGATTGATCGAAAAATCTAGTTTTTAAGGTTGAAACTCTCAGCCTAACTCAATTCCTTCTTTGATTCCTTTCGATCAATCGAACCTGTTTTTAAAACATTTTCAATTCCTAGCTAGATTCCTCCCGACCGATCGAAAATCGTTTTTTAAAAAGAAAGTAAGAGGAATCTGAACTTTGTTCTTCATTATTTTGTCTTCCTTTTCCATCCCTCTCGATTCCTTTTAGTCAATTTTTTTTTTTTTTTTTTTTTTGGGGTCTCTTTTTGAGTCAAAGCTTCAAGGGTTTTCTTCCTCCATGCTTGGTAAGACTCTTTTACCCCTCCTTTTTGTTTAAATTGCATGCATTCATGCATTTTCATCAATTTTTCTAAAAATTTTTAACTAAAAGGATTTTTGGATTCTTGATGATTTTGAGTGTTTTAATCCAAATTGTTGGAAGGGTTTTTGTTCGTGCATCATTTAAACATGATTCATATGCTTTAATTTCAAAAATTTCAAGATTTCTAAAAATTTTTTGAAATTAGGGTTTATGTGTTCTTGAGAATTTGAGGATTTTGTTCAATTGGATGAAATTGAGTAAAATTAACTCGTGATATTGTTTAATTGAGAGATTATAACATGTTTTATACCTGTTGTATTGTTCAATTGATCAATATAAGGATTTTTTGAAAATTAAAGTTTCAAAATTAGGGATTTTACTAAATTTCTAATTTTCTTGGTCAATTTTCAAAATTGAGATAAAATTGAACTATTTTTGTGCATTAAATCATGTATCATATGTGTCTTTACATCATACATCATATAGTTTATAAAATTTCATGTTATTTTGTGCTTTAACTCTATCTGATGCAGTCCGCCTTTAGTTTTTGTTTCTATTTTGGTTTTTCCTTTTTCTTTAACCCTTAGACATGGCTCCTAAGGTTGGTAAAAAGTATAAAACCAAAGCCAATAAAAACTCAACAGCCTCATCTTCTTCTGCTCTTTTTGATAGGGTTAGGTTTCTTGCAGCCAAAACTAAGCAAATTTTTGAGACCTTGACTAAGTATAGGTCTATTTGGGGGGGAAAGACCGTTAGTTCTAGATGAGTTAGTTCCTTCCATCCGTAGGAATCTAGTGTCAAGGAACTAGGGTTCTTCATGTGATGTTTCTCATCCCCCTCCTACAGCCTTGATTAAAGAATTCTACTCAAATCTCTCTATATATTTTGAAGATACAGGTGGTCATTATTTGACTACTTGAACGAGCGGTAAGGAGTATAGGATTGCTAAACTTACAATTTCTAAAGATTTAGGTGTACCTCTAGTTTGTAGACCTACTTTCCCATACACTGAGTCTCATCCTCTTGATGATGTGATGTCTTTGCTTTGTGGAAGATCAGTCACTTGGGGATTTGAACCAAAAATAAACTTAAGTGAGTTGACTGAGCTTAACAATCTATTCTTTAGGATAGCTTGTCATAACATCTTTCCTATCTCTCACATTCGCACCATTTCTTTGGACAAATGTGCTTTTTAGTATGCCTTTATCACAGATGGGTCAATGCGTTTTCCTTCGCTTTTTATTCAAACTATTGTTGAGGTGTATAGGAGTAAATCTGGCCCATAATCTGTTCTTTCCAATTTTTATCTATAGGGTTTTACTCTTTTTAGGGTTAGATAGTTTTCCTTTCCTTGAGTTATGTTAGGTTTTGAATTTGTAATTTTGGCAAACCATGACAAAAACTAAGTCTTATTAGTTTAGAATGGTCTACATTGAAGCCCAAGGCAAAAAACTCAAGTTCGGGATGAAGAAAAATGAGTTTCAAGCTATTTCATTCGATTGGTACTCGATTGGTACTCAATCAATCGAACGTCATTCGATTGGTACTCGATTGGTACTCGATCGATTGAAAATTGCATATCAGCAAAATCAGCAAACGTAAAAAGGCCATAACTTATCCGTTTGAAGCCCAAATCGCGAGCCGTTTTTTCCAGTATTTAAAGGACATTATAAGCTAACACTAGGTAGGGTTTTCAGAGTTTTTTAGAGAGATTAGAGTGCATCTTGTGCCTCTTTTTTAGATCTAAGGTTTTGTACCCAAAAGCTCTCTACATTCTTCTACCGGTGTTATTTCTTGAAGAATCTCAAGATCCGGTGTTGTAGAAGTTGTTGCGTACAAGATCAACGTTTAAGGAGATCTAAAACCTTTGAGTGGAGTCTCAAAGTCATAAGCAGGTGAGCTTGTGTTTTTGCAAAGGCCAAGGAAAAAAGTAGTCCGTGGACTCGGAGCTGTCACGTGGTCGTAGTAGTAAGTTTCCTACTCGAGGTAGCAATAGGATGTTAGTGGCCTAAGTCGCTATTGTACAAATTTCAATTATTTCTAGTGGATTTACTGTTTTACCTTGAGGATAGCTAGGTTAAATCCTCCCCAGGTTTTTTACCGGTTTGGTTTTCTTGGGTCATCAAATCTTTGTGTTCTTTATTTTCCACTGCTTTATTGTTTATGATTATTTGTGTTTAACCTAGATCTGAATAATAAACCTAACTATTCACTTGATTAATTAATTAGGTTAAACAATTTAGTTTACAGGGGTCTAATTTCTTACAAGTGGTATCAGAGCGGGTAGCTCTTTTGTTTTAGATCTTTTGATCTAAGAGTTGATCCTTGATCCCTGTTATCATGGATAATTTTAAGTGTCTTACTATTTTTGATTGTGATGATTTGAATAAAAAGGACACTGTTGTTTCTGTTGATCTTTTTGAAGCTTGTGAAACTCTTCGTAAGGAATTATTAAAAACTATGAGAATTGCTAAGAAATCCAAGGAAGAGTTAAAATTGGCTAATCTTGAAAAAAAGGAATTGGTTGTTAGATTAGATGAATCTAATAAAAAGAATGAATTTTTAAGAAATCAAATTTCCTCTCAAGATGAGAAGATGAGAAGCTTGGAACAAGAGTTAGCTTATTCTAAAGCTAAAATTGAAAATTTGACTAGTACCAAGCCTGTTGTTGATAACAGAAATGTTTTTGTTTCTCTTAAGCCTAAAACTGAGAAAGTTTATATCCCTCCTTTAAAGAGGAATAATAAAGAAAAAGCTTATTTTGCTAAGTTAGACAAAGGTAAAAGTTCTGATGTAGACGTTGAAGTTTCTAAACCTATGTCTAAACCTACTGTTAAAGAACATAAGAAATCTGTTTTTGTGTCTACTTGTCACCTTTGTGGTGTTGTTGGTCATATTAGGCCAAATTGTTCTTTGTTGAGGCAAAAACCGAAATCTGAGACTAGATTTGCTGTTAGGAATACTGATGTTCCTAAATTTGTTCCTGTTTGTCACTTTTGTGGTGTTTCCGGTCACATTCGTCCTAATTGTCATAAATTGAAATTTAAGCTTTCTGTGTTTCAGTCTAGGATATGTGATAATATTTCTCCTACCATAAGTCCATATAAATTGTTTCATATTCTTTTGAAAAATTTGAACTTGTTGGCTTGTGAAAGGAATTTGCAAGATTTCAGTCTTTCTCAGAAGATTAGTGTAATCCCTCAAACACTCTCTGCTTCACATGGATTTTCACCTACAAAGCTGAAGACTCGTGCTATATGGGTGAGAAAAAATTCTCTAAGGTGAGTGTTGCTGACTTGTCCCTAATTTAATTCTTTCAATTATTTGTGGACATGTTTTGTTTCTGTTTTTGGTTGTTTTGTTTTTTAGGTTTTTTTTTTTAATTTAAAAAATCCAAAAACATTGAAAATTTTCAAAAAGACCAAAAAATTTTATTTTTTTTATTTTGTGTCTAGTTTTAATTTTTTTTTTTTTTTGAGGATTACATGAATTATGATATCTCTCTCTTGATTTAGAACATGCTTGATATTATGGAGAAACATAAAAAGTATGTGTTATATAAGTGCTAAGCTATTTTTGATTCTGTGTGAGTCTGTACTAGTTTGTACATGTACTCATGGGTTAATTAAGAATTTGATATTTCTTGTTTGTATACCCTATATAGCTTAATTAAGTATTGTCATGCATTGTATTTGCATTTTTAATTATTCAGCATAATGTGTGCTTTTAGTTTTGGTCATAAATTTTTTTTAAACCAAAAAGATTTTTATGTGTTTTGTATTATATATCTTGGATTTATAATCAAGGTTGGCCATATTATCTTTACATAACTTGTTTATGTACCTTGTTTAGCTTGGATGAGCTTCTTTATTGCACATTACTAGTGTGAGCTTTGTAGTACATGTTGTGTGGGAAAGATGTTTATAGTTTTTTATCACGTTTTCTTGATCTTGAAGTCACATGCCTTTGATTGTTGGACTTGAATTTTTTGAGAAAAGCATAAATAACCATCTCACCGCTGTTTATTAGCCAATCATGAACACCTTAGTGCATATCATATGATTTTGTGCTTGAAAAAGTGTAGCACATGCACAAAAAGAAAATAAGGTGTAGCCTCGGTTAAAATGTTAAAATTGGTGTGTACATTATCCCGGCTATAAGTTTCTAATCAAATAAAATTGGTGTGTATATTATGAGGCAAATCAAGAAACTTACATGATTGCAAACTTTTATTCTAGGAGATGTGAGAGTTATATGATGTAACTCTTTAAGTGATAGTCTTTCTCATTTGTATGTGATGCATTGTGTAGAAATTGTGATTGCTTACTATTCACATATCACCTCACATGTTTCTCAAACTTTTGCTAGTTGCACACACTATACAAGTTATTCTTTGCTAAACTTTGTACATGTTATTGTGTGTGATTTTGTTGTGGCCATACAAGATTATATGTTCCTTGATTTTGATGCAAAATTTGAGTTTTAAGGACAAATTGATTGATAAAACTTGTTTTTATGTGTTTTTGAAAAACTTTGAATCTCATACTCATGCATTTCATTCATGAATTATTGTGCTTTGAGGAGTTTCTGCATAAACTTGCTCTGTTTTTCAAAAATTTAATTTTTTCAGATAATCGATCGATCGAATCTGTTTCTCGACCGATCGAAATTACGATAAAAATTTTGGTTTGAATCTGCTTAGTTCGATTGGTATTCGATCAATGCTCGATCGATCGAAATTGAAAAATTTTCAGTTTCTAAGTTTTTGACCAAATTTTTTTATGCATCATTTATGTTTAGGATTCACATGCATTGAATTGTTTTCTGTATCCATCTCGCAGTTTTGCAGTCATATCTCTCATTATTTTCACACATAACATGCATACACTTTGCTAAATTGGGTACTCAACTTGATTTAAAAATTGATTGATTAATTTTTGAGTCCTTTGTACATTTTAGTATATGTTATTTTTCTTGATGTGTGAACTACAAAAAATATTTTTCTTCAGAGATATGATGGATAATCAATGTGCAAATATTTTTTCTACTCATGCAACTGTTTATGGATCACATAGTGCTAAGTTTGCATTTATTGAAGAGAGAATATTTTTCTTCATGTGTCTCCTTAACTTCATTTTTTTTAGGTTTGTGTGTTTTTTATTTATCCCCACCTCCTAAATTTTCCCCAAAACTGTTTTTCTCAAAACTTGTTTTGTTTTTCCTATTTTTATAGGGGGAGAAAAGTTTTTTTTTAGCCTTTGTTGTTCATAGGGGGAGTTGTTGCTCTTTATAGGGAGAGTTTTCTCTATTTTCTATAGAGCTAAACTGTTTTATGTTCCCTTAGTTCTCTTTTTTCTCTCATGTTTACTGTCACTCTACTCTTTGTTTGAGTTGTCTTTGTTAATACGTGACAAAAAGAGGGAAAAATAGATGAAATGTAGGAATCCTATTTTTTTTGTTTAGGGGGAGTTGAAATTGTTTTCGAAAAGGGGAAAATATAAAAACTTTTTGATGTATCTAACTTAGGGGGAGAGTTAGAATTTATTTTTGTTTTTATATTCTGTTTCATATTATTGTTTATATGTCTTTCTTTCCACACATGCGGTGATGTGTTTGTTGAGTGTTTCAGGAAAGACAGGTACATTCTGATCAAGACCTTTTACCTCTTCTTGCAACTTCTAGGTTAGGAGTCTTAGATTGGGATTTGTGATGTATTTGGGTATTTTATTGTATTTGGGCATTATGTTGTATGTGTATTTTGTCACGGATTGCCAAAGGGGGAGATTGTTAGGCTTTGAATTTGTAATGTTGGCAAACCATGACAAAAACTAAGTCTCATTAGTTTAGAATGGTCTACATTGAAGCCCAAGGAAAAAAACTCAAGTTCGGGATGAAGAAAAATGAGTTTCAAACAGTTTCATTCGATTGGTACTTGATTAATCGAAAGTCATTCGATTGGTACTCGATTGGTACTCGATCGATCAAAAATCACATATCAGCAAAATCAGCAAACGTAAAAAGGCCATAACTTATCCGTTTGAAACCCAAATTGGGAGCTGTTTTTTCCAGTATTTAAAGGACATTATAAGCTAACCCTAGGTAGGGTTTTCAGAGTTTTTAGAGAGATTAGAGTGCATCTTGTGCCTCTTTTGTAGATCTAGGGTTTTGTACCCAAAAGCTCTCTATAGTCTTCTACCGGTGTTATTCTTTGAAGAATCTCAAGATCCAGTATTGTAGAAGTTGTTGCATACAAGATCAACGTTTAAGGAGATCCAAAACCTTTGAGTGGAGTCTTAAAGTCACAAGCAGGTGAGCTTGTGTTTTTGCAAAGGCCAAGGAAAGAAGTAGTCTGTGGACTCGGAGCTGTCACGTGGTCGTGGTAATAAGTTTCCTACTCTAGGTAGTAATAGGATGTTAGTGGTCTAAGTCGCTATTGTACAAACTTCAATTCTTTCTAGTGGATTTTCTGTTTTACCTTGAGGATAGCTAGGTTAAATCCTCCCCAGGTTTTTTACCAGTTTGGTTTTCCTGGGTCATCAGATCTTTGTGTTCTTTATTTTCTGCTGCTTTATTATTTATGATTATTTGTGTTTAACCTAGATCTAAATATTAAACCTAACTATTCACTTGATTAATTAATTAGGTTAAACAATTTAATTTACAGGGGTCTAAATTCTTACATATCACTGCCCCTATAGGAGCCACCTTTCTTAAACAGTGATAGGCTGAGAGGAAGAGTGTGAAACCAAGCACTGAGATTTCAAAGAGACCAAGAGGGGAAGCTTCTATTGCTATTCCTGCCTCTGGTGATTAGCCTGTTGCTAAGGAGATTCTTGTGGATCCTACTGCTAATGATATTGCTGATCCTATAGCTGCTCCTCCTCTCTCACTCTGTGCCATGATGGAGACTTTTATGACCACTCAGGTAGCTCATAGATAGCTCATTGATGAGCTACTTATTGAGGTTGCTACCTTGAGATCAAATTTTGTTGAGTATAGAAGTGCTTTTCCACCTCCTCCACCCTCTGATCCTTGATGGTTGCCTTTGGCAATACATAACAAAAAGGAGGAGTAGGTTTAGGGTAGGCTCTTGTATTTAGGGGGAAAGTAGAGAGCGTTTTTGTTTTTAGGGGGAGTAGTTTAATTATTGATGAGATTTTGATGTATATTCTCTTTTATTGTTCTTGTTTCACAAACATTGTTGGTTTATTGACTGTGATAGTTTATTTGATGTTTATTCATTTAACATATTGTCTCTTTCTTATGTTTTGTGAATTCAAGTTCAATTTTTATATTTTGGATTTACACTATAATTTCCACACATGCGTTTATGGTTTTTTTTTAGTGTTTCAGGAATTTACAAGTTAATTCTTTCGCATCTGCTGTCTATTCTAGCAACTAATAGTAAGTGGATTGTGATAGAATTGTATTTGGGCAACAATGTGTCAATCGGGCCAATTCTTGAGTTGAACAATTTTTTATGTGTTTTGTCACAGATTTCCAAAGGGGGGGGGGATTTTTAAGTTCTAAAGATTTAGGATTAAATATTTATAATTTCAACTTGTATGTGTTCGTAAACCGAGAACAAAAACACGTCTAGGATAAGTGTTAGATATTTTTCAAAGTTGTACAGATCAAGACTCAAGAATGTACAGGCTACAAGAAAAAGGATTAATTTTCTATGAAGCTCAACCGATCAAATGGTGAAGCTTGATCGATCAAAAATCGCAAAAAAAGAATTTCTGCAAAATTTTAAATAGGCCTAAGCCCACGAAAACGTTTAGGGTTTTAGTCCAACACTCATATGTATAAAAGGAAAACCCTAGCTACGTTTTGAAAATTCTTGGAAGACTTATGAGTTACTTCTGTGAGATCTGAGAGGTTCTGTACCTTCTAACTTTATAAGCATCTACCAGAACAAGATTTACAATCAAGTGCTGGTGGAATCTAGTTGCTGCAAAGATCAACAAGCCGTGATCTAAAACCTTTAAGTGGGATCTCATAGTCACAAGCGTGGGTGCTTGTGTGGAGCAAATCTAAGAGAGAATGAGTCCATAGATTCAAAACTTGCACGTGACCATGTCAGTAAGTTACTACTAGAGGTAGCAATAGATTTATGGTTAAATCTGATTGTAAAAACTTCGATTTTTTATAGTGGATTTATTTTACCTTGAGGATAGCTTGGTCAAATCCTTCCCAAGTTTTTACTTTGAAACTGTTGGTTTCATTGGTTTTCCTGGGTCATCATATTGTTGCGTTCTTTATTTTCCGCTGCTGTGCATGATATGATCTGTCCTTATTTGACTAAAATCTCATAGTTAACCTAAGTAATCACTTGGCTAATATATTAAGTTAAAAAATCTGCTTTAAGGGGTCTAAACAAACAAACATTTGTATATGATGATGGCATAGTTACTTTAAACTAAAAATGAGTTCTTTGTTGGTAAGGATAATTATGTTGATGAATGTCTCTTTGTACTAAATGTTAATCAACTGATGATTGAAAATGGTTCTTCTTCCTATGCTTACTTGGTTGATTTCGTTGATGTGTGTCTTGGTAAACTTGGACATATACATCATAGCTATGTAAAGAAAATGAAATAATTTTGAGCCATAAAATCACTAAGCTATGCCAATATGGATAAATGTGAAATTTATGCCAAAACCAAAATTACTAAGAAATCTTGTAAATCCATAACATGAGAAACCGAACATCTAAGTTTGATAAAATAGTGGTTTGGTTGATTTAAAACACATAGTAACAAGAGGTCGCAAAACATTTTTGTCTATCTTTGTTGATGACAACTTTAGATTTACTAAACTTTATTTACCAGGAAACAAAGGTAAAGCTTAGTATAAAATCATAGTTGACAACCAAAAGAATAAAAGGATTAAATCACACGTATCGGTTGGTACAACCAAACTTTTTCGTAATGGCACCTAGACCGATGTAGAAACACAAGTATTTCATGTCGGTTTAAATATTGGTCATACTGGGGATGTTTCGTTAGTATTGGGAAAAATATCGGATTCTGGCCAGTTAATGGTTTCCTTGTATATGCAACTGGTCTAGAAAATGAAAAAAAGAATCCCACTTAGTTGAAAGTAACTCTGACATAAAAATAAATAAAAAATAAATAAAAGGAAAAAAAAAAGTTATTCTCGAACACCAAACTGTATCACCTTTTCACCCAGCTCACTATTTGTTTCCTTTTTCCTTTTCTATCATTATTTTTACTATTTTCACTATTTATGATACTTTTCACAATATTTTATTATTGAGTGATACTAAAAATATTACAAATTTTATTACTTTTGTCTTACATATATATTAACATAATAGCATGTCACCAATCACAAAAAACCATTTCAAACATTTAATCATTATATATATTGTTTAAGTAACACTAATTACATTTTTACCATATCAATTTGTAAAATTTTTGTTGTAAATTTTGTAATACTATCTATGAATTGATTATTTTGTTTATTTATATTAATGATATGAAATATATTCATATTTTCTTACAATTATTTATATATTTTGTTATGATTATCAATTAATTTTTTTAGATTAATTTTACTTTTAATATTACTTTTTAATTTTGCTCCATCTAAACTAAAATCTTGGTTTCGCCGCTGGCTAAACTGATATGAAACTTACAAATAACATATTTTTCTCTGTTCCTCACTGTAACCGGTGGTGAGTGTCGGCACTGACAAATCATTGAGAGAGAGAGAGAGAGAGAGAGAGAGAGAGAGAGAGAGAGAGAGAGAGAGTTCTGTAGTGCAGAACTAGAAGGTACTTCAAATAATAACAAAAAAAAAAAAACCTTTGAAAGTTGAAGAGTATAATGTGTGAGAAAACGTGCGAGATGAAACTAATAAAGTTCATGGGAACTTGGAATGCCAACTTGTGGAGCATAATAAAGAAAAGAAAAAAAATATATAATAAGGAAAGTATGTTGGGGTTTTTTTTTTTTTTTTTTTTCCTTTCTTTTTGGCAAGACGAACTTGAGCTAATGTATTAGCATGATTAAAAATAAAAATAAAAAATATATTAATTAATCCAACATTCCAACATTTACTAAAATAATATATTGGTTTTATAAAAGTTTAAATTGTAGAGAAGTATAGTATATAAATACATATATTTAAATTATTTGTTTTATATGTCAATAAAAATAATTATCTTAAATTTAATTATATATAAATAAATAAAAATAGTGTAACTTGGAAACTGTACACTAGTAATAAATGGTACCAAAATATATTGCTCCTTAAACCAGCCATGTTGCTCCTTAAACCATTTGTCTCAATTAGCAGCTGAGAGATATTCAGAATTTCAAGCTACCTTACCACCACTATCACCTAGCCGATCACGCCTAAGAACACGTTGGAAGCCTCCTCCATTGGATACCTTCAAGATTAACTTCGATGGAGCTGTGTTTGCCGAAGAAAACTATTCAGGTGTAGGAGTCATTATTCGAAACAGAGAAGGCTTAGTGATTGCAGCCTTATCAGAAAAAATTCCTCAACTTCTCCAACCAAAAGAGATTGAAGCCATGGCAGCCACAAGGGCCCTTGAGTTTGCCAGGGAGGTGGGTCTATCTGACGCTATTCTTGAGGGAGACTAGCTGTTGGTGATCAAGGCATTAGTCACCAAGGACGTTGGACTTGCTCCTTTTGGCCTCTTGTTACAGGATGCCCTCAGGTTCACTTCAGCTTTTTCTTTATTGTCCTACTCTCATACAAGGAGAGAGGGCAACCAAGTAGCACTGATTTGGCAAAGTTAACTGTTACTATCCCAGATTGTATAATATGGATGGAAGATGTTCCATCAGATGTTCTTGATTCATATCAGGCTGATTTAGCCGGGTTATCCTAATAAAAAAAATCGACGCATTCATTCTCAAAAAAAAAAAAAAAAAAAAAAAATAGCTACTATATGGAATTGGCATGCCTATTCCATTTAGAGATTTTTGTGAACAAAATGGCATAAGTAATGTGGTAAGACCTTATTCAACTAAATCTAATGAATTAATCAAGAAAAGAAATAAACATCTTGTTAGGTTCTAAGGATTTAGGATCTAAATGTTTTAGAACTTCAATATGTAATGTTGGCAAACCATGATCAAAACATTTGGTCTAGAATTAGGCTGCTTAAAGTATGTTTATGTGTAAAGTTGGAATCAAGTAATTGCAAAAAATTACTGTTCAATTTTTACAAGACTCGATCGATCAGAAATTAAACTCGATCGATCAAAGCTCGTGCAGAATGTTTTTCTGCAGATTTTTCCAACTCAGCCCAAGCCTATATGATGTGTAGGGTTTTATGTTTTGTCTTAAGTATAAAAGGAAAAACCTTAGCCACGTTTTATTGTTGTCGTTTATGCTGTGTATATGAATCTCTTGTGAGATCTAGAGATGTTTGCCTTCATACATACTTAGGGTTATCAGGATCAAGATTGATGTCGAGAGCTTGGCGATCGCTTCAGTTGCTGCATAAAAGAGCTTAAAGAAAACACAAGTGGGAGTATTTGTGGTTGCTGTGAATCCAAGAAAGAAGTAGTCCGTGGACTCGAAGCTGTCACGTAGTCGTGGTAGTAAGTTTTCTGCTCGAGATCCGTGAATGTGTCTTTGGGCCTTCTTTTCTCATAACCCTAGACATATAAAAGGATTGTTTTAAAGGCCGTAATAAGTTGCACAAAAAAGAGCACAATTGCACAAGAGCATAATTCCTCAAGTGTAACCGGAAACCTAGTTTTTTCCTAGTTCATCTTTCTTGTGAAGAAGTTGCAGTGTATGTGCACCGTAGGGTTTTGTGACCGAGCATCTTCTGGATCTTCATCGTATGATGAACTGAAGAACTTTGCAGCCAACAACTCTCTTTAGTTGGTGATTGAAGTTGCGTACTGGGATCTGCGCAATTGGTTAGTCATGTAATTGGGAGCCGTGCATCAAAAGGAGAAATTGTCACTACAAAACAAGTCCAATTGGATATTGGGGTAAGGGTTCAACTGTAGGTTGGTATAAGGTACTGGGATTCCTTTACTTGTAACCGCTTATTGTGATAATAATGGAATTTCGGGAGTGGTAATCTTGAAATCACCCGGTGGGGTTTTTGCCGTGTAGGTTTTCCCCATTCGTAAACAAATCATCGTGTCAATTTATTTTCTGCTGCATACTTTAGTTAATTAGTGATTTGTTTGTACTACCACGCTTATTGCATGTAATTGAACCTAATTAATTCACCTGGCTAATTAATTGGTTAATTCATTACAAGGGATTAATACGTTTTTGGCCTATCAGCAGGAATTCATGAACCATGTTAACCTTGTGAGCAGGCCACATCATCCATACAATTATTTCATCTTCCAACCCTTGCTATCATGTACAATTATTTTGTCGGTAACGATTAAACCAATAAAGCAAGGCCAATCATGAAATTTGAAAAGACACAAGACCTTCTCCTTTGACGTTACGCGCCATGAATGGGGGCCACGTCTAGGGTTAGAGTCAACTTTTTGTTTAGGGGATTAAGTTACAGCACTAATATATTTTATCAAGATAACTCTGCACACACACATATAAATATATATATACATTTTTTTATTATATATACACACATTTTTTATTTTATAAGTTATATCTATATACAAACACACACACACACACATCTAACAACAACAACAAAAATGTAGTATTTTCAATCAAAATTATATTTGATGGCGATCTTTCATAAAATAAAATTCATTTTTACCATTTTCATAGTGAAATTCTTCAGAAGTATTATTTTCGATACAAATTATCAAATTTTATACTAAAGTTAGTAAAAAAAATATTTCCATTGAACTAATGCAATTTTCAAAAACTGATCCAAAACTTGGAAGAATAAATTTAGCTACGAACATATTTGAAGCTATCTTACTCTAACCCATTATGTAACTACTAAAGAGACATTGCATGTGTTGTTTTAGTGACAAATTTTTTTTAATGAGTCAATAACTTGTTAATTGCCACATAATGAGTTGAAAGAGATAGATTCAAACATGTTTGATGCCAAACTTTATTAAATATTTTACAGATATAGGAACACATCTTATAATAAAAAATAAAATTGAGAAAAATAAAGTTATATCTCTATAACTATTAGACCAATTATTTTTTTTAAGAGCATCAAGGACTGATTCAATTATATGGGGGGCCAACTCTAATTTTTGTATACTAAAATATACAAATATAAAAAAAATTATATATATTAAAAAAAAATTCAAAATTGTGGGGGGCCCAACCTATTACTTACCCCCGCCCCATGTCGCAATTGTAATCTGGAGTGCGGTCGGGATCTTCACGAGAGAACACTCAGAAGTCTTCTATTTAAAGGCAATAGCCCCAAGTGTTTTCTACTGCAAAAAAAACTTGTAAAGCTAGTTGGTTTTGGAAAATCATCTCCCAAAAGAAAAAAAAAATGTCTCTATTTGGTAAGGTGGAGGCTGATGTAGAAATTAAGGCTCCCGCTGAAAAATTTCACGAGCTCTTCAGTTGCAGGCCACACCACATATCCAACGTGTCCCCTGGCAAAATACAGGGCTGTGCTTTACATGAAGGTGATTGGGGCAAAGAGGGCTCTGTCATCTTCTGGGATTACGTCCATGGTAAGGCGATTCCAGATCACATACTATATGTATATATGACTATGTATTATTATGTGTTTACGTGCTTGATCAAGCTATATGTAATGCTTCCTGTTTGACTGAACATGACAGTAGATGATGAAACAAAATATTAATGATTACAGTTGAGTTAATGGAATGAATTAAGTCTCAATATAAGTAGTGTGTGCCCTATCTTCTATCTAATGGGAAAAGAGAGATGGGTAAGTACCATAGATAATCACATAGGATTTAGAATTAGACTGCATGTTGATTTATATTTTTGTAAGGGAAAATCTATCTAAGAAAAACTGCTATTTTTCCTTTAGTTTGGATAAATTTAAAAAGAAAAAAGAATTAGAGAAAAATAGTCTCTCTTCCTTCCACGGACGGATCTATTTCATTGGACATTCCCCCCCCCCCCCCCTTCCCCCGAAATTTTATTTTTTATTATATATGTGTACTAATTTTAGAAGTTTTATTCTATAAAATTATATTTTGTTTCTCTTAAATAATATCATTGATTCTTTTAAACATAATACTATTCTTACAAACTTTTTTACAACATTTTTTACAAACTAGTTTGGTAACAAGTTCTTATTGGTTTGCATGATGGGCTCACCGTTCACAACATTTTTTTACTTACTAGTAGCCACTTATTATATCAGTAATTTATATATAAAAAAAAAAAAACTTTTAACTCTAATATTTTCAGCATTTTAGTGACCATAAAAAAATTTATAGTTCTAAAATCTAAAACAAAATATATAAGCCCCCCCCCCCCCCCCCAAAAAAAAGCTCAACAACAAAAAGTACTAATAATAAAACAAAAAAAAAATTAAACTTAATTAACCAATTTTATCCAAAATAAACAACCCTGCTCTTTAAAAAATGCTAAATAAAAATAATTTTGTTCTTATCTACAATAAAAAACAATAAATAAAAAAATCTCAACAGTTAAGCAAAAATAACGTCAAATATTGAAACCACCGCATACAGCCAACGGTAAACCGCTTATTCTAACTCAAAATTCTAGCTCCATCCCTGCTTCCTTCCTTGGCTAGGTTGGTACATGACAACTTGGTACATGATGAGAAAAGGAAAAATAAAAAATAAAAAAGGTATCATATATATTTGTAATTTTACTCTTTTTTATTAAAATTTGATATTGACGACGTATGTTAAAGAATCACTCTTTTTTCACGACATAAATTACTAATAAATACCAAAATTACCAATATATGAGTAAAGAACGATGTATATACTTCAAAGTTCTAATACCATAAATTAAAAAAGAAATCATATATACACATCCTTTAACTACTAATTAAATGGCCTTTGGCATCAAAAAAAAAAAAAATTAAATGTTTCCTTTGAAAAAATGACTAATTAAATGAAACTTTTTAAATCATGCGTATTATTATTATTATTATTAAATCTTGTGCATATATAATTTTCTTTTTCTTTTTTTTTTCTTTTTTTGCCATCATAATGCGATGCAGTTCTTTATTTATTTTTATTTTTTTTAAATGTAGAAAGTCCAAGTGTTATATTTGCTACATATATTCAGGAAAGTTTAACTTGGCAGTCATCATAAAGTAAAATTAAAATTAAATGAAAATGTTAAACATATGATAAAATTTTACAAAATTTTTTTTATAAAAATCGACGTGACAATTGTTTCAAAAAAAAAAAAAATAACGATGTGACAATAAATGCAATTGGTGCAACCTTAAAACATATTAAATGTCTTAATTAATTATTTAGCCAAATTTGCAATAATATTTCTAGCATTATTTAAACAAAAAAAAAAAACATTAAAAAAAAAGAAGATGATAGAAGTGGTAGGCAACTAACAAAAATAAAAACGTGGCACTGTACTCATGATGTCATGTTCAAAAATTTATATCCATTTTTTGAAAGGACAACTTTACATCCATTTAATATCCCACCCACTCCAACCTTCTCATTCTATTTTTTAAAAAAATATTTTCTTACACTATGTAGTGGGTATCATTACTTTTCGTTTCCTTTGCAATAGCCTGATGTTAACATCTTTAATTGACTCAATTTGAAACTACAGATGGTAAAGCTAAAGTTGTTAAGGAGATAATCGAAGCAATAGATGAAAAAAACAACTCGATCACTTTCAAAGTTATTGAAGGAGATATGCTTCAGGAGTACAAGAGTGTCAAAGCCATTGTTAAAGCTACTCCAAAGGGTGAGTGCAGCTTGGTGCATTGGACTATGGAATATGAAAAGCTGAACGAGAGTATTCCAGAACCAAATTCGCAGCTTCAGTTTCTACTTGATCTGAGCAAAGACCTTGATTCGCACCTTACCCAGGCATAGACAAAAAAAAGGCTATGTTGTATCATTTTATTGTGTATGGCAATAAGAGAATGTGAGTCTTAGTATGACTCTTCTCTCCTATAATATTATGAATTATGAATGTAATTTTAATCTCGTGTGGCCTTAGTGAAGCCATTTGATGCAGTAATAATTGTGAGGCTTTGTATTAGTTAAAAGAGTGAAAGTGGGTGGTTGTTTTCTCCAGATATAATATATTTATATATATATATATATATATAAAAGAAAATCACTTCTCTTCTAATTAAGTTATTTATCTTTTTAATGTGAAAAGAAAAATATTTAGACCCCTAGATAAATTAACAATTAATTAAGTTGATTAGGTGATTAGAATTTAGATTAATTAAACAAAACCATAATAAGTACCATATCTAAAAATCAAAGAATTACACATAAGAAACATGAAGATTTAGTGACAAATTGGAAAACAAATAGAGAACACTCCAAAGGAAAAACTACTACGAGGTTCACTATAGAGAAGAAGTTTTACAATCTAGTAAAACCCTTGACTACTAACACTACTCGGTAGTTTAACTTACTTGTATAACCTCACGCTACTCCAGAACTTTTGAACATTTTGTACGTGCCTCACAAACCTCATCCATAATCACAACTAGATTGTTAAATATTTTAAGTCCACGATAACACACTAGGATTGATGGTTCCATGGCTTCAGCTCTTGAGCATCAAAAGGCAGCAATGTTGTTGTGAATGTCAACTTCTAGAACTAACAGGTTCATCAAACTTAAGTTTAGGTTTAGGTTTTCTCTTGATATAAAGCAAAGCAGTAATCTCTCTAAACCTCTATGAAGTTTTCTCTTTGGTTTTGGTTTTCATATGTTTGCATGTAAGCAACAAAAACCTAGGCAATAACCTACTTTCAAAAATTGCACAAACCCTTGAACTTCCGAATAAAGACCCCTAAATTTTCAAGAACTCCAAAATTTATTATTTCAATCTAAATTTCATCAAAATAAATGGGATTCCTGCAAGATTAATAAATTGCTAAATAACATCCACATTTCACAAAAGTATCTATTCCTTGTTGTCTTTTTCTCACGAGAAAAATGCTTTCGAAGAATAAGTTGCAAATTAATTGGAGCTTATTACGATGCCATGCTATGGAGTGAGGTCGAACATATTTAATTCCAAAATTGAAAATTTATCTTTTCCAATTAAATATGTTAGTAAAGCATGTCTATCTCTGCTTCCAAAAATAGTTTTATAAATATATTTTTTTTCAAAAGTCCAATTACCAAGTAATTGAGTTATTTTTCAAATAGTAGAAATTAGAAGTGAAATAAAAGTAAGGTACTATTTTAGGCTAGACGTTGTGGGGTTCCTAAAATCTTCTTTAAAGACTTTGATTCAAGACATTTGTCTACCCTTTTTAGCTTAGGAGCTCTTAGGGGAATCATTTAGTTAATTAGGTGATACAATAAATTAGACATAGTTGATCAATCACATCTACAAAACCTATGATTGGTGGCACCTCCAAAAAAAAGAGAAAAATAAATAAAAATGACTCGTTAATGCACATACATCACCCAAGTGTCTACACAAATCACACACTTATCATACATGTCTCACCAAAAAACCTCCAAATAAGTCTTTAAGGGGTCCACTGTCAAAATTTGGCATTGAGATCTAATTGTATCCATTGTTCCACTTTAACATGTCTAAGAGACCGGAAAATTAGGCCTCTCAAAAAGAGATGTGGGTGCTTATAAGGCACCTCTCTTTTGGGTAGTGGTGTGGAGTCGCCGATTATTTTTTTATACAAAAAAATAAAAATAAACAAATATAATTACATGTTCAAAACACTTCGAATGTCATTGATTGAATAAAAAAACACAACTTTGGTAAATTAACCTTACAAGGCATTGGTCCTAGTTACAATCTATGCAAAAGAATACAAAACTTTTGTCTTGGTTACAATCTACCAAAATAAAAAGACAAAACACTAATCTACCTATCAAAAAACCTAAGTCCTAGGGCTAGTTTATAGAATGGGAAGGTGTTAGACACCCATTCCTCCAAAACAGAGTCTGGTCTTCTAACCCTAATGACCAATATACCCTTTTTGAATGATGTTGAATGATATGTTATAATGCACATGACAAGCACTTGACAAAAACTAATTTAAAAAAAATTGTCTTATGAATATGTCCTCTTTTTAAAGAAAAATCGAATCTATTTTGAAAATTAAAAAAAAAATAATAAGACATGGTTTGTAAAAATCAGATATGTTTTTGTAAAAGAAAAAAAAAATGAGACTTGATTTGTAAAAAAATCAAATCTGTTTTTGGTAAAGAGTAAAAAGAAAGATTTTATGAAAAATCAAATCTGTTGTTTGTAAAGTTAAAAAAAAAAAAAAAAAAAAAAAAAAAAAAAAAAAGAGATTTCATTTGTAAAAACTAGATTTGTTTTTGTTAAAGGTAAAAAAGAAAGATTTTATTAAGAAAAATCAAAGCTGTTGCTTGAAAGTAAATTTTTTTTTTTTTTAAAGAGGGTTTATATTCATGAGACAAATTATTATGCATGCATCACATTAAAAAAAAAAAAAAAAAAACTTTAACCTAAATCCTAATTCCTTCTTTGAAATTTCAAAATCTGCAATTTTTATAAAACATAAAACTTTTCATAAAAATTTTTAGATCTATATTTAATGAAAATACAAACCTGTTTTGAGATAAAAAAAAATCAAATATGTATTTAATGAAAATACTAATCAGTTTTGAGTTTAGAAAAAAAAAATTAGATCTATATTTAATGAAAATACAGATCAGTTTTGATATCAGAAAAAATTTAGATCTGTATTTAATGAAAATATAGATTAGTTTTGAGTTTGAAAAAAATCAAATATGTATTTAATAAATATACATATTAGTTTTGAGTTTTTATAAAAAAGGCTTTGATAGTCATTAGCAATTTGAAACAAACAATCATCTAAAGAACATATCAAAGAAATTCCAACAAAGTATCTAAGCATGGCAATTATATATTAAGAACAAGACACAATAAAACATATTAATCATATTCATGAGAAAAACAATAACATACTAATTAATGGAAGAAGAAAAGAAAAAAACTAAATACCTCTTGCATGAGCATGCCCTTCTAATGAGAGAATATTTTAGAAATCAAATAATTTTGTTCACCTCTTTAAGGTCTAAAATACTTTGCTTATAAAAAACAAGTGCCTAGAGCAAAAGCTTCCAGAACTTCTGATTTTTTTTTTCCTCTATTTATAGAGGTTTGGATGCTTAAAAAATAAGCTGAATGAGATCAGATACGAATTGGAATGCGTTCTTATTTCTAAAAAGTCGAAAAAAGATAGGATTTATCTCAATCAGAAAGTCCCCGGGCAGGGTCGAAAGTTTCGGCCAATTGACACTTGCCATGTGCCGATCGGTACTCCAACAGTGCCGAATGGCCCTTTTGGGTGCCAGGTTCGCGTTTGAGTTTTGGTCCAATTTAGACTCCCTTTTTAAGGATTTTTTAACCGGGAATTACATCAAGACACATTGTTAATCCGTATTCTAAAAATTAATCTCTTTTTCTTGATATTTAGGTCTTTAAAGTGATAATTATCTTGTAGATAAATATTCTAAAAAGACTTAATTATCCACAACTTCTTTGTTATCTGATTATCCACTTTATTCCCATACAAGCAGGCCTATTTTTGACACTAACCAACAACCAATCACAAAATTATTTAATTAATTTTAATTGTTTAACCAATCAAAATTAATTTAAATTAATTATGCGTGATTGATTCCACCCAAACAAAATGCATGCAAACCGTAAAAACTTGATCATTTGATATCTTTCAATCTAACAGTCTGATTTGGAAATTAGACATACCGTCGCGACCGTTAGAATCTCAAGATCATTTTTATGATATGCAATGAATGAATTAATGCATGTAATGAAACTATAAATTTTGGGTATATAAATGGTCACTCTAGTCATCTTCCGAGATTAAATTATGAGTGAAAAATTGAGTGTCTACAGAATACCCTTCGTTGACAGAGCTTGCAAAACGAATGTCAATGTAAAACAAAGACACTGATTTTAGCAGCCATGATTTAATCGAGGTTGACTTTTCAAAGATTACCTAGCCCTAGAATCCAAAACCTTGGAACACAGAACTAGTATTTTGTTGTTTTGAAAAATGAAAACTGTGAATATTTAGCCTACTTGACAACTGATAAACTTGAAATGAATCTTGAAATCTGAGGTGACTGAAAGGCTTCTTTATCTTAGTCTAATTGAGAGGCTTCTCTATTTCAATCCGCATGTAGAGGGCGACCAAGGGGCTTCTCTACCTCGATCATGAATGGAAAGTAACCAAGGGGCTTCTCTACCTTGGAAAATGGAGCGATTGAGAGGTTTCTCTATCTCAATCTGGAATTATGGTGACCAAATGGCTTCTCTACCTCGATCTTGAATGGAAGGTAACCAAGGGGCTTCTCTACCTTGGAACCTAGGGCGATTGAAAGGTTTTTCTATCTCAATCTGGAATCGTGGTGATCAAGGGGCTTCTATACCTCGATCATGAATGAAAGGTAACCAAGAGGCTTCTCTACCTTGGAACCTGGGGCGATTAAAAGGCTTCTCTATCTTAATCTGGAATTGTGGCGACCAAGGGGCTTCTTTACCTTGATCTTGAATGGAAGGTAACCAAAGAGCTTCTCTACCTCGGAACCTGAGGCGATTGAGCGACTTCTCTATCTCAATCTAGAACTATGACGACCAAGGGCTTTTCTACCTCGATCTTGAATGGAAGGCAACCAAAGGGCTTCTTTACCTCGTAACCTGGGGCAATTGAAAGGCTTCCCTATCTCAATCCGCATGTGGGGCAACCAAGGGGCTTCTCTACCTTAGATCTTGGGGCGATTAAGAGACTTCTCTATCTCAATCTAGAACTATGCGACCAAGGGGCTTCTTTACCTTGATCTTGAATGGAAGGTAACCAAGGGGCTCCTCTACCTCGAAACTTGGGGCTATTAAGCGACTTCTCTATCTCAATCTGGAATTGTGACGACCAAGGGGTTTTTCTACCTCGATCTTAAATGGAAGGTAACCAAGGGGCTTCTTTACCTTGTAACCTGGGGCGATTGAGTGGCTTCCCTATCTTAATCCGTATGTGAGGCGACCAAGGGGCTTCTCTACCTCGATCTTGAATGGAAGGTAACCAAGGGGCTTCTCCACCTCAGATCTTGGGGCAATTGAGAGGCTTCTCTATCTCAATCTAGAACTATGGCGACCAAGGGGCTTCTCTACCTCTATCTTGAATGGAAGGTAACTAAGAGACTTCTCTATCTTGGAACCTGGGGTTTTGCCTGCAAAAGATCAAAATTTGGGATTAGACTTTAAATGATAAGTGCTTTATTGCTCCACTATTTTGAGATGTGTGATTTTCTTCTCTTTCTCTTCTTTTTTTTTTTTTTTTTTTTTTTTTATACTTGAATTTCCCCTTTAGAAGGAAAACCTTGATTGATTCATGTAGTCCTTTGGAAGAGATTTTTTTTTTTTTTTTTTTTTTTTTTTGAGAGTTGAAATTTGAAATGTGAAATTTAAAATTTAAAATTTTCTTTGAAAAATGATACCATTTGTTCTTGATTATCTTTGAAAATTTATCTTTTTTTCCTTCAAATATGACATTTTCTTGAAATTGATGTCATCTGCCTTTGAAAATCTTTGAAAAGTTTTTTTTCATTCATTTTTTTTTTCATCTCTTTTCTTAAAAAAGAACAAAACAAATTTTTTTTGAAGAGTTGACTCAGCAACTCAAGTAAAAATAAAAGGGGGGGCCAAATTTTTGGAGAAATTATAAGGTCCTCAAGGTGGACAAGTGTCGTGGTCTACCATTCCACTAAAAGACTCCCATATGTTTAAAATTGCTGAGTCATAAATTCTTTTTAAATAGAAACTGATTACTAACTCAACAATTTTAAACAAATGGGAATGTCTTAATGGAATGGTGGACAAGTGACGTGGTCCACCATTTGGACTATATAATTTCTTGAATTTTTGGCCACCATTTCCCTTGTCTTACTATTTTTTTTTTTTTTTACTCTTCACTCTTTACTCTTCTCTCTTCCTCCATTTCCCTTGGCCCCCATTCTTGAATATTGTGGGTATTGGAATTATGAGAATTTGATGTGTGGGCTTGGTTGAACAAACCCACCTTTGATGAGTGTGGAAATTTTGTTGGAATGTATAAGTCTAATTTCATGAGTATGGAAATTTTTATGGGTATGGGTATGGAAAAATTTTGTGTTGGTATGTATTTTTTGTGTTGAACACGGATTTTTTTTTTTTTTTTTTTTTTTTTTTTGCCATGTACAATTTTTTAGACATAAAATTTTTTTGGACATGGAGAATTTTTTTTTTGAATGAGTATTTTGGGACATGGTGTTTTGTGTACATCTCGATGATTGGCCAAATTTATTTTGCAGAACCTCAAAAGTCGAGGTAGCCTCCAGATCTTGAAAGGCATATGGGAGATATTGTCCCTGGACATTAACAACTTCACTAATGAAGTCGGCTTCTAGACCCTTTTCCAAGCTCTATTGAATCGTGATACCAATGAGTATAAGGATCTCCAGTTACTCCTTACTTTGTCTGAGCAGTTTTGGGACACTACTTGCACTTTCCATTTTCCAGGCATTGGTGAGGTGATGTTGACACCCTATGACTTCTCAACCATTACTAGTTTAAGATTAGGTGGTGAGAGAATTAAAGTCAATGATTTCATCACTTTAAAAGAGATTAAGAGTCTTTTGGTTGTGATGCCTTCAAAAATGAAGAGCAAAAATGTCTCCTTGATGTGGTTGTACACCAATATTGAGAACTGTAAGACTGTAGCAATTGGCACTTGCATGTTCATGCTTCTCTTTATTGGAACTCTCTTATGTCCAGACTTGGGTAGTACTATGAGCTTATGCTATTTGTGGAGTCTGAGAGATATTGGCAAGATCAAAAATTATGATTGGGGTGGCATGGCTTACGCAACCGTTCTGCATTTCATGACTCAACTTTCTTGACGCAGCCTTTCAAGTTTAGGAGGTGCATCGTTTGTTTGGCAAGTGAGGTTTTGAATTTTTGGCTATGTGTGTTTTGGAAGGTAATTTTGGTTGTTGTGCCGTTGATGATGTATGTTGATTTTTTTTGAGTTTGGATGTATGAATATTTTGGGGTTGGTCATCAAGTTTTAGAAGATGTTAGTGACATGTATCCCAGATTTCTTCGTTGGCTGCCTAAGAATCATTTGTCAAAGCCTTCCAAGCGTTCTTTGCAAGTTTGGTATATGGTGATTGATAATTAGATTGCCGATGATGTGATTTTTTTTTTTTTTTTTTTTTTTTGGGTGGAGTTTTGTGTTTGGTCAAGGGTTTGTGTGCTATTTTCTTTTTTTGTTCTTTGGTTTGGTTTCCTTTCATTCTGGGTTCTTTGCGATTTTTAGATGTCTTTGGATCCTTGGCTTGGATGTGAGGAGCATGATGAATGTGAGTGGGCTTAAGAGCTGAATGGCCGTCAAGTATTTTTTTAGTGTGGCCATGGGAGGTATTGATATCTTGGTGATCGAGTGTTGACTCAAAGAGTTGTTCATGAATTGGTGGATTTGTGTTTCAGGTCGGGGTTGATCTTGTGGAAGAAAGCATGCAGATGATTGGAGGTTTGCAACTGGTGGCGCGCACTCAATCTTCCCAATATGTACTCAATGAAGTGAAATGGGTATAAGATGATGCTTTCTGAGTGTTTTTGTTTGAACCTCCATGATAATGGATCTAACACTTGTCTTTGTTAATTTTTCAGAACAACCGAATGGCATTAGCTTATGCCAACACAAGATCCTTGGAGGAGAGGATCAGAAATCTTGAACTTCAAAACCGTCAACAAGAATCTTGATTTTATGCAAGTTAGGAAGGAGACACTGAGGGTGGCTCCTCTAGAGGTAGGTCTAGAAGATCTTCCTGTGGATAGACCTGAAGTCAGATTAATGCCTGACCTGTATTTTAATTTTCCTGCAAAGACAAGAAAGTACTTCTTAAAAAATTTGTATTAATTTCAGCTTTTAGCTCTTTGTCCTTGGATTGCTTCTAATCTTGTGGAAACTTCAGATGAGACAAGTTTAGAATTCACCTAATGAAGTCTTGTAGTAAACAATTTGAACTTATCTACCCACTTCTAATGGGATTTGTACTTACTTGAATGAAGCATGGCCAAATGCCCCTAGTTTGAAAACTTTATGCATGATAACGCTTCATCTTTTGAAAAGAATTTCTCTCTTCTTTTTTTGAAAAAGAGCAAGTGATTTTTAGTTGTTAAAGAGGGAGGGGATAAAGCATAGCTAAATGCCCCTAGTCTAAGAGATGAATGCATGACTTTGAAAAATCTTGACTTGATTAATTTTCTTTCCTCCCTTTTTTTTGAAACTGGTGATGCAGATGATTTCTTTTTGCAAACAAATGGACAAGGCATGTCTACATACCCCAGTTTGACAATCCACACAAATTTTTGAGAAGCTTTATTGTACAATCAAAAATTTTTTTTTATTTGAGTGTAAAAAACAGAGTCAAAATGGACCCAAGAAGTACCCAAAAACACAAAAAAAGGTAAATGGGCCTCAATTGAGTTGGGTGCCAATCGGCACTCTTGGAGTGTTGATCAGCACTTCAGCACTCAGCATTTTTAGAGTGTTGACTGGCACTTTAAGGTGTCGACAAACACGCCCAATTTCGGGCCAATTCCTCGTGTTTTTTTTTCAACGCGGTTTTTTTTTTTTTTTTTTGTGTTTTTGAGTTTTTTTGAAAAATATTTTCTCCGTTTGAGACCATGAAACACTTTCCTAGTCAGCTACAAATTCTTGAAACTTATTTAAACGTGGTAAAGGACTGAGGTTGCTTATTTTAGCATTTATCCTACAAAAAAATCTCTGAATCAAAGTTATCAAGAAACAATAATCACCTGAAAGAGTTATCCATGGCTAACAATCAAAATTTTCCTCGTTCAACCATTCATGATATCAATAGATGGGTTTGTAGCCTTGATTTTAGCACCAAGACCAATTTTACAGCCTACAAACTAAAGGGAATCAAGGCTTTGAGGAATGTCAAGATCAAGTGGGATTCCTCCATGCTGTCATGAAGTTATCGGATACCGAATATCATGTATTCCGGTTTAAAACTACTGAACTTTGTCCCACAATTGAAGAATTTTCAACTATTCTGGGTTATGATCCCGGCAAGAAATCTGTAGCAATTTCTTGTGATCCTAGACATAAAGAGATTTTATCTAGTGCTCTAGGACTTCCTACTTTGGTTACTAACAACATGATTAAAGGCCACATGGTGCATCTTCATGCAGTTGTTTTAAGACTGATTAACAAACGTACTCATGGAGTGACTGACACATGAAGAAAAATTTGACTTAGCTCATTGCTTCATGGGAGAATTTTTGTTTCTTCTGGAAGGCCAAGTTTTGTGGATGCTCGAGCTTAGGCATTGTGAGTCAAGTTATGGATGGTGATAATCCCACTTCTCTGATCTTGGCAGAAACTCTTTTTAGGACTAGACTCTATATTTCTTGGTGGAGAGTCACAAAACTTTCTTGGGAGTCCCTTGAATTTACAAATATGGTTGATGGAAAGACTAGACATGATTGCCACGCCTACTATGGCCTATTATGGTCCTGGTAATTTCCTCAATAGGACTGTCCTCAAAACCGATTGTCAAACTAAAAGCGACTAGGTGAAATTTTTGAACAAGAAATCCAATGTCTCAATTTGATGGAATTGTTATTGGTGGAAGTGTCCACCTCCTTTGTTACGGTCCCCGGGATAAGACCACATCTTCATTGTTGGATTAAGGAGGGTAACTTTCTATAAGGTTGATAGACTCTTGAGGCAATTCTAATACGAGCAAGGAATGCCTAGTGGAAAAGGAAGAAAACATTTCACTCCTATGGACACAAATACTACTTCTATAAGGAATATGTTGTTGGGCTAGGAGATGGCTGACCGAGAGGATCAATCTTTTGTTAAGGTTCACTTTCAAAGGATGACCACAGACTATTCTAACTGGCTGGTGAACAAGACTGCGGACAAGGAGGCTGACATGGTTGCTATGAGAAAACAATTTCTTAGAGACAACCAAGAAAAGCATGATGCTGACAACTACGAGTTTAAAAGGAGGGACAATGATGACAAAGTACCTAGCACAGATAAAATCAATGAACAACCAAAAGAGAAAAGACTGAAGAAAAAGTGATCCTCCTATTTTTGGCTTTGAACATATTTATTTTAAAAGTTGATGTGAAACTCTTAGGTTTAGGAATTATTTAGGACTTTCAAGTTAAGGGTTCTGTTTAGGGTTTAGGTTTTTGGGTTTGGTTATTTTCTTTTTTCTTTTTTAGGGTTTGGTTTAGGGTTTAGGGTTTGATTTCTATGTAATGGCATGGTATAATAGAATGGTTGAATTTTGAAAACAATTTTTTTTTTTTTTTTTTGGCTTAATGGGTAAATACTGGGTTTAGGGAAGTTGTGACCGAACCAGTATATGGTTGCCTACGGACCTCCTTGGCTGAAGGATCGGGTCATCTTTTAATTCATTTTTTAATTTGCCTTAACTTTTGCCTAGGTTGCCATTTCAGGTTTCTAACCTAGCAGGCTCACTCACTCTCTTCTCTCTCTCTCTCTCTCTCTCTCTCTCTCTCTCTCTCTCTCTCTCTCTTTTCTTTTTTAACTCTCTTGCGTAGATCGCCCTTTTGGGTTTTCAACCTACCTCTTTTTTTTTTCTTTTTTCTTTTTTCTTTTTTCCTTTTTTTTTTTTTTTTTTTTTTTGGCAAAACCTAGGAAGGAAAATAGCATAATTTACAACCACTTCAACACATGGTATTTTTAGACTACCATCTCAGAAGTGGTATTTCTTCAATTGATCCATATTGGTTGGCTCAATAAAAGGGTTGCATCTAAATCCATCAACCTTATTGCTCCCCAAAATATACCTACTTAATATATATGGACCTACCCAATTTTGCTTGAACTTCCCGTTTGTCTCTTGAATCGGGGTTCAGATCTCTTTCAACACCAAATCTCCCAAATTCAAATCTCTAATTCTTAATTTCTTGTTAAAAGCTTTCCTAAGCCTCATTTGATAACCCTGAATATGATACAAGGCCTTAAGTCTCTTCTCATCCATCATGCATAATTGGTCATATCTGCTTTGCAACCAGTCTACCTCAGGGATTTCACTCTCCAATACTGTTCTCAATGAACGGACACCCATTTCAATGGGAAAAACTGCTTCTATCCTATACACCAATAAATAAGGAGTGGCTCTTGTGGAAGATCGAATTGATGTCCTATACCCCCAAAGTGCATAGGGTAGTTGTAGGTGCTAGTCCTTGTAGTTCTTCGTGCTCTTCTGCAAGACTCGCCTTATGTTCCTGTTTGCAGCCTCAACTGCTCCATTAGTTTGAGGACGGTATGGTGAGGATTTGTGGTACTAAATATTGAACTGTTGAAGTAGCTTCTCTGCCTCTCCTTTGAAATGCAGCCCATTGTTAGAGATAATTTCATATGGTACTCTATATCTGCAAATGATATCGGTCTAAATAAATTAACAACTTTCTTTGAGTTCAAAACCTTGAATGAGGCAGCTTCTTCCCATTTGGTGAAATAATCAATTGCAGCAAGTATGAATTCATGGCCATTGGATGTTGTTGAGTGAATCTTCCAAATAATGTCTATCCCCCATGTAGAAAACGGCCAGGGTGAAATCATGGTATGTAATGGCATAGGTGGCATGTGCTTCAAATCTCCATGGACTTGGCATTGATGGCACTGCCAAACATGTGCTGCGCAGTCTACTTCCATAGTAGTCCAGTAATAACCTTGTCTCATTATTTTTCGTAACAGCATGTGTGCATTCATATATGGCCCATAACTTGACTCATGAACCTCTTTAATTATTTGTTGTGCTTCCTTGGCAATCACATAAAGGAGATGAATTATGTCATATGATCTTCTGTAAAATCCTTCACCATAAATAATACAATTAGTGGACAACCTTCTGATGGTCAGTTGGTCATTCTTTTCTGCAGCCTTTGGGTATGTCCCATCCTTAAGGTACTGTAGAATGTCTGAATACCATTCACCTTCTCCATTCATTCCCTTATCTTCCTCTATCGACATGCAATAAGATGGATCTTCTTTTGTTCCACCACTATTGGTCGAGTTTCATCTTTCATAGGTCCATCCAACATAGATGCTATTGTTGCTAAAGCATCTGCAATCTAATTTTGCATTCTTGGCACATATTGGTACTAGATCTTACTGAATTTTGAGGCCCATTTCTGGAGGCATTTATGATAAGGCATTAACCTTTCTTCTTTGATCTTCCATCTATTTTGAATCTGAGAAATTATCAAGGCTAGATCACCGTATACTTCCAACTCTTTCACTCCAAGACCTAAGGCTGCTTGTAACCCCATAATGCAAGCTTCATATTTAGTAGCGTTATTAGTGGCAAGAAAGTTAAGCCTACCAGAGAATGGGATGTGTGTCCCTTTTGGAGAAATTAGGAGAACTCTAATGTCGCTTCTGTTTTGATTAATTGCTCCATCAAAATACATCTTCCATGATTCTAAATCGATCCCCATGATATCCTCATCCAGAAAGTCTCCTTGGTCTCTTCATTTTCTTCAAGTGAACAATGGGCTTGCTCTCCCCTTCACAGAATCCTGAGTCATATATTTAATATCAAATTCTAACAAAAGTAGAACCCATTTAGCTGTCTTCCCATCTTGCACAGGCTTCTCCATTAGATATTTCAATAGGTCCATTCCTGCAATCAAAAAGACCTTGAAAGCAAGCATATAATGTTTGAGTTTTCGGGTTGCCCATACAAGTGCTTCACATGTTTTCTCAAGTGGTGAATACCTCACTTCATAAGCCAACATCTTCTTGCTAATGTAGTAAATCGCATTCTCCATCCTAGACTCCTCTAGGTACTGAGCAAGCAAAACCCCCATTGTTGTATCCATAGTTATGAGATATAACAATAATGGCTTTTCAAGTACTGGCAGAACTAGTATTGGTGGCTTCATCAGATAATTCTTAATCTTATCGAAAGCTTCTTGGAATTGTTCATTCCATACTATGGGAAAATCTTTCTTAAGCAGTTGGAAAAGTGGCTCACATGTCATTGTGAGCTGGGCTATGAATCTGCTGATGTATTGTACCCTCCCTAGAAACCCTTAGATCTCCGTCTCAGTCCTAGGAGGCTTCATCTCTACAATTGCCTTGATTTTTTCTGGATCGACTTCAATTCCTCTTTGATTTACCATAAACCCCAACAACTTTTCGAATGTTACACCAAAAGTGTACTTCTTGGGGTTTAACTGCAACTTGTAGAATTGGATTCTTTCAAAGAACTCCCATAAAGCTGGTATATGCCATTCACAGTCTTTAGACTTTACTATCATGTCATCAACATAAACTTCTACTTCTTTGTGAATCAAATCATGTAACAAAAGAGTGGCTGCATGTTGGTAAGCAGCACTAGCATTCTTAAGGCCAAATGGCATATCCTTGTAGAAATACGTCCCCTATGAAGTAATGAAGGAGGTTTTCTCAATATCTTCCGAAGCCATCATTATCTGATTATATCCTAAAAAACCATCCATAAATGACCGCAAGGCATGTCTTGCTGTATTATCAACCTGGATATCAATGTAAGGTAAGGGAAAATCATCTTTTGGGCTAGCCTTACTTAGATCTCAGAAGTCTACACACATTCTCACCTTCCTATACTTCTTCAATATATGAACCACATTAGCTAACCATTCTAGGTAGTTGACCACTCTTAGGAATCCTACATTGTACTATTTCTCAACCTCTTCTTTGATCTTGAGAGTCCACTCTAGCTTCGTTCTTCTCAACTTCTGCTTGATCGGCTTTATGGTTGGATCTGTTGGAATGTAATGTTGCACTATATCTATATCAATCCTAGGCATGTCTTCATATGACCATGCAAATACTTCTTTGAATTCTATCAACAGTGCCGCTAATGCATCTTTCTTAGAGGGGGTTAGGGTATTGCCCACTTATATCATTTTAGGTTCATCATCAGTTCCCAGGCTAACAAGTTGAGTTTCTTCTTTTATAGGTTCAACATGCCCTTGTTTTAATTCCTTATTATTAAGAGTTTCTTTACCAATTTTTGAAATAAAAATATTCAAAGCCAACAAATAAGTAGAAACAGAAATATTATAAGGAAAAGAGTTCTTAATAAACTCAACAAATTCAACGGAAACAAATTCTATAAGAATATGATCACAAACAGACTCAGTAGGAACAATAATACTAGCAAATACAAACTCAATTGGGACAGAAACAATGTTTTTGGTAGGAGTGATCGACTCAATGGTCTTGATCTTCTTGGCAGGAGTGATTGGCTCGACAGTCCTGATCTTCTTCATAGAGTCTTCCATGGGGTAGGCAACTCCCTCCCATGCCCAATTCTTTAACTCGGTTATGGCTTCAACGATGGCGGGCAGTTCCCAATGAGTTCCTTCTTCCCTTAACATCAGTACTGTGGGGTTTTCATCCATATAATTTGTGCCTTCACCATCAATCTCCATATCTATGTGCTTGTCAGTCACATAAGCATCCCAACGCTTTATAATGTCCATCCACTCACCAAACAAATCTTGTTTTCCTTTGTTGCTCGAATGGATGTATTAGGGGAGGTATTCTGACTCATTCCCTTCCATCATCTCATCTTCACCTTCACGACTCTCTAGTGTTAAGTTTTTGAAACTGTGGATTATCAGCCTTCTGTTTTGGGTGGCCAATCTAGTGTCTATGTCATCTTCTTCCTTAGTGTATAGGGTCAATGAGCCAAGTTCTGAATTGTGAAATGAACATAACTTGAGAATTTCTTCTACCATGCTTGTCATATCGAGGGCCTAACCTTGAGCTACTATCAATAATGTAGCTCCAATCCGAGGGACGCCTATAGGGGTAATCATCATAATCTATAATATCAGCCTCTTCAACCTCATCTCCTACAGCTTCCAGCACATTTTCTAGCTCATATGCTTCACTTTCAACACCACTTTCCACATCTATAGGTTCAGTTTCAGCATCATCCTCTATATCTCTATCATAGTAGTCCACGTCATCATCAGAGTGGTCTTCATAGAAAAGTCCTACACCTTCATCTTTTCTATCACTAGGGAGTTCACCCCAATCATTGCCACTATTTTGGCTATCATAGTCTTCACTATTTTCGCTTTCACTATCACTGTTGCTATCATCCTCACCATCTCCATCGTCACTAATGCTGTTATCACTACTACTATCACTCTTGTTGTTGCTACCTTCATCATCATCACTAAGGGCTTCTCCCCCTTCCTCATATTCATCTCTTGTTCTTGCTACATATGGGCTCTTCAATGCATGTTGGCAAGCCTCCCAGTACTCTTCTTCTTCTACATTACAAATGGCATCTCCTAGAAACGTAGTCATTGCATCAGGGTCCTTGTAATCAGCTTAATAAGTAAGGACCCAATTTGTGTCTTCCTTCTTCAATTCTAGAAGCTTGTTGTTGCAATCAAATAATAGCTCAAACCCAGGCACCATTGTTCTTGACACAGGATCAAATCTTCGTTCAAGGAATCCCCAATAGTGTTGACTATCTCCAGCTTTGACAAACTTTCAGTTTAATGTGGGAGTATAGGGCCTTAGGGGTTCCAAACAGGGGCGTAGCCAGGAATAATTACTGGGGGGGGGGGGGGGGGCCAGGTTGTAAACTACAGCGATGATTTTCGGTCCTTTGTATGGATACTATGAGATAAGCATGTCGAATTTCATCTTGTTCGTTGATAAGGAATTTATATATTTGTTTACATGATCCTGGATCACGGTCTATCCCTTTAGATTCAATTCTTGAACATTTGTAGGGACACTTATTAGACATTGAAGTATCGACATTTGTTTCTACAGAAGTCCTAAGTTCTGAATGACTAATATCTTTTTTTCTTAAAGAATGCATCAATTGTTTGTTGTTTGCTCATTATTTGACACCTAATTTCAATCCCAAAAAAAAAAAAAAATCAATTCAACAAATGATAAACTAACTTGGGAGAGAGAGATAATAAATTATCATATAAAATTTATTCTTACATGAATTATAATATAAATACATTTGTAGTTAAGTAATGGCCTTTTAGGATTAAAAAAAAAAAACTAAATAAACAAATCAATCAAAATAATAAACAAACAACATAAACCAAATAAATTTACAACACCCCAATGCCATGTATAATGTAATGACTAAAAGCCAATAAACAGACTCACGACCCTCACCCCAATTTCCTTCCATAGATTAATTTTTTCTTCATTTATAATTTACTCACTTTACTACCTAACTATACAATGCAAGCCCCACCCAACCCCCACTCAAGGGACAAACAACACAAAAGTCAAAAGACAAAGTCAAATAAGTATAAGTTGCTTTGCTGGAAAAGGGAAATCACATACACGTATTTGATATTTCTATTCTACTATCAGTATTTAGTTCAGTTGTAGAGAAAAAGAGAGAGAAGTCAAGTAAAGAACTGAGATAAGAATGAATGAATGAGATACCTTGAGGAATTGAAGTGAGGGCTTGAGTTGAGGTTGAGGCAATGAAGGCTAGTTTAGCTGGCTGGTGGAGGCAGCGGCATCACGGTGAGCCAGTGAGGAGATTGTTTCTGAGGCAGAGGCGTGAGCGTGACATTATTGGAGGCATGAGCGTGACACTATTGGAGGCGTGAACTGAGAAGGTAAAAAACTAAGACAAAGGCGTGAAAGTATATTAGATTGTTCTCTCTTTTTCTTTTTTTTAGACGGTGAGGATTGAAGTCTGAAGATGCCTTTTGTTTTTGTTTAATTAGGTATTTTAGATTTTGGATTTGGGCTAGGCTGGAAGTTTTTATGGTTTAGAAAAGAATAATTTTGTTTAATTAGGGAATTGGGGATGGCTGGTGGGGCTGGATGTGGGCCAAGTTTTTTTGCTTAATTTGAAGTTGTATTGGACTAGAACTTTAGAAAAATTTTTGAGAATAATATGGGGGGGGCCGGATCTTAAGTTTTGGGGGGGCCATGTAATTTTTTTACATACTCTAGTGAAAGTTTGAAAAATTTTGGGGGGGGCCATTGCCCCCCCAAGGAGCCAAGTGGCTCCGCCCCTGGTTCCAAAGGACAAGGAAGTCCCTTTTCTTTGGCCTTGGCATGGGCCATTCTTCTCACCTCTAACTCTAACAAGACATCATCAGTAGACTTATAACCTAACCAAAAAGGTGGTTGCGTAGGAACTATCGAGACTTAAACAGTTGGCTTCTTTACAGTCTTCCCCAACTTCATCCTCGGAAGGTAATTCATTCTCCTCATCATTTCCACCACGTTGTTGTTGCTGTAGGTTACAAAGTCCATGGGGATCTTCTCCACTTCCTCTTCTCTTTTTTCAAAACCAGGCATCTCAATTTCAAAGTCATCCAAGGTCAATGGCTCCTTTTTATAATTAATATCAAAAATGGGCTTTAATACGGTCAAAGTATCGCCATATATGGTAACTATGGCTCCTTCATGTGGAAACCGAACTTTTTGGTATAGGGATGAAGGTACGACCTCTGTTTCATGGATCCATGGTCGCCCAAGGAGCACATTGAGGTACGCAGCCATGTTTAGGACTTGAAATTCCACCTTTATGATCATTGGCCCTATAGTGAGCGCCAATGTTACAGTTCCTAAGACCTCTTTTCTACTATTGTCATATGCTCTCACATGCTGATCAGTCGGCACAAAATTTTCAACACTTAGGCCCAAGCAACTTGCAATCTTTAAAGGAAACACATTTAAGGCACTTCCACCATCAATTAGAACCATTGGAATCCTTTTGCCTTTGGCATCTACAGCAATGTGAAATAGGTTGTTGTGGTGCTTCCCTTTCTTCGTCAAATATTTGTCAGAGTAGGAAATTGTGAGTTACTTACTTATAGACCCAATCATAGCATTCGGATCTTGAGAAGTAGTGGTTGTAGGGACTTGGCTTTGATTGAGAAGGTCTACTTGATTCTGACGATGATTGTATGAGGCCATGAGTATACCCCATAAAGATATATGTGCTTGTGTCTTTTGTAGTTGCTTGAGGACTTCATCCTCTTCAGTGGGTGTTTGTTAGGTGGATTTGTTCAAGGCTTCTATCAGGTTGTTTGTCTCCAAATGTGAGGGTTTGAAGTGTCTCCCCCCATATGCGGATGTCGGGTCATTTGATTGGGGTTCGAAGTGTCTTCCCCCATTTGTGGATGTTGGGTAGTTTGATTGGGGTTCGAAGTGTCTCTCCCCATATGTAGGTGTTTGGTAACTTGCTTGGGGTTTGAAGTGTCTCCCCCTATTTGTGGATGTTAGGTAATTTGGGGTTTCTGTAATGTCTTCACTCCATATATCATACCCTGCAGCGGACGTCATACCTATCAATGTTTCCAATGTCATCATAAAGCACTCGGGTAAGTCACAAATCAACTCAGATGGGTATTCTTCACTTTCCTCTTCAATCATCAAGCAATTAATTCTCGGTCCTCTCCCAAAATTGCGGCTAGGCAAGGGATTATTAGTGATGCTAGGCCTTGTTGGCGATGCAATCACCTTAGTGTCTATCAGATCTTGAATTGCATGACGAAGGCCAAAACACTTGTTAGTATCATGGCTAGGGCTTCGGTGGTTGGCACACCTCTTACTTTCATCAAATCTTGCAGGCAATGGGTTTGAGATTGGTCTTGCGTCTAAGGGTTTTAGTAACCCCTTTACTTTTAGTTTTTCGAACACTTGACTCACGGGCATATATAACTCATGAAATTCTCTCCTAGGCCTTGGAGGTGGCCTTTGTGATATTTGCATGGGGGCAATAGCGGCAATAAGTTTTTAAAGATCATTTTTGTATATATTACAAACTTCTACAGTTTTAGAACTAGATCCTAAATTCTTTTTAAACTTTGGTGGGTCCTCATGCTTTATAGTGTCATTATTTATTGCATCCTCAATTTGGGTTCTAGTAGCAATCAATGCTCTAAAATTAGGAAAATATTGAGTAATCAAGTACTTATTGTATGCAGGTAATAAGTTTTTTACAACCGTGGTTAATTATTCTTTTTCACTTGGCTTATTCATCATCTATGCAGTTTTGAACCTCCACTTGGTAATGAAGGTAGAGAAGGATTCTTTTGGCTCTTGTTTTGTGGTCTCCAAATCTCTCCTTGTTACATCCACTTCTATATTGTACTTGTATTGATTGTGAAACTCGCGGCAGATGTCCTAACTCCTTGCTCTAGCATCATCTAGACTGAGGAACCACCTAAGAACGGCTCTTATCAATGTATTTTGGTACATTTGAGCAAGTATTTCTTCAGTTGCTCCTAGGGGCTGCATGGCCCTCACATACATCTTCAAATGGGGCTTTGGGTAGCTAGTCCCATTGAAATTGTCCAAGGTTGACATCTTGAACTTGGGAGGCAATCTCGCATCAGGGAAAAGTGAGAGTGATTGGTAGTCCGTGAGGTCTTCCATCTTGCGAGCTCTCTTGGTCATCTCTTCCACCCCATTTATCCTTTCGTAGATCTTCTTCTCACCCTCCATGGTTGTGGAATTATGATCAGTCTTGTTCTCCTCTTAGCCACTCTTTAGGTTTTGAAATTGTTGTACCATAAGGTTTATGTCCTCCCTCAACTGGATTTGACTAGCTACCATGGTGTTCAATAGCTCTTGAGTGTTCATGGGTTCTTCAGTATGTGGATACTCTCCCCCTTCTGCCATAGTGCTGGGGTGTTCGGACTTCTTGTGACTTGGAATGTCTTGTAGGTCAAACACAGGATTGTGATGTTGCAATAGTGGAGTGTCTTCTATGCTTACAGGCTTCAATACCGTGATGGGCTTGGAATTGGAATTACTAGCTTGGGTGTTAGTCTTGGGTTCTCTTTGAAGTCTTCCATCTGATCTCAACCAAATTCTTCCCTAAGAAAAGGCTTGGTTTGGTCAATCAAAGCTAGGTCCCCATCTATATCAATCAACCAACCAAACAGACACACACAACATGCAATGCAATTTTAACATGGACCGGCCTAAGGGTAGGTTCTAAGTCATTACATTGTAGGATGGTTTTGTTGTTTCATTGTTTCCTATAGCTAAGATGTTACACCTTTCAACTTGTAATATAATGAACATTACGTAAGTCCAAATGGCATGGTCTATCCTTTATAGTCAACAAGAAGCGATCCAGTGACTTTGGGCTATGAGTTAGTTAGTTTGCCACTAAGTACTCGAATCTAATGAAGACCGGTGATCCATGGTTACTACCACCAGATGTTCAGATGGGTGCATACATATTTGTTGTTTTGATGACATGCACTATGACAATTAGGGAAAGCTCTTAACAATCAACATGACAATATAAACAAAAAATATTATACAAACATCTCAAGACATAATGAAAAAAAAAACAAACAACATCATGCAAAAGACAAGGGTATATAGTTGGTCACTTAAAGTCTAACACAAAGCTTAGCCGTTGACGTTCTCAGTGAAGTTGACACTGTGAGAGACTGGAAAATTAGGCCTCTCAAAAAGAGATTTGGGTGCTTGTAAGGAACCTCTCTTTTGGGTAGTGGTGTGGAGTGACCACTTATTTTTTATATAAAAAAATAAGAAAAAATAAATATAATTACATGTTCAAAGCACTTCAAATGTCATTGATTGAATAAAGAAAAATACAATTTTGGTCAATTAACCTTACAAGGCTTTGGTCCTAGTTACAATCTACCAAAATTAAAAGACAAAACACTAATCTACCTATCCAAAAACCTTAGTCTGAGGGCTAGGTTATGGAACGGGAAGGTGTAAGGCACTCATTCCGCCCAGACAAAGTCTGGTCTTCTAGACTCTAATAACCAATATACTCTTTTTGAATGATGTTGAATGATATGTTATAATGCACATGATAAACACTAGAGAAAAATTAATTTAAACAAATTTGCCTTATGAATATGTCCTCTTTTTAAAGAAAAATCAGATCTGTTTTGAAAATTAAAAAAAATAAGATTTAGTTTGTAAAAATCAGATTTGTTCTTGTAAAAGAAAAAAAATGAGACTTGATTTGTAAAAAATCATAACTGTTTTTTGTAAAAGAGTACAAAGAAAGATTTTATCAAGAAAAATCAGATTTGTTGTTTGTAAAGTTAGAAAAATGAGATTTAATTTGTAAAAACCAAATCTGTTTTTGGTAAAGAGCAAAAAGAAAGATTTTATCAAGAAAAATAAGATCTATTGTTTGTAAAGTAAAAAAAAAAAAAAAAAAAATGAGATTTGATTTGTAAAACTCAGATTTGCTTTTGTAAAAGGTAAAAAGAAAGATTTTATCAAGAAAAATCAAATTTGTTGTTTGAGAGTAAAAAAAAGAAAAAAAAATCTTTGACTTAACTCTTGATTCCTTCTTTGAAATTTCAAAATCTGCAATTTTTATAAAACTGGAAAACTTTTCATAAAAATTTTTAGATCTGTATTTAATGAAATTACAAACCTGCTTTAAGACCCAAAAAAAAAAATCTGTATTTAATGAAAATACAGATCAGTTTTGAGTTTAGAAAAAAAAAAATTAGATCTATATTTAATGAAAATAAGATCAGGAAAAATTCAGATCTGTATTTAAAGAAAACACATATCAGTTTTCAATTTAGAAAAAAATCAGATCTATATTTAATTAAAATACAGGTTAGTTTTGAGTTTTTATAAAAAAGGCTTTAATGGTCATTAGCAGATTTTGAAATCAAAGAGAAAGAATTGAAAAAAACAATCATCTAAAGAACAGATCAAAGAAAATTCCTACAAAGTATATAAGCATGACAATTATATATTAAGAACAAGACACAATAAAACATATTAATCATACTCATGAGACGAACAATAATATACTAATTAATGAAAGAAGAAAAGAAAAAAAAAATACCTCTTGCACGAGCATGCTCTTCTAAAGAGAGAATATTTTACAAATCAAAGAAGTTTATTCACCTCTTTGAGGTCTAAAATACTTTACTTACAAAAAGGAAGTTCCTAAAGCAAAAACCTCCAAAATATCTTTAACATAAGGGGAGTAGAAAAGTCTAAAAAGAAAAGCCCTTAATTCTGTTTTTTTCCGCTATATAGAGGTTTGGATGCTTAAAATATAAGTTGAATGAGATCAGATACAAATTGGAATGTGTACTTATCTCTAAAAAGTCAATAAAGATAGGCTTTATCTCAATTAGGAGGTCCCAGAGCCGGGCCGAAAGTTTGGGCCAATTGGCACTCCAAGAGTGCCGAATGGCGCTCTTGGGTGCCAGGTCCGCGTTTAAGTTTTGATCCAATTTGGACTTCCTTTTTCAGGATTTTTGAGTCGGGAAATGCATCTAGACACATTTTTAATCTGTATTCTAAAAATTAATCCCTTTTTCTTGATACTCAGGTCTTTAAAGTGACAATTATTTTGTGGATAAATATTCCAAAAAGACTTGATTATCCACAACTTCTTTGTTATCTGATTATCCATTTTATTCCCATGCAAGCAGACTATTTTTGACACTAACCAACAACCCATCACAAAATTATTTAATCAATTTTAATTGTTTAGCCAATCAGAATTAATTTAAATTAATCATGCGTTATCGCTTCCACCCAAACAAAATGCATGTGGACCGTGAAAACTTGATCATATGATATCTTTCAATCCTACAGTCCGATTTGGAAATCAGACATATCGTCACGACCATTAGAATCTCAAGATCATTTTTATGATATGCAATGAATGAATTAATACATGTAATGCAACTCAAACTTTTGAGTATATGAATGGTCACTCTAGTCATCTTCTGAGATTAAATTATGGGTGCAAAATCGAGTGTCTACAACATGGTTGCACTAAAATTAAAACAAAAACTTGCAGAATTTCTTTACACTTAAAATTGAAGCATTTACAAAACTTAGTTGGACAAGGAGCATGTCCAAGGAGATAGTCCCATCAGCAACATTCTAGTTTATGGGCATAAACTTAAAACCCTCATAGGGTCAAATCTGAAACTTGATCAAGTACAAGACTTAACTCAAACACTGCTCAACCCATGAAGCCTAAAAGCAGTCAAAGTTCATTTTGACGTGGACTCCATTTGACCCAATTCAAGCATATCAAATCCAAGTTAGCCTAATCCTAGTTGGCCCTAACATAAAAGCCCTTGAACCTCCAAATTTCAATGAAATTACAAGCATAACCCAAGTTTTACATAAATTAATAGGTTGCCTCTACCATCACTAAAATTTCCAAATTGTACCTACATTTCATCAAAATAAAATAACATAAATGCCCCCCAGAGTCACAAAAATGCCCCCACTTTCATTAAAATTAAAAAATTTCCTCTTTAACCTAAAATACCAAATTGTTCCTACCTTTCACAAAAATTACCAAATTACCCCATAAATCACCCAAAATATCTAATTACCCCCAAATTTTACAAAAATAATCAAATTTTCTCCAAGCATTCTAGATGTGTCCTTGGACACATCCCTTTACACAATAAATTTCAAATAAGGTTTTTAAACATCCATTATTATACATATCATTTTCCATATCTACTTTTATGTATAAAAATGCGAACATACCAACATTAATTATTGATATGTATTAGAAATAGTGGATGCTAACAAGCTTGAAGGAATATCTTTCCTTTCATAAAAGCGTCCCCATTGATGCATACTTAAGCCGGGAAAAAATATATAAAATTAAAAAAAAAAATTAAACTTTTCTAAGGTGCACTAGAATAGAGTTATACCGAGTACTAGTATTAACATTACAAGCTTTTAATAAGAAATTACTAAAGCAAGCTAAAGTGGAATGCAATGAGGAATCTAAAAGAGTGTTTGGTTTAGCCAAAATCCTAACTCAAAACTCAATTTTCATCACTTGAATCTCCAAATCTGTGGGTCCCACTTCAAAACTATCTATTTGGTTTAGTATTTTGTTTTCAGTTTCCATAATTCAAAACTCAAAAGATTGAGTTAGAGTTATGGAAATTGAAAACAAGTTTTGAAAGTTTTCAAATTATGAGAAATGAGATATTGTGGCATTTTTGTAAATATTTACATGTGTAGGACCCGCATCAGACTTTACTCCATCACAAACACATCTCCCAACGATTCTATTTCTTCTTCTACTTCTTTTATCTTTCTTTCTTTCTTTCTTCTTCACACTGATTCTTCTCTTAGCTTCTTTCTTTCTTTATTTCTTCTTCACACCCGCTTCTCATTCTTTCTTTCTTTCCTTCATTCTTTTCTCTCTTTCCTCTCTTTCCCTCTCTTCGGTTTCTCTGCTCTTTCTTACAATACTCTATTAATAAAAAGAAAGAAGGTCCACTTCAGTAGTGACGGTGAAGGCCCAATAACGAGATTAGAGCTTCGATTTGAATTTGTGATTTGTGTTTAGATTGGGTTGAGATGTTCTTTTTGAGATTGGAGTTTGTTGTTTAGAGTTTGTGGGTTTGTAGGGTAATTTGTTGTAGTGTTGAAGGTGGTGGTGGTGGTGGTGTGAGTGGATCTGCTATGGTGGATGGTGGATGGAAAACAACGGCAATGGTGGTTGTAAGCAGGGTGGTTAGGTTGTTGGTGGTGGTAGGAGGCGGGGTGGCTGGGTTCTTAGTGGTGGTAAAGGCAGGGTGGCTGGGTTGTCTAAATTGGAGAGAGATGTTCATGTGGGTATTGAGTGTGGACCATTCTGACCTATTCAGATATGTGGGCTCTAACATTTTGATTTAAAGTTGAGTTTTTAAGATGAAAATTGAAGAAAATATTTGTGCCAAACACATTGTTGGTGAAAGCTCAAATAGTGGAAAACACTATTGCTTGTTTAGACCCTTGTTAGGCTCTAAATATTTAGAACAATTGGCAAACTGTGAACACAAACTTGTCTAGATATAGATTCCTAAATCTATAGGTATGATTAGACAATGCTTAAGGTGCTGCAAGTCGGAATATAAGAAAAAGGAAGCTGCAGGTTTAGGAATTCGAAACATGCTAGGTTCGACCGATCAAAAAAAAAAGTTTGACCAATCGAAAGACGAGTTCTGCAGAATTTAATTAAATTTCATCATTCCATTAAGCCCATTAAATGATTAGGGTTTCAAATCTAATTCTCCTAGTATATAAAGGAAACTCTCAGGCACATTTTGTTATGACTTTGGAGGTGCTTTTGTGAGATTTAAAAGATACTATGCCTTCTCCTTTCAAAGCCACTACCGAAATTCCATCTACACATTATTAGAATTGGTAAATCTAAAGTTGCTACTACAAGATCATACATAACTGATGATTTAAACTTTGAGTTGGATCTCAGTGTCACAAAAGTTGGTGTTTGTGTGCAACAAATTCAAATAGAAGAGTCTATAGATTCGGAGTTGCACATGGTCGTGTGAGTAAGATCTACAAGAGGTAGCTTTAGATTTTAGAGAGAAAATCTATTGTAAACTTTCATTCTATCATAGCGAATTTGTTTACCTTGAGGATAGCTAGGTTATATCCTCCCCAGATTTTTTTATCTTGAAACTGTTGGTTTCATTGGTTTTCCTAGGTCATCGTATTACTGTCTTCTTTACTTTTCCGCACTAAGTAATATGATTGCATGAGTTTAACCTAGATCTAAATGATTGATCTAAATGATTAATCTAAGTAACTACTTGAATAATTAATTAGGTTAAACAAATTTGATTTATAGAGGTCTAAACAGAACAAAAAAACCCCCAATTTTAAACCTACAACTAAATTGTTTTCATACTACTTAATTAAGTGCAGAATAAGTGTAAATGAAATGCAATAAACTAGAACAACTCTCTAGTGCATAAACATAAACAATAAAGAATAAATGTAAAGTACATAGAGTAAGAGAAAAGAGATGCAAACACAAGATAATACCAAGACGTGTTATCAAAGAAGAAATCAAAATACTCGGCGGAAAACCTCTCAGTGGCCCTCCAAGCTGAGATGATCCACTAGTGAATAAAGTTGGAGTACAAGGATATCAAAAAGGCCATCCAAGCCTAATCTACCCATTGTACTTGAACCCTCCAAATTCTAGCTACCAACGAACTTCACCGATCCATTTCTTCACAACTATTCAGATCCCGCAATTAGCTCCAAATTGCATCCGCCAATCAATGGCTTCTTCCAATGCTTCCCACATGCACCAAAACTTCTCTTAACACTCATAATGGGTGAGGTAAATGTTTGGAGTAAGAACCACTCAAGGATTTGAATTGGAGAAGTAAGAGTAGAGGAAAACTAAGAGAAATTGTGTAGATGATTATGGGTTTACAATCTCTAACTCTCAAGTGTATTGCTAGGGTTTTCTCTCTGAAAGTCCCCTTACAATTTCAAGAGTAATGTGGGCTTATATAGTGTGGGTAAAGAAATGAGGAAAGAACTCTTTAAAATCATCCAGGCAAAGAGTTTCACGGGTCACTCACGGATTGGCCAAGCTACGAAGTGACTCAAGAAATACAGCCTGTGCTTCTCACATGACCTTTCATAGGTTGTCCACTCGCGAGTCAGTCGCGAGCAAGTCACGAACTTCATTGTCTTCATAATTCTTCACCAAACTCATACACTTAACCCTTACATTAAATCCCACAAACATACAAAGAAAAGATTGACAAAATACAATCAAATTTGACACGGAATTAAAGCCAACAAAACATAGTTGAAAATTACAACTTTACAGTTAGGTAAGTCAAGAGAAAAATAGAGTATAAGATATGAGATATAGGTTAGAGTTTTGAGTGATGGGAATCGAATTTTGAGAACTGATTTTTGAGTGATGTTCAAACCAAACAGGCCCTATAATTAACTCAAAAAGTAAAAAGGAACCTGAGAAGTTTAATTAACTCAATTGCTTTACTATATCTTGACCTTTATTTTGTTTCAATGGTTAATGGAGCTTGAAGGATGGTACCAAAATTGTCAATCTGACAGATGTCAAGGGTTCTATCCATTCCACTTGCCATGAGAAACCTACAAAGATCGAAAATCGTAATCATATAAACAAAACAACAATTAATAAATATTTGTATGGGCAATGAAGGGACAATGTGCCATACTTGTTAGAAGTAAATGGTAAATTTAATACCATGTTAAATTATTGATTGATTTAAAAACTTAAACTATTAAAATATGGTGAATTTAATTATTTAACCACACAATTCTAACAATACTTGTCTCTAAGATGTCTTGTCATGGATTGGCAGCCACCTGGCACCACGGATTGCATATTTAGAGCTATATTAGGATTGTGAATACTCTGTCAAATGTGCACCCAACCATGTTCACTGTGCTCTTCATCGGAAACTTTAACCCTGAATTTGCAGCATTATGAGGATTCACATAGAAACTAAACCTTACAATTATATAATGAGATCTTATATATCTTATTGTAAATTCTAATTTTATTTGCCCCTGCACATGTGAGCATCAACGGCAGCCGATGTGTCATTAGAGTCTACAAGGCACCCTCGCTTACTCAACAGTCGTCACGTGAGTCTAATTCCCACCCATTAAGTAGTCCTTCCTACAAGTGAATAAGTAGTTTGTTGTAATTAAAAAAAAAAAATACCAACTTTTTATTGGATAATAAAAACTATGCATTATAACTCTTTTTTTTTTTTTTTTGAGAAACACACACACACACATACACATATATAGGGGAAGGAGGATGAGATAAAGGAATACACTCACACGCCATATGCATTATAACTTAAATATGTGTAATAGGATATATAAGTACCTCAATGTAGCTTCGAAATGTTTCGATTGCTTGCACACCTTTTGCCTTTGCGTCTCTAGGCTCGGAGATAATATTCATCGTCAGCTCTCCGGATTCCCAAGGTTCTTCTAGATTTTTATGAGACTACCAATCCCCTCATCCGATCCTACAAGCTTCATCTGTACCATTTCGATGATGATTTTTACCACCATGTAAGCCGGCCCCTATCCAACAGAGTAGAAGACTTGAGATTTGACTTAACAAGACAATTATTAATTACGCTTTTCTTTTTGGTTGCTTACAATAAGTGAGATGAGGATTTGAATCCAATTTCTCTCTTCACAGATTGCTTTTACACTTGATTTATAAAGATACATATATAAAATATTCTCTCTTCACAGATTGCTTTTACACTTGATTTATAAAGATACATATATAAAATATTACAAGTATCTCTTATAAAATTACATCGTACCATGCTAGAGTATCAAACTCAAAAGCTATAACTATTTCATGAAGAGGCTTAAGTAGTAATTAAACTCATATCATAATTTTTTACAATACTATGAAAAAAGTAGTGAAATTTATTTCGTCAGAATTATTAATTTAATAAGTTCAAATATACAATAATTTTACAATTCTTTTCGCAAATGTTAAGTTGATAAGTTGTAATTGTAGTGTACACTTATATTTAATTAAGTCTTTTTTTTTTTATATAGGTAAATTAAGTCTAATTGAATACCAATAAAAACAAAGAGATGCACAAACTATAAAACTAACCGTCATCAAGGAAATGATTCTCTTTAAGTGCACCATGACCAGATGTTTCCATCATATAAGATATGTTTCAATACCATCCTCGTTAAGGTGAACTTTCTTATCAATGACATTTCCGTAACCAACCCGATATAAGCAATGATGACCCCCTCTATTTACAATAAATCTAGTAAGTGCCATGCTTGTACGAGCATCAGTCACTGTGGTTGTTCCAGGGTGTTCCCTCAGTACAATGGCTGACATGAGAGCAATGAGCTTATCCCCATTGATTGGGTTGCCTTTGTTATCTACAACACCACTACGATCTACATCAGTATAAAAAACTATCATAAGATCAGCTGTGTTTTGTAACACTGCAGCTCGAGTTAGTGCCATGGCAGTCTTGACCTCAGGGTTGGGAATATGATTGGGGAACATCCCATCTGGATTGAGGTGTAGAGACCCAAAGGTGTCTGCACCAAGCCTGTCTAGGACACATCCCATGTGAAGAAGCCTCCTGGACATTGTGCAGAACATGAAGTCAAATATGCAGGTTTCAACAAAGGGTGAGCAAAGATTGATGAAATGGACCGTTGAATATGAGAATGAGAATGCAAATCAGGAGGTGCCATCTCGCTACGTACTTCAACTTTCTGCCTGGTTGGACCAAGGCCATTGAAGCATATATGTCTTCTCAACGCATAATGGAAGATGATAAACGCCTTCTTTATTTCTACTATTACTTCAATAAAGCTGGTGAGCTTTACTGGACCCCATATGTATGACAAATAAAACTTTTATTATGTTGTCAAGGATATGAAGTACATCAATTCCAATGAAATTGAAAGGATCCTGTTCTTTGAAGTATCAACCACTCTCAAAAATAATTGTTAAGTTCTAGACTGGAACCAAGATTTGAAGTTGGGGGCCAAAGCATAAATCTAAAATAAAATGTGAAAATCCAAACTAAAATATATGCATAATAGAATAACAAGTTTCAAGTCTCTTATGTAGTAGAAAGTAGTCCTTGTTTTTGTTTGTGGTACTACAAGAAAAATACCATTTAGCGACCAAATATTTTTCACAACCTAAAAATTTTATTTCTGAGAGAAAAATATACCTGTCCCAAATACTTGGTAACGTGGTCGGCCCAATACAATTCAGTTCTAAGGCAAAACTTTCATGTAGGCATTTTTATATTAACCATCAATTTTGTTAATATTCTATATTAATTTTTTTACATTTAAAATCCATTATTCTCATGGTTTAATATGACCAATTCACTTAAGTGATGCTTGGAATATTGCATATTTTACTGCATATGCTTTATAAACTGATGTGTCACCGGTCAGAATTGATTCAAACATTCATATATTGTTGAAGTGGCACCAATCATATTCTTGCAACATCAATCTATAAGTTATTTTGTAACAAAATGTTTTGTAAGTTCAATAGTTTTCTTTCACTTAGTAATGGAGATTTGGTTGGATTACGATTAATCTATAATTACATAGCTTTGAGTCCTAGTTAAATTCTAGAAAGACAAAAATTACACTATAAGAACTAGTTAAACCATTAATCTGAGATCAGGAACAGACCTAGAATTTCAAGCTAGGGGGCCGAAGCATAAGAAAAACAAATCTAAATAGGTATCCATATAGTACTAACAAAAGATCAAGATAAATACACAAAATCATTATTTTTTAATACATTAAAATGTAATCATCTACCAACAAAGAAAAGATAATACAAAATAATATTGTTTTTTAAGAGCATCAGCTGTTGCCATTCACAAACCAAAACTTATTTTTACTACTTTAATATAACATTTAAAATGTCTCGTATAGTAGTGTTTTTAGTATTTAGTGTTCTAAATACTAAATATTTATCATTTAGAACACCTAATATTGGTACTCTAATTTTGGGCTATCTAGGATTTTTTTATATTTTTTATTTTAAAGTTTTGTTTTTGTTAAGTTGTTGAGTTTGATAGTTGCTAGTTGGGCTAGGTTAATTACAAGGGAAGTGGTCTAAGTTTTTGGAAGAGAGAAGCGCAACTCTAGAAATAAATAAATATATATATATATATATATATATATATAACCAATAAAAAAAAAGTTCTCTTTTTTCCTTTGGGTCGGGGAGCCCAAAAATTTTTTTCCTTCTTTTTCTTTGGGCCAAGGGTGCTCGGGCCCCCTTAGGCCCCCCCTTTGGGTCAGTCCTTGTTTGAGATGGGAGGCCAACTTATAAAGTGGAAAGGTGTTAGGCATCTACCCCAACCAATGAAATAAGTAAGAACATTGTAGCTGTAGTAATGTCATAAAATTCCAACATTAAAACATGTCACAAAAGATTTTGTAACATAAAAATGGATTTGGCAATTACAATTTTGAAAAAAAAAAATTCAATGTTAAAAATGTGAGTATATCAAAATTCTAATTCCAAAACAAGCATGTTTGATCCTAATCAAACAAGAACATTTTGTCAAAAATATTGGAACTGATATTTAGGTTTGGGCTTCGAGTTTTATACCTACATGCACAAAGTAATAACTAGATGATTAGTTAGGCTTTGGTTATTCGACACTAAGGCTTTTGTGTTTAGGAAATAAGAAAATAATTGGCAATATTTTGTGAAGAGGGTAAAATTAGGGATGAGGGGTCCATCTAAATGAACATGACGGTGCTAGACCAGTGTGCTAATAGTGGACGGATACAAGATGCATAAACGCAATGTAGAGGGATCTCAAGGTCACGTGGCATCTGCATGGTTTAAGTGACCTCCAAGTAATCCTAAATGGAAACAACTTGTGTCCTACGTTCAACCCTAGTCAATAGAGTCCCAATATGAATAAAATCCTAACAAAAAAAGAATCTCGTAATATGCGCCCATTAATGATGATTTTCTCCATAAAGAAAAGACTTTCCACGCAAGAAATGGAAGTCGATTCTACGCTACTATAAAAACCCAAAGGCTCTCAGAAAACAAGGTACGCATAATTCACCTAGCTCTGACACTCTAGAGTTGTGAAATGTTCTCTAACTTAACCTTCGGAGGGTCTTTAGCCGATACCGCACCGGTACTCTCCTAAGGACTTCTTGTTCTGTGTTGTGCAGGTTTTGTCTTAATCGCGTGAAGACCATGTGACTTACTGGTGATTTTCTCGCCTTCATCATTTTGAGATGATGATTTTGGGGCATAGAGAGTAAAGAATTTCGTGTCTTTTCACTACAAAAAACGAGATTTATAGCCGCGTTTAAAAAATGCAGCTATAGACCCTAAAAGCGCAACTATAGGCTATAGCCGCGTTTTCTATAGCCGCGTTTCCAAATGCGACCTATCCTGTGCGACAATAGCCCCCTGTGGGACTTATAGCCGCGTGTTTATAAATGCGACTACAGATCACCCTATAGCGTTTTTTACCCCCTATAGCTACATTTTTCACCCCCTACAGCTGCGTTTTGTAAAAAACGCGGCTATAGACTCGCTTTGTGCTGTGTTTAAAACGCGGCTATAGGTACAGTTTTGGCTATGTTTTAAAAACGCGGCTAAAGCCTTCTACAGATGCGTTTTTGAAACATGGCTATAGGTTTTTTTAAAACAAAACAAAAAAAATTATGGGTTTTTTTTCCCCCTAAAAAATTCAAAATTCAAACCAAAAAAATTCAAAATTAAACACAAACCCAAAAAATTTAAAATCAAATACAAACCCAGAAAATTCAAAATCAAATACAACATACTCACAATACAAACACACCCAGAAAAATCAAAATCAAACACAAACCCAGAAAATTCAAAATCAAACACAACATACTAACAATACAAACACAACGTGCTCCAAAATATAAGAACACAAACCCATGAATCTCCTCTCATTCAACAAAACCAACCCAAATCTAACACTAAATCTATTCAAGGAACACAAAAGCACAAGCTCAGAAACACAAATGAACAAGCTCAAAAACACTAACCCATTTAAACATAAGCACAATATCAGCAACACAATAGCACAAATTCAAGCACAGATCCAAAAAATTCAAAATCAAAACTCAAATCCAAATCAAGACATAGACACAAATATTGCTAGAATATCCACTTCATTCAAAATTTTCAGCATCTCCTCCAATTTCTTACTAACTAAACATAAAATAACAAAAAAAAAAAAAAAAAACTAGATCTATAGACAAATCAGTGTGCTTGAGATGAAAAAAAGAAAGAAAGAAAGAAGAAGAAGAAGAAAAAGAAAAAGTAGCTGCAAAGAAACAAAGGAAAAAAAAAAGAGTTGTGCTGGAGTGAAAAAAAAAAAAAAAAAAAAAAAAAAAAAAAAAAAAAAAAAAAGAACTTAGCGTGAGTTGCAGAAGAGAGGAGCAAAAAAAGAAGAAAAAAAATAAGCAGCAGCTCCCAAAAAAAAAAAAAAAGAAAAAAGGGATGAAAGTGGGGGTAGGTGGGAATCTCTAGTATGGTTTGGAATTGTGTACCAATTTTCAATTTAAAATGGGAAGAAACCTTGGTTGATGAGTTTGAGTGAATTACAATTTCCTCAATATGCTAGGATTATCTTTCTTTTAATATCTCAAAAAAATAAATGAGTAGAATAATTTGAAAATTAGAAAAATCAAGAAAACTAGTGAAAATTTTGTGAGACAACACTGAAGTTCTATTTTCATGACACTTTGAGGTTGGGTTAGGTCTACTATCTCTATCTCTCTCTTTTTTTCATTTTTTTCGTCGGGCTTTTAGATAAATCCAACATGAGACTTGATTTTTAGCCTTTAAGTCAAATAGTGCTTAGAAACAACATTAGAAATTCGATGGAAAAGTTTAAGCCCCCCAAAATAAAAGTCAAATAGTGCTAATGTATTATTCATATTTTTTTCAAATAGTGCTAGTGTGTTATTTAGATTTTTTTTAAATCTTAAAAATCTTAGTTCTATGGTAATTAATTAAAAGTTCAACGAAAGCTATTATCAACTAGCAATTATCCAATACATGCATTTGCACCCTTGCTAGTCCTAAGCCTAAACCAGTACGTGGAACTATGACACATAATAAATTATAGTTAATTCTTTAGATAACCAATCATAATCACAAGAATGTATATTAACCGTTAAAATCTTAATTCAAACTCCATTCCCCTCCTCCCGTGCTATACCTACCTATCTCCGAAAAAAATTCATAATAATACCTATTCAACCTTAATCACAAGAATGTATACTAACCGTTAAAATCTTGATTTGCTTATATCTTGTAATCTTGTGGCTTGATTTAAGTAGATAATTTTTCTAATACTATATATTAAAGCAACCTTTAAAGAAGTGTTGCCACGTTAGGAAAAAAAGCCCCTTTAAAAACTGACACATATAGAGTTAATTTTTTAAAATATTGTACGATGCATTAGGAAGACTAACTTTCAAACACCCACCCACTTATCCAAAAAAATAAAAGAAAAAGAAAAACGCAATCCTTATAAAAACACCAAGCCGCTTATCCACAAAAAAAAAAACAAAAAAACAAAAAAAAAAAAACAAAACAAAACAAAACAAAAACAAAAACAAAAACAAAAACAAAACAAAACGCTGGATACAAAGAGAGAAGTAGAGAGTTCTATGTTCCTCTTCAGACGTAGAGCACTGCTGCAAGCACATAGAGAAAGAAAAATCTATGGGCATCAACACCGTTAGGCTACATATCTGCCACCATCAGATTGTTGGAACTGGCTCCGGTACGTTTTCCTCCATTTTTTTTTTTTTTTTATAGATTTGGATATGCAATGTTACTTTTTATTGAGTTTTTTGTAGTATAGATTTAGATTTGATTTTGGCTTTGATTCGTTTTTGTTTTGGGTTTTTGGGCTCTCCATTAAATTTTTTTTTTCTCAATTTTATGCTATTCTCTCAATTGCACCGTTTTATAGTTGTTCCATGAAATTTCAGATTTACTTTTGTAAGTTCGTTTAGACCCCTGTAAACTAGATTGTTTAACCTAATTAATTAACCAAGTGAATACTTAGGTTTATTATTCAGATCTAGGTTAAAACAATAACAATCACATCAAGTAAAGCAGCGAAAAAATAAAGAACACATGATATGATGACCCAGGAAAACCAAACCAGTAAAAAACCTAGGGAGGATTTAACCTAGCTATCCTCAAGGTAAAACCGAATTCACTATGAAAGAATCGAAGTTTACACAATAATACTTAGACAACTAACATCCTATTGCTACCCAGTGTAGGAAACTTACTACCACGACCACGTGACAGCTCCGAGACCACGGACTCCTTCTTTCTTTAATCTTTTCAAAACACAAACACCCATACTTGTGACTTTAAGATCCCACTCAAAGGTTTAGCAACACAAACTCTCCTGTTTGTGACTCCAAGACCACCCTTGAAGGTTTAGATCATCAGCACCTTTGATGACTAGAGAAGGCAGCAACTTCAGCAATACCGGATCTTGAGATTCTTCAAGGAACAATACCGGTAGAAGTTATAAGAGAGGTTTTAGGAGCAAAACCCTAAATACAAAAGAGGCACACTCTTCTCTCTCTAAAAAACCTTATAAAAAACGTGCTTAGGGTTTCCTTTATATAGTGGGAGAAGTAGATCTGAAACCCTAATCATTAATGGGCTTGAACTGCTGTTTGGGCTTAATTAAAATTCTGCAGATACGACTTTCGATCGGTCGAGCCTGTTTTTCGATCGGTCGGACCAGGCAATTTCTGACTTCTTCTTTCTGCAGCTTACATGTTCTTGTGTGCTCATGATTTGCCAATTGTTCTAAACTTTTAGAACCTAAAAATCTCCCCCTTTGGCAATTCGTGACAAAACTTTCATACAAAATGAAATGTTAAAATACAAGAACAACCCAATACAATAAAATGCTCAATTACATCACAAATCCCAATCTAAGACTCATAACCTAGAAGTTGCCAAGAAGAGGTAAAAGGTCTTGATCAGAATGTACCTGTCTTTCCTAAAACACTCAACAAACACATCACCATATGTGTGGAAAGAAAAACATATAAACAATAATATGAAACAGAATATAAAAACAAAAATAAATTCTAACTCTCCCCCTAAGTTAGATACATCAAAAAGTTTTTATATTCTCCCCCTAAACAAAACAAATAGGATTCTCACATTTCATCTATTTCTCCCCCTTTTTGTCACGTATTGACAAAGACAACTCAAACAAAGAGTAAAGTGACAGTAAACATAAGAGAAAAAAGAGAACCAAGGGAACACAAAACAATTCAACTCTATAGAAAATAGAGACAACTCCCCCTATGAAGAGCAACAACTCCCCTATGAACAACAAAGGTTAAAAAAAACTTTTCTCCCCCTATAAAAATAGGAAAAACAAAACAAGTTTTGAGAAAAACAGTTTTGGGGAAAATTTAGGAGGTGGGGATAAATAAAAACACACAAACCTAAAAAAAATGAGTTGAGGATACACATGAAGAAAAATATTTTCTCTTTCAATAAATGCAAACTTGACACTATGTGACCCATAAATAGTTGCATAAGTAGAGAAAATATTTCCACATTGATTATCCATCATATCTCTTAAGAAAAATATTTTCTGCAATTCACACATCAAGAAAAATAGCATATATTAAAATGTACAAAGGACTCAAAAATTAATCAATCAATTTTTTAATTCAAGTTGAGTACCCAATTTAGTAAAGTATATGCATGGTATGTGTGAAAACAATGAGAGATATGACTACAAAACTGCAAGATGGATAAAGAAAAAAAAAACAATGCAACTCATGTGAATCCTAACCATAAATGATGCATGGAAAAAAAATTTGGTTAAAAACTCTAAAACTGAAAATTTTTCAGTTTCGATCGATCGAGCATCGATCAAATACCAATCAAATCAGACAGATTCAAACCAAAATTTTTACCGCAATTTCGATCAGTCAAGAAACAGTTTCGATCGGTCGAAATTCTGGAAAACTCAAATTTTTGAAAAACAAAGCAATTTAATGCAGTAACTCCTCAAAGCATAGTGATTCATGAATGAAATGCATGAGTATGAGACTGAAAGTTTTTCAAAAACATATGAATACAACCCAGATCTCTCAAAAACAAGATTATGAACCTTTTTGTCCTCAAAACTCAAATTTTGCATCAAAATCAAGGAACATATAATCTTGGATGGCCACAACAAAATCACACACAATAACATGTACAAAGTTTAGCAAAGAGTAACATGTGTAGTGTGTGCAACTAGCAAAAGTTTGAGAGACATGTGAGGTGATATGCACATAGTAATCAATCACAATTTCTACAAAATCCATCACATGAATTTGAAAGAGACTATCACTTAAAGAGTTACATCATATAACTCTCACATCTTTTAGAATAAAAGCTTGCAATCACGTAAGTTTCTTGATTTGCCTCAAAATTAATATTTAATTTAATTGATTAGAAACTCAATAATATAGCCGGGATAATGTACACACCAATTTTATGAATTGTGAAATTATTATAGCCCAATAATGTACACACCAATTTTAATAGAGGCTACACCTTATGTTCTTTTTGTGCATGTGCTACACTTTCCCGAGCACAAAATCTTACGATATGCACTAAGATGTTCATGATTGGCTAGTAAACAGTGGTGAGATAGTTATTTATGCCTTTCTCATTAAGTTCAAGTCCGACAGACAAAGGCATGTGACTTCAAGATCAAGACAAAGTAATCAAAAACTATAAACATCTTCCCACACAACATGCACTACAAAGCTTAAACTAGTAAAGTGCAATAAAATAAGCTCATCCAAGCTAAACAAAGTACATAAACATGTTATGTACAGATAAATATGACCAACTTTAATTATAAATCCAAGATATATAATACAAAACACATAAAAATATTTTTGGTTTAAAAAAAAATTTTATGACCAAACACAAAAAGCACACATTATGCTAAATGAACAGAAATGCAAATGCAATGCATGATAGTGCTTAACTAACCTATAGAGGGTACAAAAACAAGAAATATCAATTTCTTAATTAACCCATGAGTACATGTACAAACTAGTACATACTCATACAAAATCATAAATAGCTTAGCACTTATATAACACATGCTATTCAAGTTTCTCCACAATGTCAAGCATATTCTAAATCAAGAGAGAGATATCATAGTTCATGTAATCCTTAAGAAAAATAAAACTAGACACAAAATAAAATATTTTTGTCTTTTTGAAATTTTTCAATGTTTTTGGATTTTTTTTTTTTTTTTTAAAAACAACCTAAAAAAAAACAAAACAACCAAAAACAGAAACAAAACATGTCCACAAATAATTGAAAGAATTAAATCAGGGACAAGTCAATAACACTCACCTTAGATAATCTTTTCTCACCCATATAGCACGAGTCTTCGGCTTTGTAGGTGAAAATCCATGTGAAGCAGAGTATGTTTGAGGAATTACACCAATCTTCTGAGAAAGACTGAAATCCTGCAATTTCCTTTCACAAGCCAACAAGTTTAAATTTTTCAAAAGCATATGAAACAATTTGTTTGGACTTATGGTAGGAGGAATATCATCACATATCCTAGATTGAAATACAGAATTTTTAAATTTCAATTTATGACAATTAGGACGAATGTGACCAGAGACACCACAAAAGTGACAACCAGGAACAAATTTAAGAACATCGGTATTCCTAACAGCAAATCTAGTCTCAGATTTTGGTTTTTGCCTCAACAAAGAACAATTTGGTCTAACATGACCAACAACACCACAAAGGTGACAAGTAGGCACAAAAACAGATTTCTTATGCTCTCTAACAGTAGGTATAGACTTGGGTGTAGAAACTTCAGCATCTATATCAGAACTTTTACCTTTGTCTAACCTAGCAAAATAAGCCTTTTCTTTATTATTCCTCTTGAAAGGAGGGATATAAACTTTTTCAGTTTTAGGCTTAAGAGAAACAGAAACACTTTTGTTATCAACAGCAAGCTTGGTAGTTGTCATATTTTCAATTTTAGCTTTAGATTCAACTAGCTCTTGTTCCAAGCTTTTCATCTTCTCATCTTGAGAGGAAATTTGATTTCTCAAAAATTCATTCTTTTTATTAGATTCATCTAATCTAACAATCAATTCCTCTTTTTCAAGATTAGCCAGTTTTAACTCTTCCTTGAATTTCTTAGCAATTCTCTTAGTTTTCAATAATTCCTTACGAAGAGTTTCACAGGCATCAATAAGATCAACAGAAACAACAGTGTCCTTCCTATTCAAATCATCACAATCAAAAATAGTAAGACACTTAAAATTATCCATGATAACAGGGATCAAGGATCAGCTCTTAGATCAAAAGATCTAACACAAAAGAGCTACCCGCTCTGATACCACTTGTAAGTTCATTTAGACCCCTGTAAACTAGATTGTTTAACCTAATTAATTAACCAAGTGAATACTTAGGTTTATTATTTAGATCTAGGTTAAAACAATAATAATCATATCAAGTAAAGCAACGAAAAAATAAAGAACACATGATATGATGACCCAGGAAAACCAAACCGGTAAAAAACCTGGGGAGGATTTAACCTAGCTATTCTCAAGGTAAAACCGAATTTACTATGAAAGAATCGAAGTTTACACAATAAGACTTAGACCACTAACATCCTATTGCTACCCAGTGTAGGAAACTTACTACCACAACCACGTGACAGCTCCGAGACCAAGGACTCCTTCTTTCTTTAATCTTTGCAAAACATAAACACCCACGCTTGTGACTTTGAGATCCCACTCAAAGGTTTAGCAACACAAACTCTCCTGTTTGTGACTCCAAGACCACCCTTGAAGGTTTAGATCATCAGCACCTTTGATGACTAGAGAAGGCAGCAACTTCAGCAATACCGGATCTTGAGATTCTTCAAGGAAAAACACCGGTAGAAGTTATAAGAGAGGTTTTAGGAGCAAAAACCTAAATACAAAAGAGGCACACTCTTCTCTCTCTAAAAAACCTTATAAAAAACGTGCTTAGGGTTTCCTTTATATAGTGGGAGAAGTAGATCTGAAACCCTAATCATTAATGGGCTTAAACTGCTGTTTGGGCTTAATTAAAATTCTGCAGATACGACTTTCGATCGGTCGAGCCTGTTTTTCGATCGGTCGGACCAGGCAATTTCTGAATTCTTCTTTCTGCAGCTTACATGTTCTTGTGTGCTCATAATTTGCCAATTGTTCTAAACTTTTAGAACCTAACAACTTTTGTACTTCCATTTCTAATCTTAACAAAATCATTGGGATAAGTATAGAATTTAATGTTATGCTGATATTTCTTAAACCTTCCCTGCTAATTTGCTTTGCGCTCTATTCTGTTTCTTCTTTGCAAACCTGCCCACTTAGATTTCTGCCACCAAGACAATTTAGAGTCACAACAGTAAGAGTTCTCAAGAGTTAGGGTTTTGGGGTTTTGAGAGAGAGGCAGAGAGGGAGAACAACTTACGGGTAGGGTTTAAGGATGCAATTGTGGAATAGTTTGATGAGACAATTTCCAGATTTGGGTATGAAAGGTTAATTTTAATTTTTTTTTTTTTTTTTTCGATAGGTTTAGATTTGATTCATTTTTGTTTTGGGTTTTTGGATTCTCTATCAAAATGTTTTTTTTTTTTTCTTTTTTCTCAATTTTAAATATGGTTTAGGCTTTTGAAAGACTTGATTTTGATTTAGGGATACGTTTTTGGTCTAGCACCACCCATCTCCTGTTCCATTCAGTTCTAGCCTCAACAGTGATTTTGGTTTAGGGTTATGTTTCTCTTCTCTGTTAGTTGTCTGCCCCCATCACTTCTCTTCAATGGTGTATCCAGAAGGTATGCATGAATTTCTTGGAACTCCTCACCTGTGCTTTTTATATATATGTTTCATTAAATTTTAAGTTAATTAGTTTATTTAGTCCAACTCAAGTACAGAATAACTTTTTATTTATTTATTTATTGTTATTGTTACAAGGATAGATTTTGTAGCTATCTGAATTCTGGGATGTACATGAACCACTAACAAATGCAAAATCAAGGTTTGACTCGTTGTGGTCCAAACCTTCATTTTTCAGTTTTAAATTTTCACTAAACTGCTGCATTACTTTTTACACAATTCAACCCATATTTGCAATGTTTTCTTAGGCTTTGTTTGTGGTATTTCTTTCACCTTTCTCTATTGCAATTTAAAATTGCTAGGCTTTTTTTTTTTTTTTTTTTTTTGAGCAATCAGAAATAATGGCTGCAATTATATGGATTGTCCTCTTGGCAGTTTCACTAAGAATAGATAGATATATAAAAGTGCTCACCACAGCCAAGAAAGAAAACCAAAAATACATAAATTGATACCAAAACAGTAGTAAAACTGTTAAACTTAAAACTAAAATCTTATGAATAGTGGAGCTAAGGAAGATGTTTTGCACAGACTGTGCACCTGTAGAGCAGTAAAAGATAGAGCACACCAGTTACACATCACACGCATGATACAGTGCACTTGAAATTCCACTAGACATGAATTGGATCTTACCTTCTGTTGTAGGACTTTAAAAGTAGGAAGTAAGGCTACAGTATTTGATGTAACAAGAAAAATAGTTTGCAAACTCTGATCTAATGGTTAAGAGATGTCATTTTTTGGTTTCACATGCTATGCAAACCAAAAACCAGGTCAGTTAGATAATTTCATAATTTGGTTTCAACTGAAATCTTTGAACAATGGAAGGACATTCATAAGTATGTAAAAAAAAAAGTTGTTCCAATAAATCATTGAGGATGATTTTGAGATGAGAAAAGTTGCATTGATCACTATTATCCATAGAAACATCGTTCAAAGTTAAATTAAATTAAGGGAGTAGATAAATCATAGTCTCTAAAGAGAATAATTGCACAGATCACTATTACCCACAGAAATCCTTGGCATGTTAAATCAAATTAAAAGGACAAGATAACTCATAAAACCAAAAGGAACACCTTCCAACAAAAAGATGACTCAATTTTACATCTCTCTGGTGAATGTGAGAAGGGCTACAATATTTCTAATTGTTACATCTTTAGTGGATGGATAATCCCCATCTCTTCTTCTGCCTAAAGAAAGAAAGAACTTACATAGATATACAAAATTTTCACTACTATTTCATCTTAGAGGCACCATATCACAATTCATGTAAGCAAGAAGTGAGATCAATGAAGATGTCTTCACTGCAAGGAATTGTGAGACCACCCATTGGATGATCATACCTGAATGCTTCCTTAACCTTACTTAGCAATTCCTTCTAATTGCTTTCGAATGAGTAGGGGTGTCAAAGAATGTGCTTATTGCAATAGATTAGGCAAACTTGTTAGGTTCTAAGAATTAGGAACTAAAGTATTAGAACTTCAATTTGTAATGTTGGCAAACCATGATCAAAACATTCTTTAAGTCTTGTGTTAGACTTGCTCAAAGTATGGCTTTTTATGTAAAGTTGAAATCGAGTTGACTACAGAATTCACTGTTCACTTTCTGCCTAACTCGATCGATCGAGAATTAGACTTGACCGATCGAAAATTGTGCAGAACGTTTTTCTGTAGAAAATTTCCAACTTAGCCCAAGCCCATTTAATGTATAGGATTTTATGTTTTGCCCTAAGTATATAAGGGTAAACCCTAGCCACGTTTTTAGAATTCTGAATGCGGTGTTTGTGAATCTATTTGTTAGATCTAGAGGTGTTTACCTTCACATACACTTAGGGTTTCCAAACTCAAGATTCATGTCAAGAGGTTGGTAAATCATACAGTTGCAGAATCAAAAGAGCTTCAAGATATACAAGCAGGTGCGCTTGTGAATTGCTGAAGAATTCAAGGAAAGAAGGAGTCTATGGATCTCGGAGCTGTCATGTGGTCGTGGTAGTAAGTTTCCTACACCGGGTAGCAATAGGATGTTAGTGGTCTAAGTCTTATTATGTAAACTTCGATTCTTTCATAGTGAATTCGGTTTTACCTTGAGGATAGCTAGGTTAAATCCTCCCCAGGTTTTTTACCGGTTTGGTTTCCTGGGTTATCATATCATGTGTTCTTTATTTTTCCGCACTTATACATGATTTGATATATTTGTGTTAACCTAGATTTGTTGAAATTACCTAAGTTAATCACTTGAGTAATTCTCTAGGTTAATCTGTTGGGTTTAAGGGGTCTAAACGAACTAACAAATGGTATCAGAGCGGGTAGCTTTTGTTGTTGATCCTTTGATCTTTAAGCTGATCCTTGACCCCTGTTGTTATGGATTTCTCTAAAATCTTCTCTTTAGTCTGTACATTGTCTACTTGGTGTGCTTGTCCTTTATTTTTTGTGTTAAAATTTTTCTTAAGTGTCTTGGTTCAATCACATATGATAATAATTACATGTGCTATACTGCTTTAACCACCTTAAAGGCACGTGATTCTTGTCTTTGGTATTTGGATAGTGGTTGTTCTAGGCACATGACAGGAAATAAAGCATTGTTCAAGACACTCTTCGAAGGAAAGATTGGAACAGTTACCTTTGGAGATGGAAGCAAATCTGTGATCAGAGGCATTGGTACTATGGATATTCCAGGACTACTAGTCTTTGAAGATGTTTGGTATGTTGATGGGTTGAAGGCTAACTTACTCAGCATAAGTCAGATTTGTGACAATGGACTGAATGTGTTCTTCACTAAACAAGAATGCGAAATACTTGGTGAAGGAGGTAACTGTATGTGTGTTGGTGTGAGGACAGCTGATAACTGTTATGGTATCACCCCAAGTATAAGCAACAAAAGCTTCAGTGCTAAGATCAATCAAGTTGACTTATGGCATCAAAGGTTGGGACATGCTAGTCTTAAGCAATTAGAGAAGATTTCAAAATGTGATGCAGTAATTGGGTTGCCCAAGTTTAAGAAGATTGAAAAATGCATCTGTGGACCATGTCAGATGGGTAAACAAGTGAAGTCCAAACATCTGTCTGTAGCTGATGTTCAAACTACAAGACCTTTGGAGTTGCTGCACTTTGATCTCATGGGTCCTGCTAGAGTTCAGAGTTTAGGTGGAAAGAAGTATATTCTAGTTGTTGTGGATGACTTTACCAGATTCACATGGGTTGTACTTTTGAAAGATAAAGCTGAGGCTCCTGAAAAAATGATTCATCTGTGCAAAAAATTGCAAGTAGAAAAAGGAACTGTGATAGCTAGAATAAGAAGTGACCATGGAAAAGAGTTTGAGAACACAAAACTAGCTACGTTTTGCAATAATCAAGGCACACATCAGGAATTCTCTTCACCCAAAACACCACAACAAAATAGAATAGTGGAAAGGAAAAATAGGGTTGTACAAGAAATGGCCCGTGTCATGCTTCATAATAAGAAGATGCCTAAATCTTTTTGGGGAGAAGCTGTTAATACTGCATGTCACACTCTCAATCGGGTATATTTCAGACCTAACTCCAAGAAAACTCCCTATGAACTCTGGAGAGGAAAGAAGCCTGTAGTCAAATATTTCAGAATATTTGGCAGTGACTGTTACATTCTGCGTGATGGAGAGAACCTAGAAAAGTTTGATGCTAAGAGTGACAAGGGTTATTTTCTGGGATACTCTTCCACCAGTAGAGCATACAGAGTATACAATCTGAGAACTAAAACAGTCATGGAATCTTCAAATGTAATGATCAATGATGAATTAAACTCAGAAGGTCATTCAGAAAATACACTTCAGGTTCAAGAAAAGATTATAGAAGTTGATAATTCTCTACCTGAAAACTATGTGGGAAAGCATACAGAGGAAGAGTTGATGGTATTGAATGATACAGCATCTGTGCCATCAAGTTCAGAACCTTCAACACCAGTTCATGGAGCTCAACAAGAACAGAGAGAGTCTCAAAGTCCATCAGATCAGAAAGGTACCTCTACTTTATTTTTCAAAGGTCCATCCTCAAGAGTCAAGTTGAATCATCCTGCTACTAATATATTGGGGAGTTTGAATGATAACATGAGATTGAGATCCAAAACATTAAATGTGATTACTCACTCATGCTATTTATCCCAATTTAAACCAAAAAAGGTGGATGAAGCTCTACAAGATGCTGATTGGGTAAACTCTGTGCATGAAGAACTTCATCAATTTGTTCGAAATGATGTGTGAGAATTAGTTCCTAGACCAAAGGAAGTCAATGTTATTGGAACTAAGTGGATCTTCAAGAACAAGTCAGATGAACATGGAAATGTTATCAGAAATAAATCTAGGCTTGTTGCTCAAGGATACACATATCTCTAAGAATCCTGTTCAACATTCTAAGACCAAACACATTGAGATTAGATATCATTTCATTAGAGATCTTGTTGAACGAAAAATTGTTGCTCTTGAGTGTATTCCAAATGAACGTCAGAATACTGATATCTTCACCAAACCACTAGATAGAGGAAAGTTTGAGACTTTTCGTCAAGTTACTGGTGTGATTCTTTGTCCCTAGTCATTCTTGACTTCATGGTCCTTGTGCTTCATTGCTCTATCTTTTGTGACCTTTGTTTCTAGGATTTGCATTTCATAACATTCATGCATTTCATTCTAGGATGCTTATTTCTTTTATAAAAATAAATAAAAAAATTTTGCAATTTGTGTTTTTGCTATTTTTTCCTTGAACTTGAAGACAAGGTTGGTCAATCAAATTTTACATAACATGTTTATGTACATTGTTTAGCTTTGATGCACTTATTTCTATTGCACTTTACTAGCTGAAGTTTTGTTGTGCATGTTGTGTGGGAAGATGCTATATTTGTTGATCACATGATCTTAATCTTGAAGTCTTATATCTTTGATTGTCGGACTTGGTCTTATTGAGAAAGGCATAAATAACCATCTCACCACTGTTTACTAGCCAATCATGAACACCTTAGTGCATATCGTAAGATTTTGTGCTCGAGAAAGTGTAGCACATGCACAAAAAGAACATAAGGTGTAGCCTCTAAATAAAATTGGTGTGTACATTATTGGGCTATAATAATTTCACAATTCATAAAATTGGTGTGTACATTATCCCGGCTATATTATTAAGTTTCTAATCAATTAAATTGAATATTAATTTTGAGGCAAATCAAGAAACTTACATGATTGCAAGCTTTTATTCTAGGAGATGTGAGAGTTATATGATGTAACTCTTTAAGTAATAGTCTCTTTCAAATTCATGTGATGGATTTTGTAGAAATTGTGATTGACTACTATGTGCATATCACCTCACATGTTTCTCAAACTTATGCTAGTTGCACACACTACACAAGTTATTCTTTGCTAAACTATGTACATGTTATTGTGTGTGTTTTTGGTCTGACCAACCAAGTTTGAATATTTCTGGAAATTGATGCAGAACATGTTTGCTTGTTTAAATGGTTGAGGGATAATGAGAGAACATTTTGCTTTGAGAAATCTGGGTTAAAAACATGGGTTTTTGGAAAGCATTTCATCTCATACTCATGCATTCTTTTTATAAAATCTAATGCTTTGAGGAGTTTTTGAGCAAATCGGTTTCGTTTTCCAAAAATTCAATTTTTCCAGAATTTCGATCGATCGAGTTTGTTTTTCGATCGGTCGAAATTGTTTTTAAAATCTCAGTAAAGTCTCTGTGTGTTTCGATCGGTTCTCGATTGGTAGTGGATCAATCCAAGGATTTTCGACCGATCGAATCTGTTTTTCGATCGACCGAAAATCGGGCTGAGTGTTTTTAAAAAGGATCTTTTCTCACGTGTTCTTCACTTTTTCAAAATCTTTTCAAACACTTTTTGTCTCTCACCAACCGGTCAAAGCAATTTTTGGTGTTTTTGTCGTTTTCCTCCGATCTTTTTGCATCAATCCTCTCTCTCAAGGCCGGTAAGACATTTTTGCCCCTCCATTTGTTTTTATTTTCATATTTCATGCATTATTTTCATGTATTTTGGGTTATTTTCGGCATTTTAGTGTTTTGGTATTTTTGGCAATGATTTTGGGTGCTTTTCTTCCAAATCAATCATGGGTTTTTGTGGGGACACCTTATCCAAGCATTACATGTAGTTTAATTTGATTAATTTGATGCTTTGTGGGAAATTTGAAAATCTAGGGCTTGAAATTGATAAATTTGTTCAATTTGATTTAAATTGATGAAATTGGCTTGTTAGATTGATTAATTTGATCATTATATTGTGTTATTTAACTGTTGTGATGATCAATTTTTCAATTTGTTGTGTCTTGAAAATTGGGTCTTTCAAAATTGGGTATTTTTAATTTAAAACTCATGTTCAAGTCAATTTTGTTAATTTGGATTATATTTGAACTTGTCACTGCATTAGTTCATGCATCATTTGCATTTGTTGTTCATGCATCATATAGATTGTGTTTTTCTATATTTTTTTTGCTGTGCTAACTTGCAGTCTGCCCTTGGTTTTTGTTTTTGCTCTTCTCTTTCTGTGTCTCTCTTTTCTTTCCTTAGCACCATGCCTAGGAAAACTAGAGCCCATAGGACTTCTGACCCTTCACCGTCATTTGACAGTGATCGGTTTCCTAGTGAGAAGAACCAAGAGACCTATGAGACCCTTAATCTTAGGCGTCATATTTAGGCTGAGCGTAGGGTCATTCTAGATGAGGTAAATCCTGAGGTGAGATGTAACTTTGAGCGTCGGGGTTGGTTATCTTTGCTCGATTTTGAGCATCCTACTTCTCCTGCCACCTTGATTAGAGAGTTCTATTCGAACCTCTCTATCCACATTTATGATACCAACACCTTGGTTAAGGTTTGGTTACAAGGTATAGAGTATCGCATTACCCCTTCGGTGGTGTTTGATGCTCTTGGGGTACCCCTTGTTGATCATCCTGTCTTTCCTTATGAGGAGTCTCCACCTCTAGATGGTTTTATGTCATACATCACTGGGTCTTCTATCCAGTGGGGTTCTGATCCTCGGATCACGTCTGCTGAGCTCTCTGAGCTTCATTACCTTTTCTTTAGGATTGCTTGTCATTCCTTGTGGCCTATTTCTCATCTACACACCATCCCTCTTGAGCAATGTGTGTTTTTGTATGCCCTTGTTACTGATGCTCCTATCAGTTTTCCTCATTTGTTCCTTGATTCTTTGAACGAGGTACATCGGTCTAGTTCTACGGCTCATACTTTATTCTTTCCCATTTTTATTCATAGGATTCTCCTTTATCTCGGTTTAGGTGATTTTCCTGCTTCTGAGCCTGTCCATGTTATTACTCCTATAAGTGCTACCTTTTTTAGGCAAAAGGCTGCTCAACTTCGAGCTAGCTCTAAGCGTCCTAGGGTAGAGCCTTTCGGTATCACTCTACCCCCTTCTGCTTCTACAGATGCTCCTGCAGCTGAGACGTCTGCTGTTCCTGCTGCTGCTGCTGATGATGCTCCTCCACCTTCTCCTTCAGATGTTTCTGATATTTGTCGGACTCTGGACACTGTCATGACCATTCAGGCGGCTCATGGTCAGCTTCTGATGGATGTCCTTGATGAGCTTCGGGCTTTGAGAGCGGATTTGGCGAATTTTCGTCGTTCTCCTCCGCCACCTCCTTTTGATGATGAGTTAGTGCCCTTTGGCAATTCGTCACAAAAAGGGGGAGTGCATTCTATTGAGGAGAGTCCATGTTTTGTAAAGGAGATTTTTGTCTTAAGGGGAGTTGAGTTTTGTACCTTACTGTGACACTGATTGAGCTTGTGGAGTTATTAGATTGTATCTAGATGCTTCACTTTGTATTTACATTTTTTTTTTTGCTCTTGATAGGAGATATTTTTTGTTGAGATACATTTTGCTGTATATGTTTCTTGTTTCACTATGCTACTTTGCTTATTGAGTTATATTTATAATGTTTATTCATGATATATATCTTTATTTTGTGTCATGTGAAATCAAGAAGTTTTTTTATATTCCTTGTATTTTCCACACATGCGTTTATGTGTTTGTTAAGTGTTACAGGAATATACAGGTTGATTCAGTCGTGCTGCTGTCTACTTTGCAACTGTTAGATAGTAGTTAGGTTGAATTGTTTAGTGGCTTTTTGATTTTGTAATGGACTGTTTCAATTTGTAAACTTTGAGCTTTTTGTTTAGTCTGTGTTTTGTCACGGATTGCCAAAGGGGGAGTTTGTTAGGTTCTAAGAATTAGGAACTAATGTATTAGAACTTCAATTTGTAATGTTGGCAAACCATGATCAAAACATTCTTTAACTCTTGTGTTAGACTTGCTCAAAGTATAGCTTTCTATGTAAAGTTGGAATCGAGTTAACTGCAGAATTCACTGTTCACTTTCTGCCTGACTCGATCGATCGAGAATTAGACTCGACCGATCGAAAATTAGACTCGACCGATCGAAAATCGTGCAGAACGTTTTTCTGCAGAAAATTTCCAACTCAGCCCAAGCCTATTTAATGTATAGGGTTTTATGTTTTGCCCTAAGTATATAAGGGTAAACCCTAGCCACGTTTTTAGAGTTCTGAATGCGGTGTTTGTGAATCTATTTGTTAGATCTAGAGGTGTTTACCTTCACATACACTTAGGGTTTCCAAACTCAAGATTCATGTCAAGAGGTTGGTAAATCATACAGTTGTAGAATCAAAAGAGCTTCAAGATATACAAGCAGGTGCGCTTGTGAATTGCTGAAGAATTCAAGGAAAGAAGGAGTCCGTGGATCTCGGAGCTGTCACGTGGTCGTGGTAGTAAGTTTCCTACACCAGGTATCAATAAGATGTTAGTGGTCTAAGTCTTATTGTGTAAACTTCGATTCTTTCATAGTGAATTCGGTTTTACCTTGAGGATAGCTAGGTTAAATCCTCCCCAGTTTGGTTTTCCTGGGTCATCATATCATGTGTTCTTTATTTTTCCGCACTTATACATGATTTGATATATTTGTGTTAACCTAGATTTGTTTAAATTACCTAAATTAATCACTTGGCTAATTCTCTAGGTTAATCTGTTGGATTTAAGGGGTCTAAACGAACTTACAAAACTTATTAGAAAGCATAGTTAAAAAAAAAAAAAAAAAGAACAAAAAAAAAAGAACAAAAAGGAGAGAATCCTAACAGTATTTTTTATTGCTGTAAACTAAGGTATCAAATTGCTTTAGATAGTGCAAAAATTGACCAAAAGCCAAGCAGAATCATTATATACAAAATAGAGCATAAAATATTACTTTATGTTGTTAAATTTGAGTTTGGTATTGATTCAAATTTTGTAATGTTTCATTCGTATAAAACTACCATGTTTTCTAAATTTTAGATAATTATAATTAATTATATGACACACAATCACATGTTTTATAGGATCTCAGTTTCTAGCACCTTATTTATATTGACTCTTATCAGGAATTCTGTATTTATAATGACATTTTCTTCCCTCACATGATAATTCAGATCAATCATCCCTGACATATAAGACTTATGGCTACTATTCAAGAAGAACTACTAAATTAAATTGAAAGGTTAGGAAAGCCTAATTTTGCTTTGTAGCTATTATTTAGTTTATAACTCTTTGTCCTTTGTTAATGCTTGATTAAAAAAAAAAGTAAAACTAAAATAGAATTAAAGATTATCAAAAATGAAATCTTTGATTCTAAAAATAAATGCTAAAACTTATTTCTTTCATTTACCATGATATGATAGCAAAAAAAAAAAATGCAAGAGAAGCACACCTATAAAGACAAAAGCTAATGTTTGAGAAACGATCCAAAAGAAAATGGCATGAAAGAAAAAATAGTTTACAAAATAAACTTACCTAGGCTAGAAAATTCAGGGGAATGGTCATTGCTGGGGGAAAAAAAAACAAGTGGGATAGAATGGCATTAACTCATGACTGCTCTTTGTTGCATTCACTTGGTACAAGTATGAACTTTTATGCATCAAGAGGTTCGCTTCTCTTTCTGCCACTCTATACTTATTAGTTCTTTAAACATTCTTTTTTTAAAAATTTGAAAATAAAACTTTCAATTCACATTTAATTATCAGATATCGATGTTGACATGGGCCATTTCTTTGGAGAAACTAGGTTGAATATAAGTGCAAATGATACTTTGGTAGAAGATGGGTCCAATTGTTGTGCTGCTACTTAAGGAATCCATGGATCAGAAAATGAGTGGTTGTGAAGAATTTCCAAATGACTTGACTTAAATTTTCAAGAAAAAAAAAAAAAGCTTGACTTCGATTTTTGTATCTATTTAATTGTTGGTCTCTATCTTTCATACTATTGAATACTTTGTTTTGTAGAGTTATTTTGGAACTCTATGCATTCATCTTAATTTCATTAATTTTTGAATATAGGCTCAGGTTGTTGTTTTTCCTATTAAATAAGTAGTGTTGTACTCAAAGTTGTTGGTTTGTAAGTGAATGGTTTGATTCAAATTCTAATTTGAAGATTTTATTGATTAAGGTAGATCAAGATCTTTTTTTCATATTTAGGTGTGGGTAGACTCATTACATGAATTTGAGTGTCTATGTGCTGAATTAGCAACATGTGGAGGATTTTTTTATATTATTTTTATAACCTGTATTTTTTTTTTTTTTTTCCTTTTCTTACATGCTTGCTTTTTGTTTCCTTTAAAAGGTTGGATGGAATGCCATGTTGTCTTTTTTTTTTCTTTTTTTTTCTTTTTTTCTCCTTTGATGGAATGCCATGTTGTCTTTGGCAAGATGCTATATGGGATGGATGTCGTCTACAATAGTTACGTAGAAGGATATATTTAGTTATTATTTTGGGATGTTATTCTATTTGGTTAAAGAGAACTTTTAAATCCTCTATTATTGTTGAGATTCGCAGATTGTATGTATTTGTTTTACTATGGATAAAAACAAGTTAATTGATGCATTTTCTTAGAGATTATTATTATTGTAGATGTTTAAATGAAGCAGTGCATAAACACTGACTGAACCCTAATGAATTGTTATAGTAATGTTAACTATTGTCTGTCCAATTTTATACATAGTCTCTAATTTCAATGTTTTCTCTATTGTACATTTTTCCTTATATGTGGATCAAATATGCCAATTGAAGAGTGGTTAATAATATTGCTAACATATAATTTATAAGATTTCCATTTGAAAATCAACATTTTAAAGAAAGTTTGACTCTGATGAGAACTATTTTGGTACTTAACTTTTCTAGTTATGATCACACACGTTTGGATTGTGGGTCATCTTTGTTTACACTAGGTTTCGTTCCTCCACAACGCATGTCAATACCATGTAAAATATTTTTTTACATCATTTTACAGTTGTGAGCAAATTTAAGACTCCAACGATATTGAAATTCTTAAGATATCCTATAATGCCAAAGTAGGTATCTTAATTCTTTAATTTTTAGGTGGTAGTTCTAAATAAGTTGGCTTCCTGTCAAAATGATTGGATATGGAATTTTATGGTTTTGTTTTTTCTTTAATTCCTTCATCAAGATAATGTTCAGTTTTATTTTCATTGTCCAAGCATATGTACTCTATTTTGTGACTTTATTATTCCACTCTAATATGAATGGGAATATTAAATTAAATAGTTAAAATTGAGTTTGGTGTTAAACAAAGTTTGAAAGTATTTTACGGTTCATTTGTTTATAAACAACAAGCTTTTTTGGATTTTAGATAATTATAATTGTTAAGCTAGTAAACATAGAGTGAATGAAATTTAGTTTCTGGAGCCTCATCCATTCTAAAAACCTTTTTTTTTTTTTTTCGACATGCTTTTGTAAAAAAAATAAAGGCAGATAAGAAAGATTATGATTTCTACAAAACATATAAAGGGTCATTTATTTTAATAGTCATTTAAGCTATTTTGAAAATTTATAAAGGTAACATTTCACTGAAATAGAAGACTTGGAATGGAACTTAGAGACAAAGGTATCAATTGTACCTATACAACTTAAAAATTTTATAATAACCTTTACGTTTCTTTAATAAATTTATTTTATATTGCGACACATGTTGATGACATGCAAAGTCAAAATTTTTAATGACAACAACATAATATAGGGTATTATATTGTATGTCTTATATGAAAGACAAAGGCCAAATCTATCAAAGGATTTTTATGGTGAGTGTTGTAAAGCTGACCCTAAATCATAAAATGACCCCGCGCATTGCACGGGTTAAACTCTAGTACCTCTAATCTTTGGGGCTTCTAGATTCTTTTTCAATCAAGTATTTGAAAATCCAAAAATTCAAAATTACACTTTTTTCCTCATGTCATAAAATGAAGTTTTTGCCCTTCTTGTGAGGTTAAACGTAGGTTATAAATAGAATTTCTACTTTCTACTATTGATTAATTAATCCATTGCATAAGTGTTTGGTATAAAACCAAAATTTTCTCAAAATTGTATCAAAGTATTTAAAAGTATACATATGTGTCCAAACCAAGAAAGTCAATATCATACCACCAGCCATATCGGGAAAATATACCCTACTAGCCATTAAATCAGTATTAGTACTTCTCCAAATATCAGCTGTATCGGCCTATTTTCAAAACTTTTTAGTGAAATTGCCGAACATGTAGTAATTTATAATAAGAGTTATAAAACCTTAAAGTAATTTTTTCCCTTTGTTAAAGCAATACCGGACACGCAAGTTTGTTGCAACAGGATTGGGATGGGAATTACCGCCAGTTGCAACAGGATTGGGATGAGAACTCAAATTTGGCTTAAAAGGTCAAATAACTTAGATTGATACAGAATCGCAGATGCCCCGAATTTTGTTCACATGGTTTTTCAAGGCCAGAGTCATCAGGCACTCGAGGTAATTTTGACTCATATTTCCTAAATAGCCTAAACTTGATGTAATTTAGACTTCATACATTCCTAAATAGCCTAGATTGATGCGAATGCCCGAATTTAGTTTATTATATATTCCTAAATAGCCTAGAATAACGCAGATACATTGAATATTTTCACGTGGTTCTACCAAATTCATGGGACACTTGATGTAATTTAGACTAGTACATTTATAAAATGCCTACACTGATACAAAAAGCCTAAATTGATGCGAAAGTCGTGAATTCTGCAAGGATATGGACCCCCATTTCAAAGTAAAATAGAGTGTTTATTTAATGGTCTTGATTCATTCAATGTGTACTTGTGTAGTAAATCTAGGATATAGATTTTGTTGAGTCGTTCAAAATTTAACTATAGTTAAACTAACCATCGCACACTCTTAACACAATGGTCACTCCACAAGTATAAATGTTTGTGGAGTATGGGGGCTAAGAGCCGAGATTCAAATCTCTAGAAAGGAGCTTCACACACTTATACACTTATATTAAACTATAGTAGAATTTCTATATTGTAAAAAAAAATTAAATAAAAAAACTATTGCTAAACTAAATTAGAATTAATGATTTAGTTGCATCTTGACCCTAGATTTGCTCAACCATAAATTATGGCCATCATATGAACACTCTTTATGTCTCTTGAATGGAGAGGATCCAAATCCGTTCTACAAGGTCAAAGTCACCGGGTACTTGATATATTTTAGAATTATACATATTTAAGCCATTGGTATATTTTTATTAAAGATTTTTTACATTAGTCTATCCAATGTATCTAATTTTGTCCATGATTAAATATTATTCGAGGCGATGTGAACAATCTTATTGGCCTGACATGATTATGTGGGTTTTTACTTATTACTCCACTTTGATTTTTTTTCAGCTGATTATTAAACATTATTTCTTGTTCTTTAGCATTATGAAAGGTTGTCCTTTCATTTTCAATTTGTAAACAAGCTGATTGTGGTCGAATCTATTGTGATAAGATTAAAAATAAAAATAAAAATTATCATCAAACTGGGGGACACGGGTATGAGAAATTGTTTTAAGATAAAGTACACCTTTTCGGCTTTTCATCCTATGGAATGATCAATTTTAGCATCGTCAATTTGTTGTTTGAGATTCAAATGCTATTTACTCTAAGACAAATTGTATTCTTATTGATTAAACAATATTTAAGAATAAATACAATTAATTGCCCTATAGAATAATTTTGTGACATAGCGTTTGAGCGAAGATGCAAATGCAAAATCATAGTCGTCAAAATCAGGATTTGGATCATATGATCCTACGATCCCACATGCCCAGAACAACCAAGATCATTCACAGTCAAGGATTGGTGGTAGGATCAGTAGGATCATACGGCCTTGGTTTCTGCCAATTTTCTTGAGCCTGACAAAACTCAGTTGAACCAAAATAAAAAATAATGTACCAATAGAACGAGGTTATGTTGTTCTAAGGTTTATCAAAGAAAGAGGGAGAAAGATTTTACAAAATATAACCCAAAAAAACCTTAACAATAATACCTACATGTTTGCAAGATACATATAAAGTTCAAAAACGTAAAAATTTTAGGGGTAGCGTAGATTGTTATTTTGCATAACGATTGATGCTTCATAGTTCATGGATTTGCATATGAGACTCTAAGTTTAAAGCTGAGATGGAGAAGGAGAAACAAATTATAGAAGAGAGATGAATAAGAAGAAACAAAGTTGAAAAATATTGGACAAAACTATTGGAAAAAATACATGTTTATATCACATACAAAACATATGCAGCGGAAAATTAATGGATCTATTTCATTCACAATTGATAACATGTACTATGTAAGTTTCAGAATTCAAGAATAAGAGAGTGTACCTTGGTGCGGTGAAATTCAAAACAAAATATTAGAAGCACTTGGGAACACCATTAATCTTCACTCCAATTCCACTTAATACTCAAGAAGTGTGATCTCTCAATCAGTTTCCAAGGAGGGAATAAGAGAGTGTTCAACCCTCATATACAAACCATTTCATGTTCTTATGTGATCTTCATGAAAACCCTTATGAAAAGACTTATAAAATTCTGTATGTTTCTTTCCTTATATATAACTAATTATCTAATTGGGCTAGCCTTTTGGGTCATTCCAATTGGGCTCTAGTATGTGGCATGGAGTGAGACCAAAAGGGAACAAATAAGACTCTAACTCCAATGGGCCTTGAGCTTTTTTATCAACTCTTGACAAGTCCAAAATTACCATTAATTATATTCAATATCACTATATGAATATAATTGCACTTTAGGCTTTATTAATAAATTATATCCCAATACTTTATTATACATGCGACTCCTTCATTAAAATATTCGTAGTAATACAAAATCATGAATATAGACTGCCACTTTGAAGATTACTACATCTTAATTTTTAAGTACCTGGTTTAATCTTTTATGTTATTCATCATATATTTATGAAATTCAATTCCATATATATATATATATATATATATATACACTTTAGTAACTCCTTACTAAAGTGGTTGAGCCTAACACTCTGAATAACTAAACCTATTAAATTTATCTCAAGGGAATATTTTATATCCCCGTTAAGAGATTATGAATTCTATCTTGAAAATATATATTCCATTAACACTAAATGTGGCTGTCCAACATACTAAGATTTTGATCGTGACTTATAGATCTCACTCCTGATATATCAAAACAACCTACACTTCATGATCAAGTCCATTATTCTCTCAGGATTTAGAGTTGATGAAAATAGAAATCGTGAGATTTATTATTCATTTGACAGTCATTAGGAGAGTAACAAATCTCACAGCGGTCCAATTCATTATGTCTTAACTCTTAAAATATATCAACATACCAACTAGAAATCTCTATTTCTATAATCAAGACAAATCGTCGTAGTTGATATGTTATAATTTTCATAGATGAAATGCCCAATTTTATTACCAACTACGAACTAAGATTCTGAGTTTACAAAGAACTTGTGATTTATATCTTCTGTAATTAAATCACATAAATTACATATTATGCATCTCATGAACTAAGATAATGTCACATTAGGTCATTTATAAATAATCTCATATAATTAAACAATTTAATTATTTATGACATGCCAATAAATTGGATTTTAGGATATAAACCCCAACAAAAACTTGATTACAAATTCCACTAAAAAAAATTTAATATGACTACATATTTTGAAAACTTAATTGCTAGATTGCATGATTTTTATATTCTTAACATGCACATCAAATTTTGTACCAATTGGATATTATTGACTATTCAATCTATAAATTTTTATTTTTTATTTTTTTGTATAATTTTATACTACAAAAACTTGAAATTTAAACATTTAATTAATAACATAACTATTGATTTTTTATCTTCAGAAATTTTGTAATGGCAACTCATTTTGCAAAATCAACAGATTCATACTCTGATTTTCTTGTTTCTTAGTATTGGAAAATCAAAATTGGGGTGAAATATATATTAGAACAAAAAAAAAAAAAAACAACAGAAACTTTAATATTTAATGTGGTTCCACAAATTATATGTCATGTAAAATCTACAATCGATGAGAATCATTACAGCCACACTTGCAAATTAAATTCTATGCCACACTATAGGTTTATTACAACTCCTTACTTCTTTCTTATCAATGACGCAGGAAAATACTTATATAAATTAGCCTCCTCAAGTATGTTCTCAGTGCATACTCGGCAGCTTCTTGTATTCTCAATTTGAATAGAAGTCTAACCACTTTATTTTAATACAAATTAACATACATATCAAATTTCGTTCAAATCGGATGTTTTACTATTCGATCAATAAACTTATTTTTAATACACAATTTTTTATCACAAAAATTTGAAATTTTAACATTTGTTTGATAACATAACAATTAATCTTAGATTTTCTTAAAATTTTACAAATATGAATAATATAATATATAAGAACGTGTAATCTAACGGTAAGATTTCCAAAATTCACAGTCAATATAAAGATAAATAAGAAATTTAAAAGATTTTTCTCCAAACTAATTTAAAGAGAAACTTTGTTTGAATATGCTACCAATTTTATTATATTAGCATTTTTGTCACCAATCACATTAAAGTAGTTTAGACACATTTAGGGTTTGTTTAGGATCCGTTTATTTTATTAAAACTGAAAACTTTTTAATGAAAGTACTGTAGTTAAGGTAAAAGTTAGCTGAAATAGTACAAACGGATTCATGAATAGTACCAAAAAATGCAATGAAACCCATAAATAGTAGTAAAAATAAGCTAAATAGTAAAATAAGTTGGCAAAAATAATCTTACCAAATAGACACTTATTATGTTTTTTAAATGATTAGCGCTATAACCACAAGACGATAAAATCAAGTTGACAAGCTTTAATTGATTCTCAATTGGTTCTGCCACTAAAATCACTTTTTTACAAACTATTAATAGCTTTTCAGCTATGATTTGTTGTGAAAATGTTATGTTCATATTTTTGTTATCTTGAAATCTATAAATCACATTCATTGTTACATCAATTTGTAAGCCTTTGCATTGACATTTGGGGAAATTAATAAATTATACATTAGTTTTGGAAGTACAATAATATTCTACACATTCTTCTCACATAAATTGTGGATCATATAATAAATTTTGTGGGGGGGATGGGCCTCGGCACACCCTGGAGGCATTGACCCAAAGAGGTTAAGTTAAGGCACTCCTTCTACAACAAGACGTTTGCGCTAGAACTCAAGGTCCGAAAGGATCAAGCCAAGAGCTGAGTCTAGTACACCCGTGGAGCCCATGTCCCCGAGAGGCACAACCCTCCCGAGGAACATCTAATCATTGGACCAAAGGAACCTCGCTTCCATAGATTACCACGAGAACGCATTAGGGAAAACGTAAAATCCAATGTATCCCTGACCTCTGCATTTAAGACCCTCCACACCTAATATCAATTGCATCAATTACTTATTAACTGGCCTGAACAGGGAGGACAGCCCTAAAACTTGCTTTCATGATCACCAAATGGCAGAAAGGTGTGCTTATGGGACAAGCCACACCCCAGAATTCCTGCTAGAAAGTAGGATAGCTGGAGGAGAGAGGCTATAAAAGGGGGAGAGGATCAACAAAGAAGGGGATCCAAAAATATTGAGAGAGAAACTAGGAGGGAGAAAAACTTTTTAGGAGAGCTCAATTCATTTTCGTTCCTGTAACTTCCTCAGGAGATCCATTTTTATAAAATGTTAGCAATGATTCAACTCTTTTTATCTTCAATCATCTATCTAATTCTCCAATTGTGGATTCCATCTTGTATTTTTCATAAAATAGTTGTGTAAATCAAGAACAACATTAGCCCTTACTAGTAACTGTCTCTTTGAGTCTCCACAAATTTAATTAATGGAATTCACTATTATTTGAGAAGAGGAAATACTACATCATTTTATTCTAAAAGATTTGTATAATTATGCTCAAAATTATAGTAGTTTTAGCATTTTATTCGATAAATTATTATGCATATAACAAAGATAATGAATTTGATGGTGAAGATAGCTGGTCCACAAAAAAGGCTTCATCTTCGCGGAAGGCACCTTACATGTCGTACACATATCACGGGGCACCAATCTCATGCAGTGACTTCATATTTTGGCATTGGAAAAATCTAGTACTACAAACTATTATACCATTTCTTTGTCATAATTATGATATTGCAGAGTGCAAGTGATTAAAAAAAAAATTTGTAAGTCTATATGTAAGTAATAAATAATCACTCACAGTACGTCAAAGTTGTGGGATAGTTTTTGGTCCGAGAGCCACCTTTGTGGGAAAGAGCATGCATGAGCGTTGTAGAGTGCCATGCAAACGCAAGGATGCTAAGGAGCACAATGTCTTACCCAACAAAGATTTGACATATAACATGTACCTCATACCCCCTTAATCTATATATAATAATAGGTGAAACTGAAAAAAACTCAAATTAGAATTCAAAATTAGATTTCTAATTTGTGTCATGTGTCCTAAATTATTTATTCTTAAAGAGTTTTATTTCTTAATTTTAGAATCAAATGTGAGACTATATTATAAATATTTATCCAAATGAATTATTAAGTACAAAAATCAAAAAGTCTACAATAAATAAATCCTAAAAAAAAAAAAGTACTTCCCACTAATTTTTTTAAATAAAAAAAACATAGACAATTTACATTTTATACCTAATAATATCCTTACAAAATTTTTTTAAGAGTTAACAAAATATAAAAATGACTATCAATAGTATTTAAATTATATATATATGAATTATATTATGCATCTTATTGTATATCTTTAAGTATATCCATGCATATGCATTGAGTTACAAACTAGTTACTCTAATAATAAATAAATAAAAACTTGTATTTAATGATATAATACAGAAACGACCTTTCTCTTTTTCTAATGAGTATAAGAGATTCATTACTCTTTCACAAATGGTAAATATTCTTTAATACTCATTTTTAACGCACTCTTTCACACAATATCAATATCAATAATTGCATATCTTGATATAGACATTTTAAAAGGTGAAAATGTGATGTCCATTTATGAAGAATAAAAGTGAATTAAAAAAAAGGGGTAAATTAAAACTTACCTATCTGTGGATTGGCCAAAATTTAATTTACATATCTATAATTTGAAATTTAATACTTTACTCACCTAAGGTTAACTTAGTTAGAATTATGTAACTCAAATATATTAAAAATATGGTTAAATATGTAGTTGTGCTCCACTTTTATGTCTCTCCTTTAAAAAAAAAAAATATATATATATATATATATATAAGATCAAATAAGATCAAAATGAACCAAGCGAAGCACTTGTATCATGAGATTTCAAACCATAGGTAGGCATGCACCTTAAATTTTGGTGAAACCTTACGTAGGTTTAGGTAGATAAAGTGTCAAATTTCAAATCACAGATAAACAACTTAAATTTTGGTCAAATTATAAGTGAATAAATTGTAATTTTTCCTAAAAAAATTCACGTAAAATAATGAGAGAGAATCTATCACCCCTTCACAAAGAGTTCTCTATGCCATTACTGCTTTATTTATTTTTATTTTTTTTCTTTTGCTATACCATGTGCTGTTTAGTGGCTTTACTGTTGTCTTATAACCTTAAACTGACTAATTTTAAACTCTGGCTAAAACACGTGTTTGGCTATATGTGTTTGTTTATATATAATATATAATAGTTTAATTTGTTAAGTGTCTGATAAAAAAAATGTTGAATGACTGTAATTAAATATATATTATAATATACAGCATATAATAGATTTGTTTTTTACTGGTTAAACAAGTGTTTAATTGTTTGGTTTTGTGTATACACTTCGTTGTTTATATATATTTTTAAATTAGTCATATAACTAGTTTATAAAATTCAAATGTTTAGCTTTTAAAGTATGAGTAATTTATGGACAAATCATTTACTATTAATGCATATTTTAAGAGAATTTTCAAATTTCAGAAGCTATTACTTAATCATCTGTGCCAAAATGTGAAACTTTAGGTGTTGACCTCCCTAAAAGAGTTCAAACATATGATGCTAAACAAATAGACGTTGCTTTTTATTAACATAATCCTTGTTGAGTTAAAGTTAATATATGGAACTAAGTATTTGTTTTGACTCATACATATTTTTATAAAAGAATTTATTATAATTATTTGGCCTTCCTTAATAAATTTCCTGATTCTACCACTGTCTACTCTCTCCCTCTTTTTTCTCCCCTTCTGTAGTGCATGATTATGCACTAGCTCTCAATCAGGTCACAAATATTCCCCCTTATTTGTTCCCCCTATCTTTTGCACGATTGATTATGCACCTCGCTCTCAACTCTCATGTAACTTATTGTTCTTATCTATTGAGCCAATGCAGTGACAGCATTTATTTATTATATTTTCTATTCTCTCCACCTCGCTATACCACGTGCAATTATTTTATAGGTAATAATGACATAACCAATACTAAATATGTAAAGAACATCAACTAGCCCACTTTAAATTGTTTGGATGTAAAATAACATACAAGACCTTCATAGTTGACATTACAAGCCATGAATGGAACCCATGTAATATGGATGAGCATAGGCAAGGAAATATCTAGTCACCAGAGAGGATCTTTGCGTGACAAATCCTCTATATAATGATAATAGCCAAAGAGTTTTCTCCTACAAATGCACATTATCTTTTCTTAATTAGCACTTGTAAGGCTATTTGGTTTTAGAATATAAGCATCTGCCAAAATGTCTCTGTTTGGTAAGGTGGAGGCTGATGTAGAAATCAAGGCTCCAGCTGAAAAATTTCACGAGATCATCAGCTGCAGGCCACACCACATATCCAATGTATCCCCTGGCATAATACAGGGATGTGCTTTACATGAAGGTGAATGGGGCAATGAGGGCTCTGTCATCAACTGGGATTACGTCCATGGTAAGGAAATTTTAGATCATATATGACCATCTTTATATATATATATATATATGTATGTATATATATATATATATATATATATGTATATATATATATATATATATAGATTGTCATATATGATCATATATGGTCATATATAAAGTGGTCTAGCATTCTTTGAATCATTGTGTTTCCCTCTTTACTGAACTTGAGCTTGACTGTACAGATGAAACAAAATATTAATGGTGAGATCTAATTTGTTCAACTAGTAAATTTCTTCCTCACAGGATTTAGATTCAAATAGTTGCCTATACCAAAAATTAATTAGTCTTTTTGATAACGAAGAGTAATCACAATTCACAAGTCAAAAGTTGAAACCTATCGTATCTAACATCTAAAACTACATATATTAATTATTACAGTTGCCAGCAAAGTTACTGGATTGCAATCTATACGTTAGTTCATCTTAAACGAGTCAAAAGGCATAAGTATTGTGTGCCCTCTCTTCTATATGATTGCAGAAGACCAAAAGAACTGGAAGCACCGTAGGTAATATATACCATGGAAATTTGAATCAGCGTGCATATAGCCGAAAATAAGACCCGAAACCGACCCGAACCCAAAAATAACCCGACCCGAAATCGACCCGAACCCAAAAATAACCTGAAAATAAGACCCGAAACCCGACCCGAATATTCTCAAACCTGCCCAAAACCTTTTGGGTCGGGTCGGTTGGGTTTTCGGGTGGACCGGGTCCAGTGCTCGGTCCTACATATAGATTTATATTTAAGAAAACCTTCTTCTATGGGTGAACTATTTTACGTATAGTCATCTCTTTCCTTAATCAAGATAATTTTAACAATAAAAAGATTGAAAGAGAAATGTTTTCCCTCCCTTGCTTGGTACAAAATGGGAAAGAGAAAAATAAATAAGGAATATATGACATAAAATGTTCCCTACGCCGGAGAAATGATCACCAAGCTACGCTCGTCAAATACCGGTTGGGAAGACAACTCTCTTTTACTCGCCGCAACAGATCTCTAGGTATTCAAATCTAGGCTTAGTGTAAAGGTGGTTTTTAATTAGGGTGACTGCAATTCTAATAGTTTACATAACTCTTCAAATTTATCTCTCGTGCGACATCACTAACTAAACGTTAAGCAATCAAAAATTATACCAGCAATGTTTTCAAGTATATATATAGTTGTCTTAAATTCTATTAAGGAAGGTTTCTCCTTAATGTATTGAAGTTTTTGGTTCTATATGTTTTTTACGTTGCCCCTCATGCACAGAGCAATGTCAAGCCTCTAGGAATATTTTTCTAAACAGAAAATTATGTTTCGTTTCCTTGGTAAAAGCATGATGTTAATTTCTTAATTTGATTTTTTCTAATTTGAAACCACAGATGGGAAAGCCAAAGTAGCTAAGGAGATAATCGAAGCAATAGATAAGAAAAACAACTCTGTCACTTTCAAAGTTATTGAAGGAGATCTCATGGAGGAGTACAAGAACATCAAAAGCACTATTCAAGCTACTCCAAAGGGTGAGGGCAGCTTGGTGCATTGGACTATAGAATATGAAAAGCTGCATGAGAATATTGTAGAACCAAATACATTGCTTCAGCTTGCACTTGATCTCAGCAAAGACCTTGATGCTCACCTTGTCAAGGCATAGACAAAATGGTTATGTTTTCTCTTAGTATTGACTACGACAATAAAACAGTGTACGAGACTTTGTTCTCCTAATAATGAATTATGTATGTCAATTTTAATCTTGTGTGGGCTAACTGTAGCCACTTGTTGCAGAAATCCATGTACTCTTATGGTAACCTATATATTTTAATAAATGTGGGGCTTTTGTTTTATGAATATGAGTGTTTTCTCCAACTATAATTTATGTACGTGCGTTTCTGAGCTTATTGAAGCCGATCTACTACTATAATGAGTTGAATATCTTTTCCATGCATGAGGAGATTTTTTTTTCTCTGTAGTGTAGATTATCTGAGGTTTCAACCATGTTGAAGACGTACTTGACTTTATCATGGCAGATTCATTTGCAAAATATCATTTTGAAAGCTATTTTCTCACATAGTTAATAGAAAAATTTAGAGAAGTCCATAAAAATCGTCATATGATTTTTATTGACCTAATTAAGGAAAGCATGATAAGATCTTACTTCCAAAGCACATTAGCAGCTCACATTTTAGCCGCACATTAGCACAATAGCTACACCGCTCACGATAAGGACAATATATATATATATATAAAGAGTTCAGTAATTTACTTCCAAAGCTGATATAGTAGAAGGAAATCCTTTTAACGGTCCACAAAATAAGAATAATAATAAACAAGACCTAGAGCTAAAGAAAATGTGGTACCTAAAATCCTCAAATTCAAAAGTAAAAATTAATTATTTTATTTATGGCAAAATAGGTTGTTATACAAGAACATGTAGAATAAGAGGCAACTTCAATAATAGTAAAACAATAACAGAGATTTAATGCAAAAGAGAGAAGTGATGTGGTAGATGCGGAAGAGGAGAATCCTGAGGAGATTGCAAAGGTGGTGTCCAACAGGGACAGAACTATTCATGGACCATGGGCATAGACCATGGGGGACCTTAGCCCAAACAATAACAAAAATATAGATCTGTGGCCCATTTTTAGCCCTTCAAAAACAGGTAGAAAAAAAAATCACATTGACAAACCCTTCTTGTTTTTTTAATTAAAATATCCATAAACTCATACTGATACCAGTTGAATAGAGAGAGTCTCGTCTCCTTCACTTTCACTGCATAGTAGTTCAAGCCACACCCACACATCCATTCCATTCCAGTAAGACTCACCTTCAATTAATTTTGCAGTTTGCATCACATTGGCGATGGCAGCCCGATCTTTTGCTCATTGGTATTCTCTCTCTCTCTCTCTCTCTCTCACATTATTCACTCAATTACTTTCTATGATAACTCTCTCACTTGACTCTAATGATATGGATTCAATAGTTTTAGACTTCTAAGTAAAGTTGGAATTTTGTCTTTTAATAGTTGTTGAATTAGTAATTTAAGAGCATTCATAGTAAGGTTGTTATTATAGCAAAAAATGTTATTTTAGCTCTCAAAACCTCAAAGACCAAGCTTTGTTAAGGGTACTATATCTAAATTTTTTTAGCAACATGCTGTAGTAAACTGCTACGTATAGCAACTTATTGTAGCAACTATTTTTTTTTTTTTTTCTGTTCTTTGTGAGTCTGATAGGATTTTGTTTTTTTTTTTTTTTTTTTTTTTGGTGGTTTAGCGGTTGTGAGTTTGAGTTTGTGATTTGGTTTGGGTTTGTTATTTGATTGTGATTTGTTTGTGATTTTGGTGGTTGGGGGTTGAGGATTGAGGTTGTGGGTGGTGGTGGTGATAGTGGCAGTCACTACAAAAAAAATGCCTTTTAGCGACGAAAATTTTTTGACGGACCCAAAAAGCCCTCTCAAAAAATCCTATTTCCGATGGCAAAATAAAGCCCTCGCAAATACTTGGTAAAATGTGAAACATTTGTGACCAACAAAAAAAGCTGTCGCAATTATGTGTTGCAACCGTCACAAATGCTAATATTTTGGAGGGAAATTTTCCCTCCATATTATTTGCGAGGGACAATTAAAATTCTCTCACGAAAGTGTATTATTTGTGATGGTTAAAAATATGCTGTCACTAATACTGAATTATTTGCGAGGGCCAAGATCAACCTTCACAAATAATCATTAAAATGTTAAAATTTTTGGAAGGAAATGTTCCCACCAAATTATTTCCGAGGGACTATAAAAATCCCTTGTAGAAAGTTTATTTTTTTGTGGGTTAAAAATATGCCTTCACTAATACTATATTATTTGCAAGGATCAAGATTGGCCTTTGTAAATAATCATTAAAATATAAACTTTTTTGGATATAAAAGTTTCCGTCAAATTATTTGCGAGGGGCAATGAAAATCCCTCGTGAAAAGGATATTATTTGTGAGGGTTAATAAAATGCCCTCACTAATAATAATTATTTGTGAGGATTAAGATTGGCTTTTGCAAATAGTCATTAAAATATTAAAACTTTTGGAGGGAAATTTCCCCTCCATACTCTTTGCTAGGGATAATAGAATTTCCTCACAAAAAGTGTATTATTTGTGATGGTTAAAAATATACATCCACTAATAATAAATCATTTTAATGACCAAGATTAGCCTTTCGAATTAATCATTAGAATATCAAATTATAAATTAATGCTTCTCATAACACATTTACCAAACATTTATTCATTGTAGTTTTTATTTTATCTTGTTTTTTAAAAATTAATAAGTAAAATTATTAGATGTGAAGCTATAACTTAAACAAAAATAATATTTCAAATGCATACCTACCGAATTGATTAAAAATGGCTAAGATAACCAAAATCAATTGGAATTTGAGTCAAAGTAAAACAAAGGGGGTTAAGTTTATTGGTTTAGTGACTAGAAAGAAATATTTTTTTAAATTAAACCAAAATAGAACCAAATGATTACTATGTTTCTAGTAATATGTTTTTTCTAATAAATATAATAGACTAGTTGAAAATATTTTTCTACAAAAGATTCAAGATAAATTTATTCCCGGTAATAATTTGCCCATGTAATAAAGGGTAAATTTAGGTATAGTCTTTTAGGTGTAGTACACTAGGTTTTTTTTTTTTTTTTTTTTTCTCCTTTCTTTTTTCTAATTGAATTCAAAACCTTGGGGCATTAACAAAAAAATAAAAATAATCTTGTCTTTTCCAATGACAATTAAATTCAATGCAGCCAAACATTTGAATTCAATTGGAGATCCTAATATAGTGCACCTAATGTATTGTACCTAAGTTTTATATTTTGATAAATTGGTTTAATGATATTGACTATTTTATTACCCATTTGAAGTGGGCATTAAATGGTTTACCATTTAATAACTTTTAAATAATTGACTTTACTCAATCACACTAACTCTTCAAAATAACCACTGTACGGCATACGGCCTTAGGCCCATTAGGCCTTGGGCCTTGCCCCAAACACACCCCTAAGACTTTCTTAAGCCCAAACCCAATGGCATGCACGTTCCATTGATTACAAGCTAGACAGGCTCATGCCGATCATGTATGGATTGGTCGGGGGCTGTACTTACCAGGGGCATCCCATGACCTCAGCAGCTCGGTATTGGCTTGGGGAATATCACTGCTGAGGAACCTTTTGGAGGCTAGAACCAGTTCCAATGCCATTACCATTGTTTCCAATGAAGCATATTTCTTGTCAAGAATAATCAGATTGGGCCCCACCCACACGAGTGAGACCAGAAGGTAATCATGAGCACCCCACTAACCTCAAGCTATAAATAGGAAAAATGAGTAGAGAGAAGGGGTTGGTCATTCAGAGCGAAAGAGAGATCAAGAGAAAGAGAGAGAACACTAGTGAAGGGAGAGTAACTTAAAGGGAGAAGAGAGCTCTACTAAGGAAAAGCAACACATAATCTAGGTCTGGCTAGGAATTACCCATAGTAGGAAATCCATAGCCCACGTTATAAATTAATTGTCAACTTAATTCCAAATCCAGTCCACTAAGGAAATTCAAGCATGTACAACCACAATACTACACGAATGACTAAAATGATTCAAATACCTTTGATATGCCTAATATGATCAAAATATCCTTAAAACCTCAAAATTTTCAAAATACTCCACAAAACATGAAAAATACATTGAAAAGTTCAAAAAGATTGAAATATTGATAAAACAATTAAAATGACAAAGATACACATAAAATTCCAAAAAGTCTCATCGGAACCATACACCACCACCACCACCATGCATCCTCACCAACACGCATCCTCATTGTCACGAATATAAAATTGGATTAGTCAATTTTTTGTTTCTTTTCTTGCATTTTCTTAGCAACCAAACACCAAAACCCATTGAGAACAAAACCCAGCAAACACCAAAACATCTCAAATCCAAAAGACCATAACCCATTGAGACCAAAATCAAGCAATCAACAAACCCACCCCACGACTCACCACCAGACCCAAATGACCACCACTTCCACAACCACCTACCACCACCACCATGGAAGGACGAGGAAAAAAGAGAGAGATCCATCGAGAGAGAGACCCACTAAAAGAGAGACATTTATTTGAGCAAAAGAAAGAGTGAAGCACCAATCTTTGAGAGAGAGACATCGATCTAAGTGAGAGAGAGACCCACCGTTTGAGAGAGAAAGAAACTGATTTGAGAAAGGAGAAGTTTGAGACATTTAAGTTTGATTTTTTGTTTCTTTCTTGCATTTTCTTAGCAACCAAGCACTAAAACCCATTGAGAAAAAAATCCAGCAAACTCCAAAACACCAAAACATCTCAAATCCAAAACACTAAAACCCATTAAGACCAAAACCAGGCAATCAACAAACCCAACCCACGACTCACCACCGGACCCAACTAACCACCACTTCCACAACCACCAACCACCACTACCATGGAGGGATGAGACAAAAAGAGAGAGATCCATCAAGAGAGAGCCCCACTAAGAGAGAGACATTTGTTTGAGTGAAAGAGAGAGTGAAGCACCGATCTTTGAGAGAGAGAGACATTGATCTGAGGGAGAGAGAAGTTTAAGACATTTGGGTTTGATTTTGAGCAAAATTGAGAGATAGAGAGAGCAGATCGATGAGTGATGAGCGAAGAGCAAAGATGGTAGTGCTCAGTCATGGAGTTAAAGAGAGATCTGGTGGTTGCGATGTGATGAGTGAAGGTGGCGGTGCTCGGTCATGGAGTTAGAGAGAGATCTAATATTTTTGGTCAAGTGAGAGAGAGGAAGGATTGAGAATGTCTTAGAAGAGTTGGAAAACCGGTTTGAGAATGAGATTTTAGGGCTAAAGTTTTCTTTTGAGTATGTGATTGTGTGAGAAAATGCTTAATAAAATGTTATTTTGATTAATTTTTATTGATTTAAGAATATGAGTTATATTTTAGAAAGAACACAAAGAACATAAACATATTCTTCCAAAAAATTAATAATAATGAAAGGAATAAAAAAATTAATTTAATTATCTTTTTTTTTAAATAGAATTTTTTTAATTTTTATGTCATTTATTATTTATTTAAATGTTAATTAAATTAAACTAAATGATTTCAAATATACATATTTTTTTAGAATTAACAACATGGTATGGGTTAGATTGAAAGTTTTGTCAACAACTCCAATTTGTGCGTTTTAAAAAGAATCTATCAACCCATGAAAACAAATTTAAAGTGTTGTGTTGGGTTATATTATGTTGGCTCTAATTTATTAAGTCGATGGGTTTAATACCAACTCATTATCACAAGAGAAGTATTTTGTCTACAATATTTTTACAATAAATTTTATGTGGTAAGTTGTTATTGTTTCTAATTTGAATCTATTATAAAAGTCTGAAATTATATTTTCACCAACATTAAAAAAAAATTTCCCTCTCACAAAATTTCCCCAAAATTTTTTCCCTCTCAGTCTTTCACTTAGGGATTTCATGAGCTCTCCTCCTTCTCATTCTCACACTCTCTCACGGTAATCTCTCTTTCTCCCCTCACTCCTCTTCTCTCTTTTTCCCCTCCATCGGACCCATCTGCCACCGCCACCCATTGCACAGCCACCCATCTGCCACCGTCACCCACTGCACAGCCACCCTCTACCACTGAAGCTAGCCGCCACCGCCGTCGTCATCGACCTCCAATCTCGCCGTTAGGCGTGACTTAGTTTTAGTATTTGGTCTTTTGGCCTTCAATCCAGCCACTTTCCCTTATCCTTTCAGCCAATTATATATCACACTCAAGCATTTTACTCCTTCGATGCCATTCTGCTTAGAGCATTTTATCTCCTTCTCATAGCTACTTTCCTTGACTCAATCGGAGAATGTTTTGGTCACATTGATTTCACCTTCTAATTCAAGGTTTGATTATTTTCTATTCTATAAAGTTTAATTTGTTTCTCTCTCTACCAATCACCCCCTTTTCTCAAAAAAATTTGTTGTTGCTGGGGTGGACTTAACTAACAAACTTTTTATTACATGCACGGAAATTGTTTGATAGAATACCTGAATGTTTTCTTCTTTCTGTAGTATCTAACTTTGTAAAATTTCCATTTTGCAAGTCTATTACGTGGACATGTTTATTTCTTCCTACAATATATACAAGATTTGGTAATCAACGTTATTTTTCTTGGATGTCTATTTAGCCATGACTAAATTTTTCCAGGTCGCGCTAGATAAATTGGTTAAACCAACAAACAGTATCACTAACTACAACACCAGGTACACTTTTGTTTGAGCTTCTAGTAGACATTTATACACTTTTGTTTGAGCTTTTGGTAGACATTTATTTGGATATTTTTGAGCTGATTTTTAAGAAATGAACTCAACAGAAATATTTGGGTTTTGGATATCTTGTGTTTTCATCATTAAAGCAAGCTGTTATGCTAAGAAACTTTGTTGGGGTTTTAGCAACTTCCCATGATACATATTAATGTTCCCAGTATGTATCATCAATACTGTCTTTTTATTTATTTATTTATTTTTTAAGTAGGACTGTTTTCTTATATTATATATCATATACTATATAATAAAAGTTGAGTCCTACACGCTGTGACTGTGCCAATTGGATGTCCTCTCTCTGTGTATGTATGTTATCAGTTTTCATGTCCAGAGTGTTTATCATCATGAACATGATGTTTATTTTATTCAATAAAATTTTTATTTCCTATATATATATATATATATATATATAAAAGCATATATGTTATCAGTGTGTCAAAAGTGATTTGACTTGACTATTTTCCATTGATAATAATTCATTGTGGATATTCAAGTTTAGTGGAATCACATGTGAGTTGCTAAATGGGGTGACAACAAGCCTTAAGGAAATTCAGGTTTGTAACTTGGGTGTATGCTTACTTGATTAACATGATTGTATGATGTTGCTTCACTGATTGATTGCATGTTAAGACTACTTTTTTTTTTTAATTTATTATTATTTACAGTTGCATCCATGTTTAGGAAGATTTTCTAAAGCTGGTTTACAAAGAGACCATCCTTGTTGGGCATTCCTTGGAGAATGACTTGTTAGCATTAAAGATCTCTCATGGTTTGGTGATAGATACTGCAGTATTGTACAAGAGCCCCCGCGGTGCATCTTACAAAACTGCTCTAAGAGTTCTTGCCAGGAAATTTCTTTCTTAGGAGATACAACAATCAAGCAATGGTCATGACAGTATTGAAGATGCAAAAGCTACTATGGAACTAGCACTTTTAAAGATTTGATATGGCAAGTACTTCTTTTCCATTGTACCATTAGCAAATGGAAATTTGAGCAATAGTGGAGATTTGGAGAATTAAGAGTTTGATTATTTGATAGTTCCAACTTGGAAGATCTTTAAGCAAAAATAGCTTATATATAGTGGAAGATATTAACTATCATCTTTGCAAGTTTTTTGCTACTTTAAAACAAAATTGGGCTCATTACACCAAATGTGGTCCTTGTGAAGAGCCAAATGTCAACTAAATAACGTTCCCTATGAAATGAGGCAGGGAATGGAGCCACTGTGTCCAGTGTCATGGAGGATACTAGTGGAGATATAAATGTAGATGTCATTGTCATTGTGGCTATATAATACTCATATCTTGTCTGTAACAACCTGTGTTCTGAGTAACTTATTATGAAACATAGGGAAAATATTTATATGCTAAAATATATTTAATTTTCTTTGGTAACCCCTTTAGAGGCTATAGTTTACATTTGTACTTGCTCTTATATTCTTTTCGTTTGGAATTAGGACCTGGATTTGGATGCTAGAATAATATGTTCTCCATTTGGTTCATCCACAATTAGCCTGCTGCCTAATTTACTTATTACTACACACTTTTTGAGCAGCTATCTATCTCTTTTTGCTTCCGGTACTCTCTCTTTGTTTTTTTTTTTTTTTTTTTTTGTGTTTCTTTTTCTAATGGGTTCTAAGAAAAAAAAAATGAAAAGAGTATTGTGGATTTTGAGTGTTTTGTCTCTTGCTACCTTTTTTTCATGTCTGTGTGCTAGTTTGGATTTGGTTCATCCATAGGCAACCTGCCTAATTTACTTACTACTACACACTTCCAGAGCAGCTGTCTATCTCCTCTTGCTTCAGGTACTCTCTCTCTCTCTCTCTCTCTCTCTCTCTCTCTCTCTTTGTGGTGAGTTGCTGAATTGGGGCAAGTAGGTGGCTTGCATGAAGTTATAAGGTAGTTTTAGTTGATATTGGGAGTGTTGATTGTTTTAGGCAATTTTAGATGATTCTTGTTGAGTTGTTTTTATTTGATTAGTTTATTTTAGGGGCTTCTCTCTATCTTTTTCACACATGTGGAACACTAAAATGAAATGAGATATTTAAATAGATATCCATTACTAAAGAATATTGCTAGTAATGATGTTATAGTTACTAAATGTATTGAGATATCCATTACATGCTAATGGTGTTGCAATGGAGAAATAGTTGATAAAATTAAATGAAGAAGCCCAACTAAATACATAGAACCATGTCAAGTCCCAAAAAAAAAATCATGGAAAAGTCTTAACAGGCTTGATGAGCTAATATTTATACACACTTATTGAATGAGCAAGATGAAAAGTCCAAAATCTCTAAGATTTTCTTGTCATTCTATTCTATCCATTTATATGCACTTATTGAGTAATCTTGGTTGTATGTAGGACGTTCATCCGATCCAACAATCTCCAGCTCTTCAAAAATCATCAGCTGCATCCTATCAACCAAGCTGCTTATAAGTTTTATGTTGGTGTTTGATGACTTTTTGTGTACAAAGAACTACATTTGAACAACTGCATTTTTTGGAAGTGTTAAAGGATATTTTTAAACACTTTGGAACTTTGATTGTGGTATTAGCTTGAAATTTTGATGATAGTTATAGACAATATTATGTATTTGATAATATATTTTTATGTTAATATAATGTTAGTTTGGAGACATTTGTGGTGTTGATAATTAGTTACATTTGTGGTATTGTTTCAGTAGAACTAAAATTATTACAGATTGTTTGTAATAGGACTATGGTTTTAAAACCCAAGAGAAAAAAAAAAAAAAAAAAAAACCCTATAGTTGCTGGCAAAAAGCACCGTTAAAGGTCTAAAATTATGATATAATTGAAGACCTATAGCGGTGTTTATAGCTTATGGCTAAAGCTTCACACATATAGTGGCAGGCGTAACCGTCGCTAAAAGGTGCATAGAGTTTGTTGTTTAATAAGCCCTATAGTGGCGCTTATTGCCCGCCGCTAAAGCCCTGACAAATAAATTTTAGCAACGACACTATTTGTCTCTAAAAAGTATGTCGTCAATTTGGAATTCGCAAATAATTAATTGTGAGGGTATGAAGGTTCTCACAAATAGTTGTTAACGACAACTACTTCCCCTCGCTGAAAATAAGTTGTCGACTTTTCTCATCGTTTAGTAATATATTTGTGAGGGCAAATTTGTTCAATAACGACGGTAGATTGCCCTCGTAAATTATCTATTTGCGAAGGTTTGGTCGCAAAATCTCTTTTAGCAACAAGAGCAAATACGACGGCCTTCGAGGGTCATATGCTCTCGCTAATAGCCTTTTGCGACGATATTGGAATTTTTGCGAGGGCATTTTACCCTCGCTAGTAGACTCTTTTCTTGTAGTGAGTGGTGGCTGTAGTGGTGGTGGTTGATGGCAGTGGTGGTTATGGTTTTTTTTTTTTTTTCATTTGTTTTTGGTGATGGTTGGTGGCAGTGGGTGTGGGTGTGGGCGGCAAAGAAGGGAAAGAGATGGTGGCAGTAGGTGTGGGTGGCAAAGAAGAGAGAGAGAGAAGAAGACAGAGAAAGAGATGGAGATGAAGAATTAAAAAAAATAAAGCAATAATATTTGAATGAATTGGTAAAAAATAGAACCTTTGACATTGGGTGTATGGTAAAGTAATGTGTTAAAATAGATAAAGTAGTCTTTTAAGTTGCTAAAAGCTCAATTTTTTAGCTTCTTTACTGTGAATCCTATAAGGGCGTAAAAGGAGTAGCAGGCTGTAAGGTTGTACAATTTATAAGGTTGAGTGTTTTTGGATTTGGGATAGATTTTTTTTTAGTTTAGGTAAAATATAGTTAACACCCCTAAAATTTTGTAATTATCTACTAATTAAGATTGTTAAAATTGGGATCCTATGCATAATCTCTAGAGAATTGGATCAGATTGATCATAGGATTGAATCATGGTTATAAGATTACTTTTCTTTAAAAAAAAAAAAAAGCATTTTTAGCAATTTTGTATGTTGACTAATCATTAAAATTATGAATTTATCCATAAAGAAAACAAAGTTTTGCATCAATATTACATAATTAATATATATATATATATATATATAAACCAAAACCTCTGAAACTTTCACAATTTTTTATGTTAGCACAATATTTAAATAAAATTATCATTTTATTTAAATAAAATTATTTTTATTTAGTCCAAACTTGACAATGAGTGAAACTTTATCTCCCTATCAAGTCCAATTTAAACTCAAACTCATCATTATCATTTTTTTAAAATAAAATTATTTTTGTTTAATCCGAAGTCTTTGAAGTTCACACAATTTTCCTCGTCAACATAATATTTAAATAAAATTATCATTTTATTTAAATAAAAAAAATTGTCCAAACTTAACAAAAAGTGAAACCCTATCTCTCTAACAAGTCCAACTTAAACTCAAACTCAAACTTATTATTATCATTTTTTAAAACAAAATTATTTTTGTTTAATCCAAACTTAATAAGGAATAAAACTCTATCTCTTTAACAAGTCCAACTTAAACTTAAACTCAAACTCAAATGTTGATGATTTATAAATTTTCCCAATACTAATTGAAATCTTAAACTTGAAGTGGACTTATCCATTGAATTCTCTGGGAGGCCAAGGGACTCTTTGACCGCAAAATTCTCACATATGTTCAAATCTATTCAATTCAAGCTTAATCAGTTCTAGGAACCGTGGAACTGAGAAGTTCAAAAGTTGTTTGGAAGGCTCAGTCTATCTAAATCCCCGAACTTATCATATTCTACATGGCATATATATAGACCAGCAAGTATCTGTCAACCTCACACACTCGAAGGAATGAGATAAAACAATGGCAGAACATAGAATTGGGTATATTGGGGTCGTGACACCAAGCAGTAAGGGCAATTCAAGCAAAAGAATGGCAAATGAATCATGAACACTATAAAAGCAATGCAAACCCCAATTTTTTTTTTTTTAAGCCGAATAGAGTTATAAGTTCTTCTTATGTTATTTTCTTCTTCTCGACTTTGTTTTTAAAAAATTAATTTTATGGTTTTTCTTAACTTTTTCATGTATTTTTAAAAAAATAATTTTCGTACATGAACCACCATACTCTCTTTAGCCTTTTTTTACAAGATAAAGAAGTTTGCAATAATTGAAATTATTCTTTTGAATGTAACTCATATTTCTCTTATATTTATCTATTGTTTAGTCTTTTTTTTTTTTTTTTTGTTTCAATAATTCCTAAGCAGTGAATCATCTGATTCTTTAATATTTTTTGATCTTTTATAAGTTTTAATATCTAAATTTTTAAGTTATTTTTTTGCAGTATTTGAAACTGTCTAACAAATTTTTTATAAGCTATTGGACGTTCAAGCAATGGCTTCTTCGTCAAATTATAACACAAATTGAAATCATACAAGAGCAAATTATGCAATGGTATAATTTCTTAATTAATTTAAGATTTTATAAAATTATTTTAGTCTACCTCACAAAGAAGTAGGTTCCCATACATAGTACAGATTAGTTACTAGTTTTTACATAATACATTGCTACACCTATACTAAAAAAATAGATATAATTTTCAACAGAGTTTAACCAAAAAGATCAGTAAAAGATTAATTAGCAAAATAATTAATAGGGTCAAAATTAAGGCACCAATAATGATTGTGTATGTTAAAGAATCATTAGAATCATTAAATTAAGAAAATAATAAATTGGACGTAGTATACATCTCTAAGAACTGAAATTTATTTAATATTTATTGACATAAATTACTAAGAAAATACAAAAATTACCAATATATGAAAATAAGAACAATGTTTGATACTTCAAAGTTCTAATACCATAAATTAAGAAGGAAATCATATATTACACACCCTTTAACAACTAATTAAAATAAACTTTTTAAATCATGTGTACTATTAATATTATTAAATCTTGTGTTCAACATGTATAATTTGTATTCAATTCGATGGCCATGCATATTTTTATTTATTTTTTAACGTAGAAAAGCCAAGTATTATATTTACGACTTCTATATTTAGGTAAGCTTACTACAAAATGCTAATAAATTGATGTGGAAATAAAAGTAATTAGAGAAACCTTAACACATAATTATTAAATGTCTTAATTATCATTTTTAATTGGTGACCAATTAATATGTAAAACCTATCAAGTAAAATTTGTAATAGTACCCTAGTATCACTCAAATAAAAAAATCTTTAAAAAAAATAGTAGGAACTCACAAAAATAAAAACATGACACTAATGATATGATGTTCAAAAAATTATACCCATTTAAAATCCCACCTACCCCGAAAAATTATACCCATATATTATAACAGCGAAACAATTGTTAGTCCAAGAATGTTAGCAGCAGAAATAATAGTAATAACAACAAACATAATAACGAAAGTAAAAGGGCCTCTACAAGCTAGATATAAACTAAAAAGAGCTCAAACTCCAACTTACTTAAACTTATTACCCTACAAGGCCACAAAGTTATGTAGTTTAGAGAATGGGTCAGGATAGCTATCCTCTTGATTGAGATGATAGAGTATGGTTCTGTGTTTGAGGGAGGTAAAAGGTCGCCTAGTGATGCATGTTAATTCTGCTGTATATACTCTACTTTCTCAACTTTTTTTTTCCCCTTTTACGTTTCATTTTCTTTTCCTATTTCTCTCGTCTTTCACTTTCAACTCACTATTATGATTCTCTTGGTTACTCTGCTCTTCCTCTTCCTTCTAATGTGTGCTATTCCCATATTCATGGGTACTATTTCTTTTATACCCAAGATCAATCTTAGGTGATTATCCTTCCCTGCCCTTGCTTTCCATCAATCATTTTGTCTACTATTTTTATTTAGCCAACACCTACAACATACCATTATGGTCGTGTGTAGGTGGGTTCAATTCCACTACCTTCTAGCCATTGGAAGTGGATTTAGTCCCACTACTTGCTTAGCAACTGTTCGTTTTTAGACCCCTTAAAACACAACCAAATTAACCTAGTTATTTAGCCAAGTGATGAACTTAGATAAATTATGCACATCTAAGTTAACACAAATAAATCATATCATGTAAAGCAGCGAAAAAATAAATAACAAAACGATATGATAACTCAGGAAAACCAAACCGGTAAAAAACCTAGGGAGAATTTACCCTAACTATCCTCAATGTAAAAAGAAAATCAACTATGAAAGAATTGAAGTATGTACAATAGCGACTTAGACCACTAACATCCTATTGCTACCTCGAGTAAAAAACTTACTACCACGACCACATGATAGCTCCGAGTCCAAGGACTACTTCTTTCTTTGGCCTTTGCAAAACACATACACTCACGCTTGTGACTTTGAGATCTTACTCAAAGGTTTAGCAACACAAACTCTCATGTTTGTGACTCCAAGACCACCCTTGAAGATTTAGACCATCAGCACCTTTGATGACTAGAGAAGGCAGCAACTTCTACAACGCCGGATCTTGAGATTCTTCAAAGAATAACACCGGTAGAAGATATGAGAGAGCTTTTTGGGTAAAAAAAACCTAGATACAAAAGAGGCACACTCTTCTCTCTCTGAAAAGCCTTTTAAAAACGTGCTTAGGGTTTCCTTTATATATTAGAAGAAGTAGATCTAAAACTCTAATCCTTAATGGGCTTGAACTGTTGTTTGGGCTTAATTAAAATTCTGCAGATACGACTTTCGATCGGTCGAGCCTGTCTTTCAACCAATTGAACCAGGAAATTTCTGAACTCTTCTTTCTGCAGCTTACTTGTTCTTGAATCTTGACTTGAATCACTTTGAGCATTATCTAATAATACCTATAGACTCTAGGATCTATATCTAGACAAGTTTGTTATCACGATTTGCCAATTATTCTAAACTTTTAGAACCTAATAGTAACAAACTTCCTTCCTCTTTTGGGCAAAAGTCAATCCTACCACAATACAATTATCTCTCTCTTTCTCTAAACGGCAAAACCTCATTAATTCCTCTTGTCCTCACTTCCTAACATGCATTAGATGGTTTCCACCAATTTCCTACTAGTTTTGATAAATATGATTTCCCAGCGAAGCATCTCCCAAAAGGGGTATTGGCAGGATACCAAAATTAGGTTTTTTTTTCCCTTCCACCAAACTACACCCTCTATTCCTCTTCAGTTGTGGGCCCTGCCTCCCTTGCATTGGCTGGGTTGCAAGTCGACAGGGCTCCAGCTGCTCCACTTCTCATTCTTTGGCTTCTTCTTCTTCTTCATGTGTTTCCTACTGCTTTTGTTTTGTCTTGTTTCCTCTTCACGTGTTTCCTGCCACTCTTGATTTTGTCTTGTTTCCTTTTCAAGTGTTTCCTGCTTCTATGGCTTTGTCTTGTTTCTTCGTGTGTTTCTTGCCGCTATGGCTTGGCACGGTTTCACTCTGTTTTACCTCTGCAAAATTGGAATTCATCATCATCCCTATGTACAAGGGAATTACGGGCTTTTTGCCATATATTGGATTGGACCTGCTAACCTTTTTGCTTTCTTTTTTCTTCATTTATTTACTATATTGGGTTGGGCTCTATTTTATTCTCAAAAAACTCTTCCTTTTTAGGCTATCACTTGGATCTTATTTGTGCATTCTCTTCTCTTTGGGCCTTTGGAATACGGCCTAATTACTATCTCTTTGCTCATACTCTAACCCATCTCTTAGGACTCTCTTGGGCTTTTCTCCTCATGGGCTCTTGGATACAAATTTACAAAAATAAGTATCAATAATATCTTTAGTTGATACTTCTAATTTGAAACCACATTTGGGAAAGTAAAAGTTACTAAGGAGAAAATCGAAGCAATAGATGAGAAAAACAACTCGATCACTTTCAAAGTTATTAAAGGAGATATCCTTTAGGAGTACAAGTGCCTCAAAGCCGTTGTAGCTACTCCAAAGGGTGAGGGCAGCTTGGTGCATTGGACTATGGAATAAGAAAAGCGGAACGAGAGTTTTCCAAAACCAAATTCACTACTTCAGTTTGTACTTGATCTCAGCAAAGGCCTCAATGCGCACCTTACCCAAGTATAGGAAAAAAGTCTATGATGCATCCTATTATTGTGTACAACAATAAGAGGTCCATAGTTTTAGCATGACTGCTCTCTCCTATTATAAATTGTGAACGTAAATTTATTCTTGTATGGGCTTTACTGAAGCTACTAGATGCAGTTATCCATATGCTCTTATGGATAACCTGTAGAATTTAATAATTTTGGAAGTTTGTATTAGTTAAAGGAGGGAAAGTGCTTATGTGTTTTTTCCAAGTATAACGTATATACGTATGTTTTCGGACCTACTAAAGCTGATCTCTACTCCTTATCTAATTAAGTTATTTTTAATGTGAAAAACTTCTTTAAACCCCGGGATAAATTAACAATTAACTAACTTAATTCGATTAGGTGATTAGAACTTAGATTAATTATCACAACCACGATAAATACCAAATCAAAAATCAAAGAACTAAACATAAGAACCTGAAGATTTAGTGAAGAATTAGAACATCAATGGGGAACACTCCAAATGAAAAACCACTACTAGGGTACCTCTACCCCAATAAAAGCAATTTACTATAGATAAGAAGTTTTACAATCTAGTAAAACCATTAACTTACTAATGTGACCCCACCAACTCTAGAACTTTTGAACTCTTCATACATGCCTCACGAACTTCTTCCATAATCACGACTAGATCCTTGAAGATTTAATCTCCATAGTAACACACTAGGATTGATGGTTCTATGGCTTTAGCTCTTGAGCTTCAAAAGGTAGCAACATTGTTGTGAAAATCAACTTCTAGAACTTTTTATCAAACTTAGGTTTAAGTTGAAGTTTTCTCTCAATGTAGAGCATAGAAGTAATCTCGCTAAACCTCTATGAAGTTGTGCTCGTAATATGTTTTTCATACGTTTGAATGTAAGCCACAAAAACCTAGGCAATAACCTACTTTCAATAATTGCACAAAAACCCTTAAACTTCCAAAAATCGTACAAAGACTCCTAAACTTTCATGAACTGCAAAAATTATTATTTCAATCCTAAATTTCATCAAAATAAAAGGAATTCCTACAAGATTAATGAATTGCTAAATAAAATCCAAATTACATCCACGTTTCACAAAAGGATCTAACCATAGTATATTCCGTGTTGTCCTTTTTTCATGAGAAAAATGCTTTTGGAGAGTGAGTTGCAAAATAATTTGAGCTTATTATGATGCAATGTTATGGAGGTTCACCATATTTAATTCCAAAATTGAAATTTATCTTTTCCAAATAAATATGTTATTAAAGCATGTCTACCTCTACTTCCAAAAATAGTTTCTAACGATGCACAAAAATTGGCAGTGAATTGTTGGCACCAAATCACACTAATGGGTACCTGCAAAATAAGAACACAAGGACCAAACAAAAGGCACCAGTGTGGTACTAGCCAAATACCCTTCGAAGGTCAAGTTAGTGAACGAAAAATCTCTAAGAACTCTATAGTGAGAGAGTTAGGGATTTTCTGCGTATCTGAAAAAAGAGAAGGTCTAGTGCTTATACAGTGGAGAGTAGTGAACCCAGATCCCTTAAAAGTGGGGATTCATCCTGGTAGGGAAGATCTGGTATTAGATTTTTCGAGATTTTAGGATGTCTTTCCATATGAGGGAGATATGGGTGCGTAATAAGGTTTTTGTGCGTGATACACAAGATGTTTCCATATATGAGTATTCGTGAGGACGAAGTAAGGCCACATAGGACTCGTCGGCTTTCCTCTCCGTCGATCTATGTGTAAACACAAATTTTTTTCTCAATTGTAGAAAATCAAATCAAACAACTGAAAATAAATATGGTTTGCAAATATAAATTTGTATTGATGAATAATGAGTACAATCTCTATTTCAATTCTTTTACAAAAGAATACCCTCTGATTCTATCTTCGTTGAACTTAACTCAAACAAGAAATCTTCTTGAATTTGGCTAAAAGATGGATCGAATTGTCTCCACAACAAATCTCTAGCTTCGAGCTTATTAGAGATTTATTGTTCTTCGAGTCTTTGAATGTGAAGGTTTTTTGGGTTGAAGTTCTTCAGGGCTTTTGAGGCTTGATCCTTCGAGCTTCAAAGATTTGGGGTTTGTTGAAGTTTATGGAGGCTTTTTATAGCTTAATTCCAATAAACTTCAAGGAACTCGAATAAGAGATCTTCTTGACTTTGGTTGGAAAATGAATTGAACGGTTTTCACAACGAATCTCTAGCCTTGAGCTTGTTAGAGATTTGTTGTCCTTCAAGTTCTCCAAGCCCTTTGAATGTTCTTCAAGTTCTTCAAAGATGCTTCAAGTTCTTCAAAGATGCTTCAAGTTCTTCAAAGATTCTTGAGACAGAATTTCTCCAGAGCTTGGACCTCTTGAAAACTTTCTCCTCAAAATGAGAGGGGATGTCCTCTATTTATAGTGATTTTAGAGGATGACCTCCACTTCAAATTGATATACTTGAAAGTATGTAGTAGACTTTTGATTGGCCCAAATTCTTCTTAGAGATAATTATCTCTATTTATCTATTTTGATAAATATCATATTTTGATAAAGATAATAATCAATAAAGATAAATAATTATCTCAAAGATAATTATCTATCAATTCTGAATAGGAAATTTATCTTTATTTTATTTATTTATAAAGATAATTATCCATAAATTTTGAATAGAAAATTTATCTTTACTTTGTGGGCCAAGTGACACGTGACAAATTTTAATATGCCAACGTAATATCCATTTGGATGACACATGTCATCATTTGATTTAGTTAATTTAATGACAAATTAATTTAAATTTTGTCACTAAACTTTGATGTGGCATTTTATGATTGGCTTAAAATTTTGCCTCCTACACTATGGTCCTCCATTGCCAAGGATCTTCCGTCGGTTTATAGGGGACATGCACTCGTCGGTTTTATGGTTGCATCATCCACATCATCGTTGTCTAAAGGCTCCATTGGCTTTCATGAGGCCGATGGTTCCGTAGGTACCGTCAGCCTTCATAGGCTCTGTCTGTTTATAGGTCCCAATTTCCTTGCCGAAAATAACCTTATCAGCTTCCCCCTACTCCGTAGTTCTATCAGCTTAGGCTGACAGGTTTCAGGGTAATAAAGGTCTTTATGAGCATTAATTGGAAGCATTAGTGAAGAGTGTGTCATTAATGGCATTGGCAGCTTTTAGATTACATGCTAGGTGACATGTGGAACTTATTGGTTGGCCTCGTTTCTAATCAGAAGAGTCGCTTCATATACTACGCCCCTTCGCTCTATAAATAGTTCCTCCTCCTATAGTTATTTTCTTACTTTATTTTTGCTTCTTGAGAGCTTGGGATCAGAGCTATTCAGTCATCATGGTCATTTACGAGCAACCCAACGCTGTGTCACTCCGTCATCCTCGAGTAATCTATCGCTTTAAGCCACCGTCTACCCTTTTCGTAAGTCTCTTTTCTTTATCTTATTTTCTTATTTTCCTAGCTGGTCGTCATTTATTTAGAGACCCGTCAAATAGGCTCTTAAAATACCTCCATCGCTTGTAGGTGAATAGATGTCTGGTGATAGAGAAGCGATAAGTGAACAATTATTGTCAGTCCATGAGGGTGTGAGTTACGACGAGATCTATCCGTTAGGACGCGAGCCCGTGGAGGATTTAACTTGGTCCCTAGGAAGGGAACCATCTGCTCACTCCCCTACTGAGGAGGAATAGGAGTATGAAAATGGTGAGAAAGAAGGAATAGAAAAGGGTGACGAGGGGAAGGAGGAAGAGGAAGAGGAAGGTGACGAGGAGGAAGGTGTTGAGGAGGAAAGTGACGAGGAGAAGGATGAAGAGGAAGGCCAAGTGGAGGGTGACAAGGATGTGGCCTAGACATACAGTAAGGGCCATAGAAAGTTCATCCTTTTGCTGATATGAACGGTGAATGATTTTTATCCGACCATGTCCTAAAAGGTCTTTGACACCCTTCGTGACCGTTACCAAATCCCTATGAACATTCCCCTCTGGTTGCCAAGGAAGTTTAAGAGGTTTTACTCGGGAAAGACAACGGACATCGGCATGTATGATGCCATGTTCACAGCAGGACTGAGATTGCTATTGACAGAGTTGCACCGTCAACTTGCCAACTATCTCGTTCTGTCCGTCAGCCAACTTATCCCTAATGCATGAAGGATATTTATTAGGACCGAGATGATATGGGGTCAGTTAAGTGGTGGTAACCTTCGCCTCACCCTCAACGAGTTCTTCTATTACTACATGCCTCAGCAAATTTCCTCGTCGAAGGGTATCTATCACTTCCTAGCAAGGAATTCGTCATTTAGGTTGGTATCAGATATGCCTGACTCTAATAGGAATTGGAAAAATGGATACTTCTTTGTTCAAGGGACGAACTGGTGGTGTAAACCTGAGGAGTGGGATAGTATGCCTGACGAGTTTGACATTACCTGGGACGTTGTAAAGGAGTTTGGTGTGTCGTCAGTATTCATTTTTCATTGCCTCGTCGGTTTTAGTTGCATATCTAGCGTGTTTCTTTTTCGTTTTCAACTCAAATCCGTCCGCAAATTGACAATAAACAAGAAAGCTTCCTTAGGCAAGTTTGGGTGATCCCTTTTGAGCAGAGGAAGTGGAAGGACTTAGTCACCCTTGACACTCTCCACGTGTTCTGTGGTGGTCCAGAGCCGACGCCTATAGCTAGACGATTGCACACCTTTTCTCGTCAGCGTAAGTTTTTATGTCCGTTTATCTTTTGGTCTGCCCATCTCTTTTCTAATCCTTTCCGTCACCACTTTCAGAGATGGATGAAGGCAAGCAGAGGGCGATAGTGAGGAAGTCGACTGCTGCATGCAAGCAATAGGAGGGAGCGCCAACATCGGCGCCTAAGGAGGCCTCTAAAGTTGCCCCCAAAAGAGAAAGCAACACGAAGGACGACCGTCTGTCCAAGAAGGTGACGGGTCAATCTATTAGGGAACAGCAACAGAAATCCCCCCCCCCCCGCCTCCTCGTCTTGGGGCTGGAAAAGGCTTGATGACGAGGAAGGGCCCCGTCGTCCCCAGTCCTGTCTAGAGGCTAGTCACTCACAAGGACTACGCCATCGAGATGGTCAATTCGATCATCAGGGATACAGACTTGGACGCGTGTGGTGAGCATACCTCAGAGGATCTAGGGGCTTCTGGCCTTTATGACTTGTCAACGGTATGTATCCATCAATTCTAGTGCTCCATATTTTCTCTCTTTATTCTAACTATCATCCCTATATTTCAGGCAATGGTGTGGATGAGGGCCCTTCGGGATAGGTGTGTGGCCAACAAGGGGGTGATTCGTCGGTTCCAAAAGCGCCAAGAGATCGAGAACAAGAAAAGGGACCAGTACAAGAAGGTCGTCCATACTCTCAACACAGAGCTGATGGCCAAGATTGCCCAGCTAGAGATCCATCATCGGGGGGAGTTGGAAAAGTCAAACACCAACCTGACGACGGAGCAGGCCACCCTCCATGAGCAGACGAAAAAGGCTAAGGCTAACGCCGTGGCAGCATTCCTGACCTCGCAACCATATTTTGACGAGTGTGGTGGCTACTATGGTGATGGGTTTGACGACTGCTTGAAACAAGTGGCAGTCATCTACCCGGACTTGGACTTGTCCCAGGTGGTTATAGATGATACTATCCCGCCAACCCCTAGGGGTGCTGATGCTGCTAACAACGAAACTAATGACTCCATCCATACTATAGAGAAGGAGGTGAAGAATCCTGATGCCGAGGTCATCATCCAATTTGTCCCAAAGGATCCAGCCGCCCCTAAAGATCTATCTGCTGCTAATGGCCTGTCTACTGCAGATCAACTCCCTTCTGACACTCCTCCGTCCTGATTTTATTTTTTTAATGTTTCTTTTTAGTATGCTTAATTTTAAGACAATGGTAGACGCCCCTTCTTTTAGGCCTTGTGTAAAAACACTTACCCCCGTTGGGTTTATTTATATCTACTGCTTTTTATTCATTGCTTTTTACTTGTCATTTTATTGCATTGTATGCTTACTGTAATTGTGGATATCCCCACCCATCCATCATAAAGACTTGGTCATGTACTTTTGCTAACCGTCGGTATTTTATTGCATCTGTCTGCCTTTTTTATGTATTTACCTAGTGAATTTTAGTGACTGGGTAATCATCGGGGTTCCTAGCTATCCATCTATCCCGTGGGTCGGACTTAGTGGGACTTTTGTGACCAAGTACCCTTCAATATCCTCGATCGTCCATCTGCCCTGTAGGTAGGACTTAGTGAAAGTTTTCATGACTAAGTACTCGTCGGTATCCATAGTCATCCGTCCACCCTGTAAGTAGGGCTTTGCAAAAATTTGTGACTAAGCACCCATCAGTATCCGTAGTCATCCATCCACCCTGTAGGTAGGACTTAGCGAAAATTTGTGACTAGGCACTGATCGGTATCCATAGTCATCCGTCCACCCTGGAGGTAGGACTTAGTAAAAATTGTCACTAGGTACCCGTCGGTACCTATAGTCATCTATCCAACCTATAGGTAGGACTTAGCAAAAATTTGTGACTAGGCACCCATCGGTATTTGTAGTCATCCGTCCACCTTGTAGGTAGGACTTAGTAAAAGTTTGTGACTAGGCACCCGTCGGTATTCGTAATCATCTATCCACCCTATAGATAGGACTTAATAAAAATTTGTGACTAAATACCCGTCGGTACCTATAGTCATCCGTCCACCCTATAGGTCGGACTTAGTAAAATTGTGGACAGTTTTTTGAAAGGTAGTGTAGAACAATGTATCTAATAAACCTCCAAAGTCTTATTAATAAAAAAAAAAGCTTAAAAACTTAATATCCTTAAAACTTCAACATCTTTCAATATCCAACTTTAACATAAATAATAAAAGAAAACGATAACATAGGCTGCACTCGTCTACTACTGGTAGTATTTCCTCATGTGCTCAGTGTTCCATGAGTGATGGAGCCTTTGCCCGTCGAGGGTCTCTAGGTGGTAAGTCCCCTTTCTATGGTAGTCGACGATCCTGTAGGGTCCTTCCCAATTGGGGCCCAACTTGCCCTATGTGGGTTCTTTGTTAGCCACTGTCACTTTCCTTAGGACAAGGTCCCCGACTTGAAAATTTCGAGGCTTGACTTTGGCATTGTAGTACTTTGCCATCAAATCCTGATAGCGAGCGATCCATTGCTCTGCTACCACTTTAACTTCATCCAGAAATCCAACTATAGGCTCATCCCCTCTTCATTCCTTTCTTTGTCAAGGTGGGATATTCGATAGCTGGTTAGCCCAACTTCTACCAGGATGACGGCTTCACTTCTGAACGCAAGGCGAAAAGGTGTCTCTCCTGTAAGTGTGCGAACCATCATTCGATATGCCTAAGGTATACCAAGTAGTTCATCCAGCCATATACCCTTTACCCCCTCAAGCCGAGTCTTAATCATCTTGAGTAAGGATCAGTTTGTAACCTCAACCTGTCCATTGGCCTGAGGGTGGCCGAAAGAGGAATAGTGGTTCTTAATCCCTAACTGATGGCAGAAATCTCTAAACGCGTCGTTGTCAAATTGCTTTCCATTGTTAGAGACGAAGACCTTGGGGATTCCGAAACAACAAATGATACTCTTCCAAACAAAGCTTCGGACATTTTTCTCCATGATAGTGGCCAACGGTTCTGCCTCAACCCATTTGGTGAAGTAGTCGATCCCTACAACAAGGAATTTGAGCTACCACATAGCCATGGGGAAGGTCCTACTATGTCCAACCCCCAGTGGGTAAATGGCCAAGGGGCATTCATTGGTGTAAGTTCCTCCGATGGTTGCTGTATGATGTTGCTGAAGTGCTGGCACTTGTCGCACACCTTCACGTAGGACTAGGTGTCCTTCTACATAGTAGGCCAATAGTATCCTGCTCGTATCAACTTGTGGAACAGTGAATGTGCTCTCAAGTGGTTCCCACACACTCCTTTATGGACTTCTCTCATGACATAGTCTGCTTATTCAGGGACTAGGCATCTCAAATATGGACGGAAGAAGCCCCTCTTGTAAAAGACATCTCGGATTAGTACGAAACCCTCAGGCTGTGGGAAGCATTGTGGCCTTCTCAGAACGTCCTATTTCTAAGGTAGGATATGATTGATGTTGTCCAGTCAGCTCCCATAGGAATCACCTGTACCTCTACTTTATCAATGGTAGGTGAATATTGAATAAAGGACAGTACCTGATCAGTGAGGACCATATTTTTAGCAGATGCAACTTTAGCTAGACGGTCCACCCACTCATTCTCTTCCCTTCGGATTTGCATAAACTTGGCCGAGAGCCCCTTGCTTACTTTTTCTTTGATTATGCTCAGATATTCTCTCATCAGTTCGCCCTTGGCCTCGTAATCGCCATTGATGTGTCCTACAACAACTTGCGAGTCATAGTGTATGACTATTGACGTGGCCCCTGCTGCTTTATCTAGGTTGAGGCCTGAGAGGACCGCTTCATACTCGGCCTCATTGTTGGTTGTCGTTAATTGGAGGCAAACTGCATACTCTATTATATCTCCTTCTAGCGACTATAGTAGGACCCCAACTCCTCCGGCCTGTTGTTTAGATGAACCATCTGTCCATACCATCCATGCTTCCGACCTACTGTCTTCATCCTTTTTTGCTATGAACTCAGCAACGAAATCAACCAAAGCCTGAGCCTTGATCGTAGTTCTAGGTTGGTATTGGATATCGAACTTGCCGAACTCTATCGCCCATAGAACTAGTCGCCCTGTTGCTTCTGGGTTGTTCATTGTTTTCTGCAATGGTTTGTCCATCTGGACCACAATGGCATGCGCTTGGAAGTACGGCCTGAGTTTTCAGGCAGTTGTAATCAGTGCGAAGGCAAGCTTTTCCATTGGGGGCTATTTTCCTTCAGCTCCTCAAAGTGCCCAACTGGTGTAGTGGACAGGTAACTGTATACGGTCTTCCTCTCGAATAAGTGCGTAGCTGGCGGCTGTTGGTAACACAACCAAATAGAGGGAGAGCTCTTCACGGAGTTTGGATGGACTGAGCAATGGTGGGGATGCAAGGTACACTTTCAATTCCTCAAAAGCCTTCTGGCATTCATCAGTCCATTTGAAAGCCTTTTGTAGTTTTTTGAAGAAGGACAGACACTTATTCATTGCCCTGGAGACAAACCTGTTAAAGGCCGCCACCCTACCGTTTAGGCTTTGTACCTCATTGATATTCTTTGGAGGAGTCATTTCCAATATGGCCTGAATTTTATTGGGATTGGATTCCACACCGCGTTATAAGACCAAAAATCCCAGAAATTTTCCTGACGCTACTCTAAACTCGCATTTGCTGGGGTTGAGCTTCATGTCGTAAAGGCGAAGGGTTTTCAACATTTGCCAAAGGTCATCTAGGTGGTTACTTTCTCTTGCACTCTTTACAAGCATGTCGTCTATGTATACTTTGATGTTTTGCCCAATTTGCTGAGTGAACATTTTGTTTACAAGCCTTTGGTATGTTGCCCCTGTGTTCTTCAGTCCGAACAGCATGACTTTGTAACAGAAAAGTCTTTGGCTCGTGACAAATTAAATCTTCTCCTGATTTGCTTCATCCAATCTGATCTGGTTGTACCTAGAGAAGGCGTCCATGAAACTTAATAGTTCGTAACCAGCCATAGAGTCTACAAGGAGGTCAATGCGTGGGAGTGGGTAGCTAACCTTGAGGTATGCTTTGTTCAGGTGGTGAAATCTACACACATTCTCCACTTTCCATTTGATTTTTTGACCATGACTACGTTGGCCAACCATTCAGGGTAGTATACCTCCCTAATGAAATCTGCCTCAAGCAATTTGTGTACCTCCTCGGCTATGGCTTTGTCTCTTTCCTGGGTGAAGACTCTCTTCTTCTGTCAAACTGGAGGGAAGGATGGGCATACGTTAAGCTTGTGGACCATGATACTCAGACTAAGCCCTGGCATGTCCTCGTGGCTCCAAGCAAAAACGTCTTGATTGTTCTTCAAGAAAAGGGGAAGCTCTTTGCAAACTGAGGGGGTCAACCTGCATACCAATACAAGTGATTCAGCTCGAAACGTTGTCATCTAGGGAGATTTCATCCAAGTCTTCTGTTGGTTCCACTACAACCCGTCTCTCTTAGATGTTTAGTGCCTGTAAGTGATCATCCATGTCCAACATGGCAATATAGCATTCTCGAATGGCCATCTTGTGCTTCTCCTATCCCATACTCTGTCAGAAACTTTACTAACAAATGGTATGTGGACGTAGCTACTCACCATGCATTAAGTGTAGGTCGACCAATGATGGCGTTGTAGGTAGAAAAGCAATCAACGATCAGGAAATTGACTTCCTAAGTGAGCTGTTAAGGGTACGTCTCAATGGTTACCAGTAAGGTGATAGTTCCTACAGGGAAGACCTTGGTGCCACCAAATCCCACTAGTGGTGTGTCTGAGGGTAGGAGGCGCTCTTTGTCGATCCTCATTTGCTAAAATGCATGATAGTAGAGGATGTCTACTGAGCTCTCATTTTTTACTAGCACCCATCGAGTATTGAAGTCTACAATTGACAAGCTAATGACTAGGGCGTCATCATGAGGATGGTGGAGTCGTCTAGCATCCTCCTCTGTGAAGCTGATCGCTGGGTCGACCTTGGTCGCTTTAGGTGGTCGTCCAAAGATCTAAACACTCTACACCATCTGTAAGTATGTCTTCCTTGCCTTTTTAGAGGATCTAGCCATCATGCTCCCTCCTATGATCACCCTTAATTCTCTGAGCAAGGCTCTTGGCCTGTCCGTCGGTTGGGTTTGAGGTCCCTCGATGGGTTCTTTCCGCCCTTGACAAATCACTATAACTTCCCTTGTTTGATAAGGGCTTCGATCTGCTGCTTGAGGTTAAAACACTCAGAAGTGTCGTGCCCATGGTCTCAGTGGAAACAACAGTACTTGTTTCTGGGCCTCTTGTTCAAATCGACCTTCAATTTGCCTAGCCAAGTTAATGCTGCATCGTCCTTTATCTGCATGAGGACTTGGTCCAATAGGGTACAGAGGGTGAAGTTTACAGTCCTTACAGGTGGAGGTCTCAACCTCCTATCGTCCCTTCGGTCACTTATTCGTGCTGACTTTCTTCCTTTTTCTAGACGGGGATTGTCTTGCCTTTTTCTCTTCTTTGTTCTACCCCCTTGGGCAATCATCGCATCTTCAGCATTCATGTATTTGGTGGCCTTGTATAGCATATCGGTTATCATCTTTGAGTCGTTCTTGTAGATGGAGAAGAGGAACTCCCTATACTGCAGCTCGTTGGTGAATGCAGTGACCAGGACTTTGTCGTTAACTTCGTCAACCAAAAGATCCTCTTTGTTGAAACGGGTTACATACGACCTTAAGCTTTAATCTTCCCACTGCTTTATGTTCAACAGACTCGCAAAGGACCTCGTATACCTTTTCCCCCCAATGAAGTGAGTGACGAAGTGTCCACTTAACTCCTTGAAGGTGGACACTGTGTTGGAGGTCAGCTTGCTGAACCATACCCGCACTGGCCCTTTGAGTGTAGTGGGGAATGCCCTGCACATAATCTCATTTGGAACCCCCTATAGGTGCATGAGGGTTTTGAATGACTCTAGATGGTCAAGCAGATCTCTTGATCCATCGTACGTTTCCACCTGTGGCATCCGTAACTTTGCAGGGAGAGGGAAAGAAGTTACTTGGGCTGTAAAGGGCAAGTCAATTCGCTGGACCAACTCAGATTGGTGGATACCTGTCCCCTCATGGCATTCATCATCACGTCCATCTTCTCCTTCATCATCTGCATATCTTGGGCCATGCACATTACACTAATCTCTATTTTGGACAGGCGACTAATGTCCTCCAGCCCGTCCCGTCTGTTGGGGACGTTGCTTTCTTCTTGGTCTTCCCTCTCCTATCAGTCTCCCGCTGGTAGGTAACTACCTCTGCTCGTCATTGTCCCACTCGTCGCGTTGGTCTACTGGACATCTCTCGTTCCTTTGGTTCAACTGTTGCTCCAGTTCCTAGTTACGCTGGGTAAGTCGCTCTACTACCCCAGCTAAGGTTTGCACTTGACTTTCCAAGGCGTTGGAAGGAATCCCTGTTTCCTGGTTAATGGTAGCCATTGAATGCGTCTGGACCATGCAACTCTTTGTCTTAGAAGCGGTGATATGGCTAATCACTCGATTCCCACAGACGGCACCAACTGATGATGCACCAAAATCATCAGTAAGTTGTTAGCTCCAAATCACGCTAATGGGTACCTACAAAATAAGAACACAAGGACCAAACAAAAGGCACCGGCTTGGTACTGACCAAAGACTCTCTGAAGTTTAAGTTAGTGAATGAGAAATTTCTAAGAACTCTATAGTGAGAGAGTTATGGATTTTCTACGTACCTAAAAAAAGAGGAGGTTTGGTGCTTATATAGTGGAGAGTAGTGAACCCAGATCCCTCAAAAGTGGGGATTCTTCCTTGTAAGGAAGATCTGGTATTAGGGATTTTAGGGTGTCTTTCCATAGGAGGGAGATATGGATGTATAGTAGGGTTTTTATGCGTGATACGCAAGATGTTTCCATATAAGTATTCGTGAGGACCAAGTAAGGCAATGTAGGACCCGTCAACTTTCCTCTCCGTCGATCTATGGTTGTACCATTGGTTTATAGGGGAGACACACTTGTCGGTTTTATGGTTGCACCATCCACATCACCGTCGTCTGAAGGCTCCGTTGGCTTTCATGAGGCCGACAATTCCATAGGTATCGTCAGCCTTCATAGGCTTTGTTTGTTTATAGGTCCCAATTTCCTTGCCGAAAGAAATTTTTTTTTTTTTCCAAAAATCCAATTGCTAAGTAATTGAGTTATTTTTCAAATAATATAAAGTAGAAGTGAAATCAAAGTAAGGTAATATTTTAGGATAGGCATCTGTGGGGTGCCTAAAACTTTCCGAGTCCATGACTCTATTCTAAGACATTTGTCTACCATATTTAGCTTAAGAGCTCTTATTAGGGAATCATTTAATTAATTAGGTGATAAAATAAATTAGATATAGGTGACTAATCACGCCTAGAAAACCCATGATTGGTAGCAACCCCTAATACACACATATTAGCCAAGTGTCTACACAAGTCACACACTTATCACAGCAAACTTCTTACCAAGAAACCTCCAAATAAGTCTTTGGGGGCTCAACCATCAAAATCTGGCATCAAGAGATATACTCTAAGACCTAATCGTACAGGTTTTACCACTTTAACATGTTTGCACTAAGATTAAAACTAAAACTTGCAGAATTTATTAATGCTTAAAATTGAAGTATTACAAAATTTAGTTAGATAAGGAGTATGTCCAAGGAAGTAGTCCCATCTACAACATTCCAGTTTATGAGCTTAAACCTAAAGCCCTTATAGGGTCAATCCAAAACTTGATTAAGCACAAGACTTAACTCAAACACTACTCAGCCTATAAAGCTTGAATGCACTTAAAGCCCATTGTGATGTGGACTCCATTTGACTTAATTCAAGCATATCGAACCAAGTTATGCCAATCCTAGCTTGCCCTAACATAAAAGCCCTTGAACCTTCGAATTTCAGTGAAAATACAACCATAACCCTAAATTTTAAGTAAATTTCTAAGTTGTCTCTACCTTCACTTAAATTACCAAAGTGCATCTACGTGTCTTCAAAATAAAAAAACATAAATGGCCCCACACTTCTATCGGAATTATAAAAATACTCCTATTTTCACTAAAAATTACAAAATTTCCTCTTTCACCAAAATTAACAAAGTACTCCTACATTTCACAAAAATTACCAAATTACCCCATGAACACCTAAAATGTCAAACAACCCACAATTTTTTACAAAATTTACCAAATTGCCTCCAAGCTTTCTAGATGTGTGCCTCCTTGGACATGTCCCTTTATATTATAAATTTCTTAAAAGGTTTTTAGATATCATTATTTCACATTTCCTTTTTATTTTTCAAATCCATTTTTATGTGTCAAAATGTGGGCATTCTAGGATATGTGTTTGAAAGAGTGAACAAGTGTGAATGAATATATTTCCTTTAATAAAACTGATGGAGAAATAGAAATGTACCATCATCTAAGACAATCGTCTAAGAAGAAGAGAGAAACTCATCTAAGGAGCATCGTCTACATAAGTCATCATCTACAATATTAAAGGTTCAACACTTAGTAAATTTTAGCCACTTCCACCCGGTTTACGGTTTATCACACAAATCCACTACTACAAAATGTGGGATGAATTCCCCAAAGTTCGTTCCTACTCGCCGATCTAAGCCCACACGTCTCCCATGAGAGTAGTAGCACCAAAAAAGTTGACCCACTCAAGATCCCCTATATGAATCATTTTGCTAACTCTTATGCTTTTTTAGAGTTATGGAGGTCTTGGGTGAAGTTCTAACTTAACCATTCGAAGTCCCTAGCTGGCACCACACTGGTGCACTCTAATAGCATTTTCTTTCTGCTTTAAGTCTTCAAATTGTACACAGTTCAGAGTGCACGGTATTTCATACTTCATCAAAAACCATCCCCATTTATGCATGCTTTAGCACCCAAAAAAATTAAACCTTTCTAAGGTAGTAATACTTTGAAAAAAAAAATTATACGAGTACAAGTATTAACATTACAATATTTTAATAAGAACTTATTCAAAGCATGATAAAGTGGAATGAAGTGAGGAGTCTAATTAACTCCAAGAAAAAGAAGAAGAAGAAGAAGAAGACATGAAGGAGAACATGAGAAGTCTAATTAACTCAACTGCTTTACCATATCTTGAGCTTTTTTTCTGTTTCAAACTTTCAATGGTAAATGGCGCCTAAAGGATGGTTCTACAACAAAAGTGGGCTATGGTGATGAAATCTAGTGAGGATAAACAATTTCATCACCAAATGATAACATTTAGTGAGGAAAAGAAGAATTTGTCACCGAATATTATAAAAATTTTTAATTTGGTGACGAAAATAATATTTCATTACCAAAGATGTATAAATTGGTGGCGAAATATTTATTTCGTCACTATAGGTCATGAAAAAAAGGCAAACCTAAGTTGATAAAATATTTGCATCACCAAAGACTTACCAGAGGTAACAAAATTCTAAATTCGTCACCCAATATTGAGATGTAGGTGTTTTTGGTGACGAAATGAATTTTTGTCACCTATTGTTTAACCAAAGACTAACTGAAGGTGACGAATTCCAAATTCATCATCCAATATTAAGATGGAGGTGTTTTTGGTGATGAAATTCGTGTTCATCACCTATTGTTTTAATTTACGTGGATATTTTGGTAATGTTTTAAGTTTTAGGGGTATTTTGGTAATTTTATGATTTTAGAGGTATTTCGGTCATTTTTTAGGTTTAGGGTGCATTTTGGCAATTTCAGGATTTTAGGAGTACTTTGGTTATTTGCAAGTTTTAGGGGCAATTTGGTAATTTTGATTATTGGGTAATTGGGTGAGTTCGGATTTACCCATAATAATTTGGTTAAGTTAGGTTTGAGTTAGATTTAATTAGTTAAATGGGTAATAATGGGTAAATGGGTAATCTCCAAACCATATCCAAACCATTTGCACCTAATAATGGGTAAATGGGTAAGAATCTTTGACAGACCCAAAAAGCCCTCTCAAAAAATCTTATTTGTGATGACAAAATAAAGCCCTTGCAAATACTTGGTAAAATATGAAATATTTGTGACCAACAAGAAAAACTGTCGCAATTATGTGTTATAGCCGTCACAAATACTAATATTTTGGAGGAAAATATTCCCTCCATATTATTTGCAAAGGACAATAAAAATCTCTCGTAAAAAGTGTATTATTTGTGACGGTTAAAAAAAAAGCCGTAAATAATACTAAATTATTTGTGAGGGCTAGGATCGACCTTCACAAATAATCATTAAAATGTCAAAATTTTTAGAGGGAAATGTTCCAACCAAATAATTTCCATGGGACAATAAAAATCCCTTGCAAAAAGTTTATTTTTTGTGCAGGTTTAAAATATGCCTTTACTAATACTAAATTATTTGCAAGGGGCATGATTGATCTTCACAAAAAAAATCATTAAAATATTAATTTTTTTAAGATAAAAATTATTCTAAAATTCAAAGAAAAATAAAAAGAAACGTATAAACATATAAAACTTTGTATTCTTTAGATGAACCTTTTGTTTACAGTCTAAAAAAAAAATTTATATACATCCTATATAAGAAAGGTCTGTCTTTATTTTCTAAATAATCGTACCAATAAAAAAAATAAAAAATAAAAAAGATAGCACTTTCAACTTCAAAATGGTAGCCTAAAATTCAAGAATTTTAGCATTTTGTACTCTCTCTCTCTCTCTCTCTCAAAAGTGAATAAAAATTTCTTCCCATTAAAATAATGCATAAAAGATGAGTTTATTAATCAAATAATAAATTACATCCGATTGGCATAAAAATTGGCATGCATGTTAAGAACATATAGAATATGTAATCCAATGGTTGGATTTTCAAAATATGAATTCAATAATAAGTTATTGGGTAATATAACATTTTTTGGAGTTACCTCACGTGTAACTTGAACCTAACTCTATATTTCTTAATTTGATGTGAATTTTGACAAATCTATCGTTAGATTACATTATCTTCATATATTTTTCAGGCTTATAAAATTTTAAGGTAATCAAATATTAATTGTCATGTCATTAATTAATTGTCTAGATTCAAGTTTTAGTAGTTTAAGATAATGCATAAAAAATGAGTTTATAGATTAAATGGTAAATTACATCTGATTGGCATGAAAATTGGCATTCATGTTAAGAACATATAGAACATGTAATCCAACGGTTGGATTTTCAAAATATAATATCAATAATAAGTTATTGAGTGGTGTAATATTTTTTAGAGTTACGTCAGGTGTAACTCGAACCCAACCCTATATTTCTTAATTCGATGTGAATTTTGACAAATCCACCATTAGATTACATTATCTTCATATATTTTCATGCTTACAAAATTTCAAGATGATCAAAGATTAATAGCCATGTCATCAATCAATTGTCTAGATTATTGTTTTAGTAGTTTAAAATAGTGCATAAAAGATGAGTTTATAGATTAAATGGTAAATTACATCCGATTGGCATGAATGTTAAGACCATATAGAACATGTAATTCAATGGTTGGATTTTCAAAATATGAATTCAATAATAAGTTATTGAGTGGTGTAACATTTATTAGAATTATATCAAGTGTAACTTGAACCTAACCCTATATTTCTTAATACGATGTGAATTTTAGCAAATCTACTGTTAGATTACATTATTTTCATATATTTTTCATGCTTATTTAATTTCAATGTGATCAAATATTAATTTTCATGTCATCAATTAATTATTTAAATTCAAGTTTTTGTAGTTTAAAATAATGCATAAAAGATGAGTTTATAGATCAAACGGTAAATTACATCCGATTGGCATGAAAATTGGCATGCATGTTAAGAACATATAGAGCATGTAATCCAATAGTTGGATTTTCAAAATATGATATCAATAATAAGTTATTGGGTGATGTAACATTTTTTAGAATTACGTTAGGTGTAACTTGAACCCAACCCTATATTTCTTAATTCGAGGTGAATTTTGACAATTCCACTGTTAGATTACATTATCTTCATATTTTTTTTCATGCTTACAAAATTTCAAAGTAATCAAAAATTAATGGTCATGTCATCAATCAATTGTCTAAATTCAAGTTTTAGTAGTTTAAATAAAGCATAAAGTATGAGTTTATTGATCAAATGGGAAATTACATCTGATTGGCATGAAAATTTGCATGTATGTTAAGACCATATATAACATGTAATCTAACAGTTGGATTTTCAAAATATGAATTCAATAACGACTGCTTTGGTCTCCATTCCTTCCAATAACAGTGGTGGGAGATCAAACTCTGGTGATGCCACCACTCAGTTTAGAGATCCTCTCTCCCTTCGGGTGAACGCCTGAACCAGTGAACTTGGTTTTTCTCTCTCTTTTGCTCAATAAATTGGGTAAGTTCTCTTTACACGTGCTTGTCACGTGATTGACCAATGTGGGTTTAACAATAAACTAAAAGATGGCTCTATTTGGCAGTTGTGTGAAGTTTAAGGAGCAAATTAGCTAAAATAAAAGTTAAGGGGGTTGTAAACACAAAATTTTTCTTAATTGTAGAAAATCAAATCAAACAACTGAAAATAAATATGGTTTGCAAATATAAATTTGTATTGATGAATAATGAGTACAATCTCTATTTCAATTCTTTTACAAAAGAATACCCTCTGATTCTATCTTCGTTGAACTTGACTCAAACAAGAAATCTTCTTGAATTTGGCTAGAAGATGGATCGAATGGTCTCCACAACAAATCTCTAGCTTCAAGCTTATTAGAGATTTATTGTTCTTCGAGTCTTTGAATGTGAAGGTTTTTAGGTTGAAGTTCTTCAGGGCTTTTGAGGCTTGATCCGTCGAGTTTCAAAGATTTGGGGTTTATTGAAGTTTATGGAAGCTTTTTGTAGCTTAATTCCAATAGAACTTCAAGGAACTTATTTAAATGTTTTTCGTATGTTCTTGAGGCAGAATTTCTCCAGAGCTTCGATGTCTTGGAAAAATCTTCCTTCAAATGAGAGGGGATGTCCTCTATTTATAGT